>NW_004624775.1:18644122-18673370 GCF_000247695.1 Heterocephalus glaber | reverse complement strand
TGACTGGTTATGTCCTACTTTGTACGCCTCGCCTCATGGCTTTGCTCAACAAAACACCATTTAAAAGCGTGGAGGTGGGATTGGGGGGTAGGGGGGAGAGAGCAACCCATTTTCCAGTCCATCTTCTGTTTCTCTTAAACAGAAGCTATCCTTCTGTCAATAAATTCTTCCCACTCTTAAAAAAAAAAAAGAAAGAAAGAGGGTCGCTGGGATAAAAACCAATTTCATTCCTGAAGAAATTTTACTGCATTTGCCAATAAATGGAAAGGAAGCCAGGCATAGTATTGCATGCCTGTAATGCCAGCTGCTTTGGAGGCTGAGGCAGGAAAACTGTAAGTTCTCCTGGGCATCTCAGCAAGACCCTGTCTCAAAATAAAATAAAAAAGGGCTAGTCAGGTGTGGTGGCATATATTTATAATCCCAGCACTTGGGAGGCGAAGGCAGGAGGATCACTGCAAGTTTGAGGCCAGCCTGGGCTATACAGTGAGTTCAAGGCTGGCCTGACCTGTATAGTGAGACCCTGTTTCAAAAAAAAAAGGGCTGATGATGTGGCTCAATGGTAGAGCACTTGCCTACATGTGTGAGGTCCTGGGTTTCAGAAGTCTTTTAAATTGAAAAGAAAAAGCAATTAGTTCAAAGAATGAGCTCTCTTTTAAAATGCAATTTAAAGAGACAGATATTTGCAAATTATGGCCCATGGTAGACAGTGACTATTGGGAACTTGAAGAAACCAACGGGAACCCTTAAAGAGGAGCTATGTGCATCAGTTTCAAACATAAAACCAAACAGAAGAATTCTGTCTAGAAAAGGGGGTCAAGTTTCTTATTAAAGTTTTTGAAAAGAATTACAGCATTTATTATTGAATCTTTGTGTTTCCTACTTCTTATCACAATCCTATCATATGAAGAAAGTATGGCCAGGTGTGGTGGTGCATGTTTATAACCCCAGCACTCGAGAGGCTGAGGCAGGAAGATTTGTCACAAGTTTGAGGCCAGCCTAAACTCCTGTAGTGAGTTCGATGCCAACCTGGATTGCATTGCAAAACCCTGTCTCAAAAAAAAAGAAAAAGAAAAGAAAACACGACAAAATTTCACCAAGCTCCACCTAAATGCCTCACTACACTCCAGCCTACCCTGTATGCCATGCAAACATGATTTTCCACTGTACTATGGTCTGGACACAGTTGAAAAGCACCAAGAGCATCACTGAGAAAAGTAGCGGGGTGAGAGCTAGGTCTTCTGCTGCAACATACAACTCCCAGACTTCTGCATTTTAACTGTTTACTACCCTGTTCTTATCCCTCAATGGCCCCAATCAGCAGGAAAGCTGCCTGACCTTGCAATCCACACATTCCCAGGAGAAAAAAAAAAAAGACTCCAGGTGAAATCAATCCACTATATTACAGACTAATGAAATGCTGCAGGAAATTTCAAGATGTTACTATCTTTTCTTCACAGAGAAAAATTCTCATCAACTTTCTAATTGCAATGTCAAGAGAAATGTGTTACACAACTACAAATGGGCAACACAAAGACATATTACAGAGCCAATGGAATCATAAGATACAGAAATAGAATTCATAGTATAAAATTATTAAAAAGTAATAAAAGTACAGAATATATATTCAGTTTATAAAACATATATGAATACTTTGAAAAGGTAATAAAAATTTCAATATGTTAAAGCAGCAGAATTAGGGCATTTTTTTAATTTAAATTTTTCTCCTTGACATTGTTGTCAACTATAATATTTTTGAAAAGTTAAATGAAATGACAGCATGTTTTCAAGCTGTTGGTCACAAGTTAACTGAAATCCAAACATATCTGAACCTCCCTTCAAGCTAGGTCCAGGGCTCACAGTGTAAAGCCTTACTTACCTTTTATAATATTGCAACACTAAACAGAAGCATAATTTTAATAGCTATTTACAATTTACTTTGTACAAACACTCCTCGTTTAAAAACCAAGTTATAGCCCTGCGACTAGGTCATTAACTGAATTGGTCACTAAATGAGGAACTGTATACAGTATGTACATTACAATTTTCAGAGCAAAGAAATGGTCAAAGGAAACTCCAACTTGATAATTTTGCTTTTATTTGCATAACTCTTACATGCAGTACTGTAATATATAACAGATAATAAAACTACAGTACTGTACTATACAGTACCATCACCAAAAATGACAGTATTGTATAAACAAGGTGTACTGTACAAAAAAAGACCCTGAGGCTCTATAAACAAGATGTACAGAACTGTACAAAAAAAAGATGGGTCACAAGTACAAGCGGCAGGTCAGAAGTCCCAGCAGCGTGCCTTGGTCCTAAGTCCAAATAGCCATTACACAGGTAGGTTGTTAAACAAGGAGCATCTGTATTTCAAATTCCACTTAAGAATATTGTATCATGCCCAGGCGGGGGGTGGGGGGGGAGCGGGTAGCTCAGTGGTGCTGCACCTGCCTTGCAAGCAGGTACCAAAAAAGGGAAGAATATTATATCATGTGATCATTCAAACACAGCTGCTTAATCTAAGGACCTCAAAGTAATAACCAAAAATATTGATTTGTTGAGAACAAATACAGAATTACCAACATAAACCTTTCTCTCTCTCTTTTGGTGGTACTGGAGATCAAATCCAGGGCCTTCATACTGAGCTACATTTCCAGACCTTTTTAAATTTTGACACAGGGTCTCACTAAGTCACTAAGTTGCTCAGGCTACACTCAAACTTTCGATCCTCCAGCCTCAGCTCCCCAGAGTGCTGGGATTACAGGTGTGTTTCACCACACCTGGCTCATAATCCTGTTTTCAAAAAAGAAAACAAAAGCAAAGCTAAAATCTCAAACTTAGTATTTTAAAATTAAGCCCATCTGCTGAGTTGTAAGATATCTGTTGGCTCCTACTAGATCAACACTGACTTGTTTACTAAAATGGTACTTTGAGCAGCCAAAACTTACTGTTTACTATGTGCCAGGACCTGGGTATTGAGTACTTTACAAAACATTTCATTTAAATCCCCCCAAATTTTTTTGGAGATAGCTATTACTATCCCCATACCCAAAGAGGTTAAATAATTTGGTAGCAAGCCACACAGTGGATTCTGACTTGGGTATCTCTAACTCTAAAAATCCATGTCTGTCTTTTTTTCCGGGGGGCGCGGGGTGTACCAGGGATCAAACTCGGGTCCTTGCACTTGCGCAACAGGCAGCAAAACCACTGAGCCAAATCCCCAGCCCACCATGTCTTCCTTGATATGAGTGCAGGACAGACGCACCACCATCAACTTAACTACATACAGTAGTTAAGTGCCCACAGCAAATTCAGTACAAAGCTGATGTGAGAACAAGACCAGCATGTCTGCTGCTGCAGGCCTCCTCCGCAGCTCACATGGGGACACACACACGTTTTCCCTTAACTAGACTCCCACACTGCCATCCTTGCACTGAGGAGTTTCACAATTACACATCAGGAAGAGAAACAAATTCATGAATAGAAATTTAGTATCAATCCTGCAAGCACTAGCTGAGCATGGTGGCACATACCTGTAATCCCAGCACTTGGGAGGCTGAGGCAGGAGGATTGCTGTGAGTTCAAGGCCAGCCTGGGCTACACAGTAAATTCAAGGCCAGCCTGAACTACATAGCAAGACTGTCTCAAAAAAACCCCCAAAACCAGAAAACAAAACAAACAAAAAAAACCCAGACACTGTCCAGGAAGGAGCCAGAATTTCAACTCCAATGTCCACATCTCACAGGAGGTGCCATGGTTGAGGAAAGGGAAGTGAAGCTACCGCCTTTACCACCTTGTGTTTGAATGCCATGCCTGCTACCTGACAGCTGGAGGTAACAGCACAACAGTACAGGGCCTGGCACCAAGAAAGTGCTCAGCTGACAGATTCCTTTACTTCCCATGTGATCCTAAACACACAGGATTCGTGCTTCATGTCAGCTATCCATGAATCCACATTTTGTCACAATTATCAACTTGAAATTATAATTCTTAAGAAAATTACCTGAAGCATTGTTGAAAAATGCCTTATGGCTTCATCATACAGACCACTGCCAATCAACACATAAGCAATAGCTGTGAAACAAAATACAAAATATTAAAGGAAAGAATAAAGGGGCTCTGACTAGAACCAGCAACTAAATTCTCTGCTAAATCTCAAAGGATAGCCCCAAGGACTAGATGTAGTCAGGGAGAATCAGGAAACCACACGGGGTCACTGAGTCCCCCACTTCACCACCTATGACTTGCTAATGGGCCTTCCAGTGCTATCTAGATTTTATTATCAAAGTTATGCATGAGACAAGCCACCTATGAAAAGGACTCATCTTTTACTGAATCCATCACTCACTTTCACATCCAACATAACCTCTGTGGTGTCTCCTGTCTACATATCAAAAGAGCTGGAAAGGTGGTGAGTGCTGGGCATACCACATGGTGTAGTGATTAAGCAAGCGATAAGAGACACCCAGACAGCATCACAAATCTCAAGTCCCAGGACTGCTGGGTTTGCTGCCAATTATGCAGCAAGAACAAACGCAGGTTCAAATTAATATATATTAATGTGATGCTCAACTGTGGATAATTCACACCCTGAGATGCAATGACAGTCTTTTTCCTATTTTTTCTATTAAAAATACAGTCAAAACACTATTCAAGATTTACACTAAAGGTGATGATTATTTTTACCTAATTGTTTAGGAAAACTGCTATGGTGAAACGGGAGCCATGACAATCTCTTGAATGATGGCAACATTCTGATTAACTTGTTCCTGCCAGCTTCAACTACAGATGGTACACATATGTATGTCTGTCCTATTGGGTAGCACAGGACAGTTCCATTGGGTAGTACAAGCCGCCCAGTGGGACAGTCATGAATATACAGCCCCATCACGAACGTGTTAAACTATTTCATTCATCCAAATAACCAATAGACTAGAATCTTCTAGACTGTACTTCCACAGTACTTACCCTAACTCCTCAATACCACTAAATTTCTAAAAGACATTTTATTTTTCACTTAACATAATGACTAATTTGATCATGTTTTTGTGAAAATAAAGCAAAACAAAACAGCTTTATTATAATACCCTCTTAATCTATGGCCTAATAGGTATTCAAGTACATAGGCAACTACATCACCTACTGCTCTTAAGAGTTTATATTTCCCAACAGTTAAAAGCAGAAAAATACTAAACACAGTAGAAACATTAAATGCTAAAAGTATTGTGGAATATCTTTATATACAACTCAAATAAAATGTGAAAAAAAAAAGGGCATCATAATAATAAAAAGCTTCTGAAGGCATCCTTTAAAATAAAAAGGCTATTTTTACCTTAGTTTCTTTGAAGAGATAAATTAAGGTCAAACTCATGTTTGAAACCTAGGCTTTATTTCCAGCCAGCTGTGTGATCATGAGTACCTGTCTCTTCTCCTAACTCTCTGGGTCTTGCTTAACAAGCTTGTAGAACATTTTCTTAATTTTAGGAGGGAAAGTCTGTGATTTAAGAACACATCTAAATCTCTGTCCATAGCCTGGTCATTAAATTGCACTGAAAAAAGATCAGATGTAGTTCTCAAATCTTTCCATTTAAAAGTAAACGTGTTTTGAGGGGGGAAAAAAGGCAAATTAAAAAAAAAATCCTAGCCCAAATATCACAGAAATATAAACAACTAGGGTCTGTATTTTGTTGTGAGAATCCAAAGACATAAAGGAAAAACTGGAGTAACTACCATTCTTACAGAAATCTCTACTAACCAGCAACTCCACATCACCTAGTAACAAAAATCTTGAGGCCGAGGATTTAGCTCAGTGGTTCCACCGCCTGTCTCACAAGCACAAGGTCCCAAGTTCAATGCCCGGTACCTTTCCAAGAAAAATTAGTCACAGAAAAGACCCTAAACCAGCTTAGTGCCTATGACCCCTTAGGGTCTGCTGGGATACTCTTTGGAGCAGAAAGGGTGTGGCACATACCAGACTCTTAATAGTTATTAATAAATGCATACAGACTGAACAGAAACCAAGAACTTCAGAAAAGACCACATCTGAGGCTATAAAGGGGAATGTCATCAAAAAGTGATTAGCACTTTCAGAATAGCTCTCGGTTATCTGTACTCTAAGGATATACAAGATGGCTTGGTCTTAAAACAGGGACAGCCACAATAGACAATTATGCATAAATTAAATGATGAAAAGTTCCCACCAGCACTTGGTGTAGCCTACCCCATGTGGCACTGCCTGCCCTGGATTCCTTCTGCTCCCACTCCCTTGAGTATAAGCTCGCTGGTTGTGGAGGGTACACCCAGGGCACATCTGAGCAGGTGCAGCCTGCCTCAAACACTTCATGGACAAACCAGACCCTGAGGCTCATTTGTAGATTTGAGTGAACTTGATTTTCCTGCCCCATGTGCTTAAATCCAAAAATCATGACCCAGCCACAGGAACAACATAAACCTGGCTACTGTGTCACAGAGAGAAGAGCTGTGCTGCTCTGAGATTCAATCCTGCTTTCATTTCTTTACTATGCACATTTGCTGACAGCACACAAGTAAGCTTCTAAGGAATGGAAACAGCTCATAAGAACTCATTACCATACTTATTAATTTCCATGGAAACACAGGGCTGGAATAGTCCCTGCTGATCTATTTTAAAATGACATGATCCACAGAACCTCAGGACAGCTGAATTTTCCATGCAATCTTAGAGAGCCAAGAGTGACACAGCCTGTCTCTGAGCTCTCCTTCTCTCCTGCCTGCCTTCCTGTTCTGCACTTAATCATAAATTCCAGAAATATTCCCAGATTCAGGTCTTACCTAACTCTTCATTTGTGCTGTCATTATCAGTGGCAAATGGAAATCTCTTTTGTTCTGCGATAGACTTGGCCTGGCTCTGGGGGAAGAAAAAACCAAACATATATTTTAGCTTATAACAAATTAGGAAAAAACTGAATTTAAAAACTGTATTTTTAAAAAGTTAAAGCTACATTTGATTTAAATGGAAGCAGGGAAAATAAGTGCTTTAAGTCCTACCAATTACACATTTCAAGAGCACAGTCTGGTGTGACTAGTTTGCTTCCTCCCCTTAGCACACTTCCATACTTCCATTTCCGAGAGAAAGCATCTCTATATTTCTTTAAGGATTAATCTTGTCAGCTGCTTCAAGGCCCGTCCACATTTTTATAGGTGATTTGATGACTTCAATTATGTCACACAGACCACATTCTAGTATTCAGTACTTCTCTGTTGCTTGAACATATGTTCTAAATCCTAAGTGTTACAGAAACAACAGCTACAAGTTGGACAGAGGACGACACAAAGGACTAACAAAGTCTGATTAAAAAACAAGACATTCTGAATAACAATTAATGCACAAGTGATGAACACAACTATCCTATTTAATGTAGCAGATCGGTCACTGTAGAAACCATGCAGATACAGACACAAATTTGGCTGCAGAGCTTAACAAAAGCATAAACTAGGGCAAATTAAGGCAATTGGGATACTTTTACATGCAGTATTTGTCCACCAGACAGAGATGTCTCTAATGTGTTTTGGAGACACATCAGGTTTGATAATACAAACACCTGCTCTCTCACCAGAAGATCTTAGCCTACAGGGTGCTCATTAAAATTGTAACTACATACCAGATTCACCTAAGAAACAATTAAAACTCATACACATGCACACCAGCAAAGCTAAAATAGGAAGAAACTAAAAGCCTGTCATTTTGGGTAAATCTACAGGATTAGAACCCAGTCACTGCCCCATTATTTAGAGTCCTCTTTTCTTACTAGAGGCCACTGGCATACACGATAGGTAAGTAACTACACATAGGGTACTCTTCTGACCAATGCATGGCAATCTAGCCAATGACTGATACTCCTTAGCCAAGATAAATATGATTCAAATAACAGAATTAAAAAGCATTTCCATTTATATTCCTTATACATTCCAAGTTCAAATAAATGTTCAGATAGAGTGGTATTTGGTTTGCCTATATAGAGATCAAGTACAAGCTAGCTCATATTAAAATACAAGTGATAGCTGGGTATGATGTCCCATACCTATAACCTTAGCCACTCCAGAGGCTGAGACAGGAGGATTGAAAGTTGAAGGCCAGCCTGGGCAACTTAGCAAGACTCTGTCTCAAAATAAAAAGGTTTGGACATGTAGCTTAGTGACACAGTGTTTGGCTAACATAAGTGATGCCAAGTTCAATCCCCAGTGGAAAAACGGCGGCGGGATGGAAGGAAGGGAAGGAGGCAGGCAGGCAGGCAAAGCAAGGCAAAGCAAGGCAAGGCCAAGCCAAGCCAGGCCAGGCTGGCTTGCTCACTCAGAAGTCAGTGCCTAAAACTACAAGTTGAAAGACATAAGCCACAGGGTGCCCATCTCAGGAGGCTCCACCCCTTGGTCATACCATCCAGAAGTCTGTACAAAATGAAACATTTAGGGATTTCCACTAACATGGAATGTTCCATACTTCAGGCTTTCTGTTAAAATTCTGATCAGTAGAAACTCCTATAAGTTCCCTCTGGTTTTTACTGTGCAGTCAGGAGCTTCCACAGTGGGACCCAGTAAGCCATCTTTGAGATGTGGCAGTTACCAACATGAGGCTGGTGAGCCTTCTCTGAAGGTCTCTGGAAAGGCAAAAAGAAGGAAATATTTGACCTCCTATCAGGAAGAAGAACCCTCATAACATCTATCCGGGACTATTCAATTTCTACTTAAATGTTTTGGTGATGGCCAATTCACTACCTCACAAGATGACGGAGTATGGTTGGTTGGTTGTTTCATTTTGAGACGTGGTCTTGCTATATATATAGCTCAGGCTGACCGTGAACTCACTGTGTTGCCCAGGTTGGCACTGAACTCACAATCCTCCTGCTTCAGCCTCCCCAGAGCTGGGATTTTAGATATGTGACACTGTGCTTGGCCACCAGTCTGGTTTTGGACAAGTGTATAGTTCTAACAGGAAAAGACAAGCTTTTTTGGAGAAGAAAGAGTACCCTAAAGGGAAATTTTAAGCAAAATCTACAGGAATATCAGAGGAAAACATCTGGTGAAAAATATGTTAAACTTGTGGAGTGAACAGCTCAGCTTCCCAGAGTAAAGTATAAACAAAGGACCCTTGCACCTTGAGGGATCAGAATGGAAGACATTAACACACACAGGCAGACACATGGACAGCTGCGCTGACACAGACAGGCAGATATGTGGACAGATGTGCTAATGCAGACAGGTGGACAAATGTGCTGACATCAGCAGGCATGGACGAACAGGCATGGTTAGACACATAAATGTGGGCAGGTGCTGGACAGGCGGTGCTAACATGGACAAGTAGAGACATGGACAAATGTGGTAATGCGGACAGGCAGGACCATGGACAGTCATACTAACGCGGAGAGGCAAGTGCCAGGCATGCATCCTTGAAGTGAAGAGATTCCCTATACAATTTAGTTGGGAATAATAAAAAATAGAGTTACAAAACATACCTACACATGCCAAGATTGGAAAAATAAGATAATACTATGCCTCCAAAGACAAAAGATTCATAGACATGAGACTGAGTCACGATCGCTCCTTTATTCCTCAGAGCTAAAATCCTAGGTAAAGAACCATCAATCATCCAACTCATAAAATGTAATAATTCCCTGAGATGAATGCCAGATGGCCTAGCTTTACCTCTGCACACAGAACCAACAGGACCTGACTCCTCACTCCACTCTTTGGAGCTGGGTCACAAACACAGAAAGCACATAGAGAAGAGCATACCAGAATCTTTTCAGTGTTGAGAGAAAGCAAGGAGTCACAGGGTGGTGATCCTTTGGGTTCGCAGTCTGACTCGTGGAAGTTCAAAAAGGATGACTCTGAAAAGCAAACATGCTGTTATCCCCCTTGCCTTAAATTTATGCCCTTAGATGCCTAACTATAAATTGAAATTTTAAGAACCCACACAACCAAAATAATGACAAATATTTTTTTAAAAAATCCAAAAGTAGCTGGGTGTGGTCACATACACCTATAATCCCAGCACTCGGGAGCCAGAGCCAGGAGGATTGCCATGAGCTGGAGGTCAGCCTGGGCTACATAGCGGACTCAAGGCCAGCCTGAACTACATAGTGAGACACTGTCTCAAACAAAAAAATCCAAAAGAGGTGCTTATCTTTCACTTCTGCAGTGCGTAACATGTTAGAGCTTCCAAGTGTTTTGCACATCCACTAGTGATTGTCTTCACACCCACTCTGGACACAAGCAAAGCTTCCTGATAGTGAAAAGGGATTATAGCCAGGGGTGGTGGAGCACTCCTGTAATAACTACCTTCCAACCTCATGCTTTGTATTTTCCAACATAGACACTCCTTTTCATTTAACACTGATCAACATCCAGTGGAAAACTACTGTATGGTGGCCGTGGGTTGTAAAGAGATGTATTTTATCATATACAGAAGTATTTTCCTATTCATTGTTTCACCATAAATTTTAAATCAGAAAAGCTTGCTGGACTAAGTACCTTTTAAAATTTCTTTAAGATGATTTTTTTCTTTGACCTATTATGGTAATTAATTCAACATTTTAAAAGCTAGCTAGCCATGGTGGCAGATGCCTGTAATCCCAGCACTTTGTTAAGTTAAGTCAGGAGGATCACAAGTTCCAGCTCAGTCTGGGCAACAGTGATTTAAAGAGAAAAATGAGCTGGGATGTATAATGATGCAAATACTGCAAAAAAGGAAAGAAAACACAAGTTGGCTGAACTATCTTTGTACTTCTAGAATAAACTCTAAGTAGACCTTTCTTTTGTTTGCTGGCATCAATTTAATAATACTTTACTCAGCTAGAAGCACTGGTGTATGCCTGTAATACCAACTATTTGGGAGGTTAACGCAGGAGGAGTGTAAGATCAAGGCCAGTTTAGGTAACTTAGCAAGACCCTGTTTTGAAATAAAAAGAATTGGGGATGTAGCTCAGTGGTAGAACACTTGCCTAGCATGCAGGTCCTACATTCAATACCCAGCACCACAAAAAAAAAAAAAAAAAAACCCTCTTGGGTCTATTTGTCAATTCTCCATTTCTAATTCATTTATGCTGTTCCATTTCTAATTCACTTACTCTACTTTTGCTCTATTTAATCTTCACAATTTCCTTTAATTTCCCTTCTCATTTCTCAAGCTCAGTGTCTAATTCATTTATTCTATTTAATACTAAATAGTAAGGGGATGTTTAAGCAGCAAAAGAGGCCACTGAGAGTCATGTAAGCAGAGAAGGAGGTGCAAGGAGACCAGCTATGAAGTAATGGCCAGCTGGAAAATAAGAAAAGTTTAATCAATGGCAGAGGTTGTGAGGTTGAAACAGGGACAGTCTAAAGAGAGGTGTATAGGCTGAGAGAGAGAGAGAGAGAGAGAGAGAGAGAGAGAGAGAGACTCTCTAGAGAGAGAGACATGGTTGGAGGGAAAGGGAGAGGTCTCTGGTTGCACAGCTGAGGAACTGGTGCCATCAAGGAAAGGGGGTGGGAATAGGAAGAATGGTTTAGCTGGAAGAAAGGAGCTTGTTATGGGTTGTGTCCAGATACTCTCCCAAAGCCTCCAGTGGTCATAGGTGGGGCTTTTCAGAGGTGGCTGGATGTAGGGTGTGTGAATGTGGATTAAGGGTATAATGCTGGGATTAAGGGTGTATTTTACTAAATCAGTCCTCTGATTGGTTTAGCATAGTGCTGGGTGTGGATAATGGAAAGGCCCAACCTGAGTGTGGGTGGCACCACCCAAAAGGCTACTAGCCTAGGTGTGATAAAAAGGAAAAGGTAGATTCATTACTTGCTGCTTGCTGTCTTCTGCCTGCCACACCATGAACTGTTTCTCCTCTGTGATGCCCCTCTGTGATACCACCCTGTCTTGGAACCAGCCAACTATGGACTGAAACCTCTGCAAACTGTGAGCTAAAAATAAATCTTCCCTCCTTTAGCTTGGGGTGTTGGGTATTTTGACTCAGCAAGAAAACTAAGGCAGAGCTGATTTCAGGTTTAAATCAAGTGCTTGTGAAATGTCAAACTGGAAGCTATCCCTCAAGTACTTAGGAAATGTCAGAGAAAATAAAAGCTACATTGTGGATTTGATAACTAATTTATAATGGACAATTAAATTGGGAATGTAGGTAAACTCTCCAAGGTTTAGGAAGCTTATATTTAATGAAAAGAGCTGGCTGGGGGGGTACCTTTTAAAAAAGAACTCTCCACTCATTGAAATGTTCTATATTTTGGCCATAATGCTTATACACAAAGTTATAATTATTTTTGTATTTTATTACATTTCCTTATTCCTAAAGCTAAATACTTGTTTCTTCTCATTTTTTCTTGATTAGGCTTGCTGGATAACTGTCTTAACTTTACAAGTATTCTTTAAGAATTAGGTCTGATATTTAATCCTACTCTTTCAAACTTCCAATGTAACTAAAGTAGTTTGGAGGCAAGGTTTAAGAGTGTTCAGAGCATGTGCTGTACAGTCAGACTGACTCAGATCAGAAGTCTCACTGGCTGTTCGATTTTGGGCAAGTTCCCCACTGTGTCTGAGCCGCAGCTCCCTCACCTGTAAGATAGGAAGAACCATACCGAATAACTCCCATGGCTACTGTGAGGGATACAATCCCAGCCCACAGAAAATGACTACTACATGTTAATACAGGTTGAGTGTCCCTCACCTGAAATCCTTGGGAACATAAGAGCTTCAGATTTCAAATTTTTCTCAAATTTTTTGGAATGTGTGGATAGAAATAATGAGGTATCTTGAGAAGGGGACCCAAGTCTAAACACGGAATTCATTTACATTTCATATATACTTATACACACAGCCTGAAAGTGATTTTATACAGTACTTTAAATAATTCTGTACATAAAGCAAAGTTTTGTGATGTGGACTATCCTGCATGTGGCGTCGTACAGATGTCCAAAGTTTCAGATTTGTGGTGACTTCAGTTTTCAGATTAGGGATGTTCAACCTGTATACAATTATAGGCCAAAATTGATTTTTTTCTTTTAATTTCTTGTTGCTACTTTCCTTAAGTTTATTTTGACACCAAAATAGTGCTTTTCAGTTTTCATATGCTTCACAAATATTATTTCTTTGTTCCTTGATCCTCTGATGCAAGTAGAACATACAATTTACTCATTTTACACATAGGGAAATAAACGTAGCCCTGGGGACATCACAGCAAATTTTTAGAAAAGGTGCATTATAGGGGTGTGTAAAGCCCACATTTATTTTTTAGGAGTATTCCTATTGATGAATTACTAATTTTAATTTTATGAGTTTTATAATAAACAATGTATACTAAATACAAAAATAAAATATCAGTAAAATATTAATTTTTAATATGTAATGAGTATGTAGAATAAACATCAACATTTTCAGCATCAACTGTTTACCTGCTTACAAGATCTAAAAAATAACAGCAGAAATAAATTCTACCACAGAAATAATCTTTGCTTCAATTATCACACCTAAGGCAGTCTGATATTACTGGTCTGATCCAGAATTCTTTTGAGGAGTTCTTTGGGCAGATAACACACTGTTCTTCTTCTGTTGTAATTCATCATTTATCAATTCCAGTCCCAATTCTCTAAGAAATTTTCTCTGTGATATTTTGTGTTGTTATTTTCTTTGTAAACTATGAAACTACAGTGGACCCTCAAGTTATGACCAGCCTGACATATGAACAATTTGGGTTAATTAGGTTAATGGAAGATTCATCTGCCTCCTAGGTAAATATCCAGATCTCAGCTGTATTGACTTACAACCAACTTGGGTTACAACTGGTGCTCGGGAACCAGTTGAGTTCATAAGTCAAAGGTTCACTGTATTTATGCCTGACATGCTTAGGATCAAGTAAAACCCAACCACTGGCCAACACTTTCTGTTTTGAGTGACATCACAACTATTGCATAACTCATCAATAACATTTACTCTGCCTTTCATTTTCTTATAAAATGTGACCATTTCTGGCTTCATTTGTGTTGGGGATTCACTATTAATTTTCTTTGTTTGTTTCAAGGGTCTCACTATGTAGTCCAGGCTAGCCTTGAACTCACTATGAAACACAGGCTAACCTTGAATTTATAGCATCCTCCTGCCTTAGCCTCCCAAGTGCTGGGATTACAGACATGCACCATCATGCCTGGCCTATCAATCTTATCATGGTGCAATGCTGACAGATAACACTACTTTGTTTTTCTTCACCATACAGGAGGCCAATATTATATCTTTCTGAAATCCAAAGATTGTACTATACATTTCTCTATTGTGAACATGCAACATTTTTTCAGGAATCTTGGGTTTGTTCTTGTGAATACTTCCTGTGCTGGTCAACTGCTATTCTTTTAGCAAATGTAACATCAATAGGTAACTAATGACCCAAATGTTGAATGTGATATTTGGGTTACTTTTAGAAATAGGTGCAGGGCCAGAGATTTGGCTCCATGGTGCCACTGCCTGCCTCAAATGTGGAAGGTCCATCCCTGGGAAAGAAAAGAAAAGAAAAGAAAAAGAAAGAGAAGGGAAGGGAAGGGAAGGAAGAAAGAAAAAAGAAATAGGTGTAACAAATTTGTTCACAAAGTCATACGGTTTAGACTGCATGAAGAAAGACCTGGTGGCTGAGTTCCAGATAAATTTCTAAATTCAAGGTGTAAAATGTCTTTGCGTCTACCAGGGCATATTTTTTATACCACATTCAGAAGGTTTACTTGGCATATATTGCCAAATGCTTCAACAATCATGAAATGATGCAAGGTGTTTGTCAATTGTCATGTATTTGGATGGTGTATAAATTGCTTGACAGTCTAAAGCAAAGCTTTCAACAAATGAGCAAAAGGCAGCTAACTTGTTGGATTTCTTTCTCAGTGGGTTGTTAAAATGTAGGCACTTTTGAAGGACACTAAATCTCGAGTGTCATTATTGTTCTAAAAATCTCATCCTCACATCTGTCATTTTTCAATAAATCCTTTAGATTCTGACGCTTAAAATGATAAAGTCCTGCTATGAAGGTTTTTAGTTTGGATAGTGAGGTGTCATGATAAATATATTTTTGAGTATTACTACTGATGCATATAGAATGTTTTCTTTTATTTCATTATTAGTGTATTTCAAAACATCCTTTAGCATATTTCCCATTATAAACAACTTCCAACACTGAGTCAGTGTTGGCATCCCATCCAATAGGTTTCACTGCTGGCAAGAACCTAATAACATTTCCTGACCTAGTTCTAACATTGGATCATTCAGGTATACATGATCATTTTGTAGCATTTTAACTAGTCAAATATTTGTTTACATTACTGCTTTTTTTCTCATCTGAATCATTTTGTACTTCTGTGTCATATCTCTATCTGTCATATCTTGTCATATATTGCTAACTTCTTTGGCTGTGATCCAAGTCATCATAAGTAGCTGAGTCACCTGATGACTCACTTTCAACCTCCCCCCAAAGTTGTAAAAGCGGATATTCATGTAACATTGTACTAAATTGGGCTAATTCTATAAGAAAAATCAAAAGAAAACATTTAATAAAAAAATTATAAATACACAAAAATCTAACATGATGCATGCATAATGTGGGTAAAATTCACCCATTTACACTTTGACACACTGTATACACCTTGCTGTTTGTCATATCAAGTGGATGTACATAAAGACTGCTTCTTGTATTCCCCTGGTGCAGCTACTGAGATGCACAGCCTGCTATTGTTAAAGTACATATTTTCATTAGAAAAGTATGGTATGGGCATCTGCAACCCAGTATGAGGAACCAAGGGTTGCTAATGAATGTTTAAGATCACAAAATGAAGATCTAGCAAAGCTACTGTAAAACAACTCGAAAATAGGAGCTTTCCACTGAGAACTACAAAGTAATCATATAATACATTAGAAGGATCCACAAAGCCATCCTGAAGTAACAGAATTTTAACAAAGCTTTAATGTAATTTAATCAAAAGCTATATTAACCTATACACAAGTACAAATATATGTGAGGAATATAAATCTGATGGAAAGGAGTCAGAGTTAAGAGAGGCATATAGGCAAATGACATGGTGCCAATCCAGGGGCAGGGGGACAAAGGTGAGCCAGGCACATAAAGAAGATGGAAGATGCAGCACATACTCAAAAAAGTACTTACTCTTAAGAGCTACAAACTTTCCCATAAACCCACTCAGGGTGTCAGATGGGAACTCAACTGGGAATGCTGTGGCACTTCCAGGCAGTGACAGGGATGATTAGTGACAACAGAGTCTCTTAGATCATCTCAGATAGACAGGGAAAAGGGGCAAGGGAAGTCACCTGGCCTTTGTTTGTGAAGGAGGCACTGGGAAGACAGAGGACAGATCCCTGGATGGAGGCCTCTTGAATATCCAGGAAGGAATGGTGGCATGTGTGTAGTGGGAGCCCACTGCCCTGTGCTGGACCTTGGCTCAGAGATAATCAGAAAAAATGTTGTCCAAATGAGGCCAGGGTCAGCATGGAGCCAGATTTCCTTAACAAGCTCAAAAACAGATAGCTATTGCTTTGTTCCACTTATGAAAATTCACCGATCTATACTCCTCCTGTGACGTACATTTTTCTGTATGTGTCATATTGTAAGTAAAATAGAACAGAAGGAAAATGTTGGAAAACTTCACCCAAACAGTACTAAAATCCTGCCTCTTCAAGAAATTTTGGTGAGGTATGGTGGTGCATGCCTGTAATCTTAGAACTCAGGAGGTTGAGGTAGGAGGATTGTCCTGAGTTCAAGGCCAGCCTGAATTACATAGTGAAATTCTGTCTTTAAAAAAATCAACCCAGGGCCAGGGATTTAGCTCAGTGGTTCCGCCACCTGCCTCGCAAGCACAAGGTCCCAAGTTCAATCCCTGGTACCAAAAAAAAAAAAATCAACCCATATCACACGTCTGGTGGCGCCTAGACTTTCTCAAAGGTAACATAATTTTTTTTTTTTTTTTTGGTACCAGAGATTGAACTCGGGACCTTGCACTTTCGAGACAGGCACTGGAACCACTGAGCTAAATCTCCGGCTAAGATTTTTTTTTTTTTGGTACCGGGGATCGAACTCGGGTCCTTGTGCTTTCCAGGCAGGCAGTGGAATCACTGAGCTAAATCCCTGGCCCCAGTAACATAATTCTTAATGACAACAGATATTTGTGACAAGTGAACGGGTCTACAAATATCACAGGCCATCTTCTTATAAGGCCTGTGCTTCAAATGCTACTTCTAACTGAACCAGGCCAGTTTCTAAAAGATGCTGTTCAGTCTCCAGGAGAAAAACTCAGGGTGGTGCCAGGTGGACAGCTCTCTCCTCCCTTAGGCCTCAGTCTCTGGCCCGGGAACTGTCACCTGTCAGCCCTGAAGAAGAGCTCTAGAGACCTGCTACAAAACCAGGGAGGATCATACACAGAAAACCAGGCCGGGGAAGAACAGTGCACATACTCTAGCAGAAAGGCCTACCACAGCGCTTCCACAGAACACAAAACTTGGTTAACTTCCTCCAAGACTAGAAAAGGAAACCGTTCTCACTACACAAGTTTCCTTCTATTTATGACCCACTGCCTCTAGGCACAGCAACTTCTGCCTGTTGTGAGCAAGATCAACTTCCTGTATTTAAATGACCCACTCCTCACTAAGACACCATTCACAGCAGCAATCTATGCCTCACTACTTATTTTTCTGGCAAAAATTACATACTAAATGCTCTTTCCCTTTCCACAAAAATTTGTAAGAAAAGAAAATAATCTCAACCCTAGAATTATTCATTTCAACAAACTAAAGTTACTTAATGCTGTACAGTAATCATTCAAATTGACTGAGGTATTCAACATAGATCAAGCTAAAGTCATCACTGGGATGTAGGCAGCTATTTGAAAACTACCCTAAAGGCATCAAGTACTAGACTGTCACCTAGGAGCAGCCAAAAGTCTGCCAATCAAAAAAAAAAAAATCACATAAACTCACTCTTCTGATTATTAGCACATTTTCAAAGGAAGAAGAAACAAAAGTATTTTTAAACAATTTCTAAAATTGTTTTGTCTGAACTATAAACAAGCCTTAGACTATCCATTAAAAAAAATAAGGATACATTTTATTCAAGATGAATGGGCCAAGGAACATATAAAACTCAAGCCGAGACACGTGGCATGCTTGTCAACTCAGCAGTGGATCTTAAGATTAGTCTGTCTGTTCCCTGGGACCAAGATTCCCCTTGATGGTGCTGTAGTACCCTGCTGCTTCTAGCCTTTTCCCTGTGATACCTATGGACTAGTGGTTCCCACTGGCAGCTGTCTTTGCACCTATAATTATGGGGAGTCCTGTCATAATATGTATTCCGGTCATCAGAAGGTGTGTAGACTTAGACCCACGCAGGCATCATCTCAGCCATTTGTACCTGAAAGCTGCAAGAAGCAGTCTGAACAGCAGTGCACTGTTTGCCCTCAGTGCAGAGGCTGTCTTGACACAAACAGATTTGTGGCTGGACAGGCAAGTCAAGTGGCAATGGCAAGATCGACAACTGGTAAGGTCAGGTCTGTGTGATTCTGAAGCACTGATCAGTTCTAGATCCTGGCACTTATCTAGACCACTGTGTCAATCACACAGGGGCTCTGGAGATAGAACACAGCTTCCCACCCCTCTGCCCCTGGCCCCACAGGCAGGACATGCTTAGTTATAAATCCTGAATTTGTTCACATCCTAGAACTGGAGCAGGCCTCCCAGAGTCCAGCTTCTACACAACTGTCAGGGTAAAGAGGGAGAAATGAGAGGCTTTTCAGGAACCTGTACAACAGCAGAGATGACTTCTGTCACACACACATCACCCAGCAATGCTGAAGGAAATAGCTGGAACCCCACGTAGCATGCTGTTGGCTCTGGGAATGACTGGCAGGCTGAGTGCAGCTGCACTCTTGAGGACCTGTTGGCAGGTACTGGACATGCATGTCAGCCCGAGGGAGGCTGTGTGAAGACTCACTAAGAAGACTCATGCTACTCATTTCCAACAGCTCATTTTAAATCCCAGCTCAGAAAAAAAGCTCTGCATGGGGCAGATATAAAGAAAATTAAAATATCTATTATGTTTAAAGCCTCATAGCTTCCTCCTCTGAAGCAGGGAACATTAGACAATGTTCTTCACGTGTGAGGGAATGGAGCAGTGGACAGAAGAGTTCCTCCAATGGCCTTGTTACAAGTCAGAGTTGATTCACACAAGAATTCAATACTGGCATACAAAGCTGATGCTACAGAATAAAACAAGTCAACTGTGTGAAGGATACCAGTTGACTTTCTCCTGCCCAGAACCTGAATCTCCTCTAGCTCGTGACTACCAATGACTACAGGAGGGCAGGGAGATCGGAAGGAGAGGAGGGGAAAGGGAGGGGTAAAGGGAGGGGGAGCAGAGGAGGAGAGGAAGGGAAGATTTGCCCAATACAAAGGCTAAGCCAGTGAACACCACAGGTGTGCTTTCCTACTACAGCCGCTGGGTGGATAAAACAAAAACTGTCTGCAGAGGACTTACTGGGTTCCTCCTACAGTTTATACCTCAGGGAGATGGTACTTTCACTGGGCCTCAGTTTCCTCAACTGAGATAAGGAGCTTCCATTCAAAATGAGGTGGTACTGCCTTTCGCACAGACTAGTACACGAGACAAACAGACTAAGTGTACTTACAACAGTATCTGGCATACCGCTAGCACCGTCAGCTATTTCTCCTTCCCTTCACAGCATTCTTGTGAGAGAAAACCCTGTATTTAGGCAAAAAGCATCCCCAATTCACAGAGACCAATCTTGCCAACAAGTAATTCATTCACACAGCACCACAGAAAGTAACGCAGGTAATGGCCACTGTTTTTTTCAGTCTGTAATGCTGGCTACGGTATTTATGCTATTTATGCCTACTACAAAATAAAGAAGTCATTCCTCTGCAAATGACACTTCCTCCTGAAAGGCAGGCTGTGTCAAAAGATAATCAGATTGTGCTAATCTTGACATCTCATCTCAATTAAAAAAAAATAGGTATTGTCTCCACAGCTGTACGGTGCTGAAGAGCAACGCAGTGGGCCTTAACAGCAACCGTCCAGCTCCAATAGTGGAAGACCTCCATTCTTTCCAAAGCAAGTCATACGGGAATCCAACTGGGGGAAGGAAAGGGAAGCGGGACTGAAGGTGAAAAAAACCAAACCACTGCAAAACTCAAAAGAAAAAAACGTGCGTGTTTTGCCCAAAGGCGTCTGCCATAACTTACTAAACAAGCCAATAGCCCCCGACCTCAGCGAATGCGCGGCGCAGCTGCAGCGCCCGCAAGCAGTAAGGCCTGGGGACAACGGGCGGGCGCGAGGTGGTCCCGAACCGAAGCCGGGGGTCCCCGCGCAGATGCCGTGGGCTCGCCCTCCTCCTCCTTCCGGGTACTCAACCTCAGGGAAGCAGCTGGATGCCAGGCTCACATCCGGGTTGTCCCCTCTCTCCGCGGCTGCCGGCCCACTCACCGCACTCTGCCGGGTACTGGTCCGTCCAGTCCCCCGACTGCGGGCAGCCGCCGCCCACCGAGGCCTCCTGCTGGTGCCGATGTTGTAGCTCCTGCTTGAGCAGGGACAGCGGCGAGTAGTGCTCTGTGGCGCGCGCGCAGGCCAGAGCCCCCAGCAGCAGAACTGGCGGCAGCGCCCGAATACCCAAGCCACCCCGGCATCCACGCCCGCGGCCGGCAGGTGCCATCTTCGAGCACGGCGCACGCGCGGCCGCCCTCGGCCCGTGGCGAGCAGGTGGGCGCGGAGGACGGGCGCAGCGCTTGCCGGGAGTCGTAGTCCTGGCCACACCAGCCCAGGGCCCGCGACCCGCGTTGAGACTACCAGTCCCAGCAGGTCTGGCGCGAGAACCCTTCCGGCCCGACCTGACAACTTCCGCCCGTGACCGGAAGCGGCTTCCGTAGTGACAGGGGGAACGATGCGACGGCCGGCGTCACGGGAAGGTCGCGGAGGAGATGGCTGAGGTTGTCTTGCCCCCCTCTCCGTACAGGTGTATCGAGTGTAACCAGGAGGCCAGCGAGCTATACCGAGACTACAACCACGGCGTGCTGAAGCTCACCATCTGCGTGAGTGCGAGGGCGGGCGAGGGGATTAGCACCGTCCGGTGTGCGGGAGGCTGGTGCTCGGCTCTGGCTGGGGCTCAGTGATCCAGGGACACCTGTGGCCGCCGAGCGCAGTGAGCTAGGGCGGGTGGGGGCCAGTCCAGGCAGTGAGGACACGAAGTTAGTGGCATGCCAGATTTCACCCGTTCCATCTAAAGTCCCCCATCCAAGGTAAATGTGCCTTCCCTTTCAGCTTTCGCAACTTAATTATGCTTACGGACATAGTACTCTTAGTATCTTGTGGCGATGCCCTATTTCAAGCGCACAGACATCTAATAAACTCATTATAGAACAAAAGAAGGCTCCTTAAGATTATTTTTAGTTCCACTCACTATTAAGATATTTAGCTCCCGCCTCTTGGATGCAAAAACGAATAAGACCTTGAAAAGCTTAAAAGTCCAGAGGGTTCCATTTTAAGATACAGTATTTGCCTATTGTAGAGCTAAAATTAAATAGATTTGAGGCTAAGTAGAGAAAGAAGTAGTCCTGTAGTCCTTGCGATGATGATACAGAAGAAAGCAGCAGGAATATTCATGAAGAATTGATATAGCCAGTTTATATTTTTAAAAGTGTGGTTCATCAGTGAAATGAAGAATGTTAGCAGGACAAAGCATGTCACAGCTAAGTGCAGACTGAAGTGGTGCTCTTTGAGGCCCTTGTGCTGTATTGATTTCTTAGACGAAAAGTTTTTTCTTTTCAGGATCTTTGTCTATTTGGTAGTAGATGATAAAGAATGGAATAATTTTGCCAAAATAAGAAAATGTATTTACTAAAAGTAATATGGTACTTTAAATATAGCTCCCAGTAAGATATTCTACTACATTTGTCTTGGGGGTGTGTGTGTGTGTGTGTGTGTGTGTGTGTGTGTGTGTGTGTGTAGCTTTCCTGCTTACATTTCAAGTAAGAGCAGGAGGAAGTAAGGTGGAGAGGAGCACTTACAAGAAAAACAGGGAAAAATGAGATCTAAAATGGATGAGAAGGCTAGTAGACTTGAATAAATTTCCTGTTGGTTATCGTGCTCTGCAGGGAAAATGGGCAGTGCCCACAGCATGTCATATGGTACAGAAACTGCCTCTTTCTTTGGTTTCTTGTCACCCGGAGTTATCCCGTTATATTACTTGTCAGACCACATGGTAGCATGCTTGTCTTGGCCTTCTAAACTGTAAGGTCCTTGAGGTTAGACTAGTGGCTCTAGGTGATTATCTAGGATCTTGGAAATGATTCATAAGTGGCTAAGAAGAAAGAGTTCTTGTTTTGAATGTAGTAGCCACTCCACATGAATCTGCCACACAAGTGAATGCAAAAGAAGCAGGAGCTGCTGTCCTACTTAGTGCTGGTTTCTGCCTGCCTTCTTCTAAGAATTGTCCAGACCCCAAGTCTTACACTTGTAGTACCGTCTAAAAATGAGATTTAGAGAACTTTATTGAAGGACAGAGAAGGGGATCCTTGAACTGTTAGGAGTTTCATTTAAAAATGAATTAGCATCTCTGGACTTCAGATCTCATATGCAGGAAAGGAGAAAGTGTGCTCCATTTGAGTGGCATAGGGTCCACAAAATAGCCTGTCACAATCATGTGATTTCTGATTCTGGCTTCTGTTTAGGGGCCAGCTCACTCTTTGTTCAGGTAAAGAGCTGCAAAAATACGAATTCTTTATGCCTCTGTTTTGTTAGGTAGATTTGAGTTTGAGGAAGTAGCACATCTGCCTTCACTGGTTCGCATGATGACTGGAAAAACATACCTATTTATTGGAATTACATGAATGAAGTGGAGAAACTCTTACCTTGGAAGGGAACCCAGTATTTCATTACGCTGAAGTGGAGGGTTAATATTCTTCAGTGCAGTTCACTTTTCTTCTAGTGCTTTGATGTAACTAAAAGGCCATCGTAATATCTTTGTATCCCCACTTCTATTTCTATTTTATCCTGCCAGAGTTTCAAAATTTTTGGTTGGAATTGTAGCCGTTAGTTTTTTTGCATTGAATTATAGCATTAATGCAGCTTTGTAACTAATGCTGCTTCATATGACCATGTGCTAATGGTGTTGAGATTTGATGACCTTATTATCACATGTCCAGAGATCTTGAACTCTAAAATGGTGACCTGAGAGAGCCTGGATTTTGGTGACCTGGACCTGGGCTGCACCATCCAGTTCTTTTAACTCTCCACTATCTCTACTGTAGCATTTTCCCTCTGTATCCATGGTGTTATTAGAAGAAAACCCAAGCTTCCCTGAGTTCTCCCACCTCAGGATTATTAGTTAGTACTGTGTCCTGTTCCTTACCTACATGTACCTCTCAAAAGCTCAGGGAGCAGGAGACTTTGCTGAAGACCTTTCCACATCCTATTTCAGGAACTACAGTGTTGGGGCCATATAGCCAATAGGCAACAGGTTACCAGTCAAAAAGTACATTAGAGATTCATTCATAACAATCCCCACAAATTAAAAGTAGACTCTTCTAGGATACCTTTCTGCTTGGAATTAGTCTTTAAGTCAAAAATCTTTTTAGCTTCCCAAATATGAGCTAAAATATTAGTATTTCTAGCGTAGACACATATTGAGTCACTTGTGAAACCACTTCTTACACATATCTGAGGGGAAGTTTACTTAAGTGCTGATATGGCCTTGTTTGCTTTATGAATAGAGTGTTATTTTGAAGTCTGAGATTTCAGACTGTTAGTTTGCTTGTTCTAATGTTATCTTGTGTTATTTCAGAAATCCTGCCAGAAACTTGTAGACAAATATATCGAGTATGATCCTGTTATTATCTTGATTAATGCTATTTTATGCAAAGCCCAGGTCTACAGGCATATTCTTTTCAATACTAAAATAAACGTAAGTTGTGATAATTTTAAAACATTTTAATGTTCCTTAATAGTGCTTGTGCATTTTATAAGGATAACAATTTTGAACAGAATTTAAAAGTATAAAATGAAAACTTCTAGCCAGAGGTGGTGGGGTGGTGGCGCATGCCTGTAATCCCAGTACTTAGGAGGCTGAGGGAGGAGGATAGCCGTGAATTCGAGGCCAACCTAAACTACATAGCCAGACCCTGTCTCAAAAAAAAAGAAAAGAAAAGAAAAGAAAAATTCTGATTGGAAGGTGAGTCTTTTTTCTCAACCTATCTGAAAGTTTCTAGAAATAGCGGGTGTAGATTTTTTGTGTGTGTGGTTTGTTTCGTTTCGTTTTGTTTGTTTTTTGAGACAGGGTCTGGCTATGTAGTTCAAACTGGTCTTTAACTCACAGTGTAGCCAAGGCTGGCCTCAAACTCACAGTGATCCTCCTGCCTCAGCCTCCTGAGGTATAGATTTTAAACGGTGTGTTAGGAAGCTGACAGCTATCGTGTGGATTGCCTTTAGTGAGTTACCTATTGAAACAGACTCATTGACTCTAAATAGAACAAAATTAAACATATCTGGGTAGGGAGAAAATTATACCTAAAAGAAGTAAACTGACATTAATAGAAAAATACTAAATATAATTGTATTCTACACTCTACTGTTAGGGAATTTTTGAGGTAAATAACAACATTGAATTTAGTCAGAAAAGTCCTAATTTTAAAAGTTGGATTTTTAAAAATACATATTTAGTGTATTGAATTGTAAACTCTTTAGTAGTTTGGGTAGGATTGATAGATAAAATATAGAATATCCAATTAAATTTGAAAATTAGATAAACAGTGAAAACTTAGTATGTCTCAAATATGGCATGAAATATACCTACAATAAATTGTTTATTGTGTATCAGAAACTAAATTTCCTGGGTGTTCTGTGGTGTTATTTGCAACCCTAAATTTGGGTTAAAGTCGATAATAATGGTGTAGTTTATTTATCCCCACCCTGCTCCTCAAGTTAACGGCATTTTTTAAATTACCAGAGCATTAGCTGGCTGTGGTGGCGCACACCTGTAATCCTGGCTAAGGCAGGAGGATCACTGTGAGCTCAAGGCTACATAATGGACCTTTTCTAAAAACAAAACAAAACAAAAAAAGAACCAAAAAACCCCAGTAAATTACCAAAGCAT
The DNA here is from genome assembly GCF_000247695.1 of Heterocephalus glaber. Next base: position 18,648,212 of record NW_004624775.1, on the reverse strand, counting down.
TGATTGTCAGATTTCACTACACATTTAGAATCACCTGGTTGGTCTGTGGGGGTTTAAATCTTGCAAGCTGAGATGTTCCTCAAAACTACACTTACCTACAGCTGTGCCTGTTGATATTAAGTACAATCAAGTGCTTCTTTCCCTGATTGAGTGGCAATGTCTTTTGACTGTCAGATCCATGGAAAACTCTGCATGTTTTGTTTGCTTTGTGAAGCATACCTGAGGTGGTGGCAGCTTCAGGACTCAAACCAAAACACTGCCCCGGACGACTTGATTAGATATGCCAAGGAGTGGGATTTTTACAGAATGTTTGCAGTTGCTTCTCTAGGTAAGGAGACACTCGCTTTCCATTCTTAAATAGAACTTAACTATTTGATTAAAAGTAAGACACATGTTCTTGATCGTGGACAAAGGGGAATAGTTAATAGAGAACTTACAGATAAACTCTCAGCTCTTCCATTAACCTGCTACCTGCGAGGTGAGTTTAAGTTCTGATTACCCAACTGGACAACTTCTGCTTTGACTATAATGAAACATTTTATAATACTGAGTCTCTACTCCATGCCAGTGTCATATTTCTACATCACACATCCTCTTTTGTCCTATCTGCCAACCTCACTCCCTCAGTTACCTCTGCCATCTGCTTGGAACCCCAGATGTCCATCTCTAATCCAGACTTTTCTCCTGACCTCTAGACCCTGTGTCCATTTGCCTCCTCAGTAGCTCCATGTGGACAGCCAATAAGTCATCTCTAAAACCCAGCTTCTGCTGCCTCTGCCCATAGCCTTCCCCATCCCAGTTGCAAGTAACTCCATTGTTTGAACTGCTTAGACCAAGAAGCCTTGAAGTCATCCCTGATGGTGCACACTTGAGTTGTCAGGAAGTACTTTTGCACTGCACTGCCACTCCTACCATCCCCACGGCCAGAACCTGACACAAGCTAGGGGAGCAGAGTTGCCTCCTCATTTCTAGTCCACTTCGTGCCAGTCTGTTCTTTACATTGAGAAGCCCCTTTCTAATCAACTGTTGCTAGGACACAGCTCCCATTTCACTGAAGTCCCTGTACTGGGCACACGAGGCTCTCCATGCTCTGCCTCTCTGGGACATCTCTTGTTTTAGTTACTGCCACCATCTGTCTTGCCCACCCTGACCCAGCCACTCCAGGGAACTTGCTCAGACATGCTGGATGAGCCTCCACCCTTGGGCCTTTGAGCTGGCTGCTCAAAGGCTGCCAGGGTGCCTGCCCCTAATGTCCACACGTCTGCTCCTTGGTGTCCCTCAGGTCTGAAATATCACCTGAGTGAATTTTGTGCTGACCACACCCTCAACCGCCTTGTTTTAAGGTGATTATCATCATCTCACATACCACAGAAGCTGCTCTTAGCTGGGTTTTTTTGTTGTTTTGGGGGGGAGTTTTTTGGTGTTGGGGATCGAACTCAGATCCTTCCACTTGTGCAGCAGGCATCGAAACCACTGAGCCAAATCCCTGGCCCAGTTAGCTGTTTTTGTGATCTGCCTTCTCCACTAAATAAACAGAATGAGGGCGAGGCTCTCTGTGTTGGTCACTGATTTAGCTCAAGCCCTTAGTAAAGTAACTGGTCTGTAATGGGTGCTCAATAAACATTTGTGTAGGTGATTTAATGATTGCATATGTACGTGATGCATTCTAACACTATCTGTTATTATTCATATACTTAAGAATTACTTGTTAAAGGGCCAGGGATTTAGCTCAGTGGTTCCACCGCTTGCCTCGAAAGCACAAGGTCCTGAGTTCGATCCCCGGTACCTAAAAAAAAACAAAACAGGAATTACTTCCTAAATACTTATGTACCATTCACTCCTCAGGCACTGGAGAGGTATATCTATGAAAAATACAAAAATCTCTGCCTTTGGGAGCTTACAGTTGGGAATTTGTTAGGATTTATGACAATTTAATGATGTCCATTCCATCAATAATTTTTTGGGTTGTTGTTGTAAGACAGGGTCTGGCTACATAGTTGGCTTCGAACTTAATAATCTTCCTGCCTCGGCCTCCCCAGTAGCTGGTGTTACGGTTTGCACCACTGTTCCTGACTCTTTATCAGTAATTTTGGGTATAATTTGGACTTTGCTGAGACACCTAATGTAAATTTTTTTTATTATCTGTTTAGTAATATTTGAAATATACAGAAGATTGTAAACATTTACATCTTACAGTAATATTAAATACACCTTGAAGGGCCGGGGATTTAGCTCAGTGGCACCACACCTGCCTTGCAAGCGCAAGGTCCTGAGTTCAATCTCCGGTACCGGGAAAAAAACCAAAATAAATAGACCTTGAGTATATCTCCTAACCTAGGAGTATAATCAAGCTTTGAAGCAAAGCCCCATAAATTTCTAAAGATAAGTTGCTTTGTCTCCCCCAACTTCCCCTCCCCCATGTGCGCGCGTGTGCGCGCGCGCACACACACACACACACACATTCGCATATTTTGTTTTGTTCTTTGAGGCAGGGTCTTGCTGTGTAGTTCAGGCTGGCCTTGAACTCACTGTAAGGGATGTCTTTTAATTAGATAGCAATATTCAATACTTTATAGATAATAAGCACTCAGTAAGTAGTGAAAGAATCCACAGAGAAAAATGCCAGCATGGGCAGCACCATTCTCAGGGCAGCCCCATCATTCAGAGTTGGCAGCTTCCTCCTTCCTGCTTTATTCTTTCTTGGGGATCTCACACACTTCAGAAAGGCAGTGATTACGGCTCTGATGGAGTTTTTCTTCAGTGGGTGATGAAAAACTTTATGAAAGAATTATTGAAATGTTTCTTAAGTCACACCAGCAGGATTTTACACAAAGGCTGGGTTTGATTTTAAAAAAAGAAGAAAATCTGATATTGCTAAAGCATTTTTCATGAAATCAACTAAGTTATATTTTGGAATTGAGGTTTGTTTTTAGATGGAAATATGGTTTTTGGATGGAGACTGACAAATTTTTATTTTTCATTGTCTTCCTAGAACAAAGTGCCTTTTTTATTGGCATTTTTACTTTTCTGTGCATGGAACGAGTCAAAACAGCAAAAAAAAGGCCTGACTTCGGCTTGCTGCTAAAGGGATTACTGTTATCAAGCTATGGGAAGCTCCTCCTGATCCCAGCTGTCATCTGGGAGCATGACTACACACCTCTATGCCTCAGGCTCATTAAAGTATTTGTCCTGACCTCGAATTTCCAAGCAATCAGAGGTAGGGGTCTGTTTTCATTCTGCCTTGTCTGCCTTAACCTTCATGGAAGCCTCCAGCCATGGTTCTGGGAAAGTTTCACGTGACCTGCTGAACACTGAAGTTCTATATCAGGTAATGACAGTCCGTGGCACATCAGGTGCCTAACACAGGCTAGGCACAGTACTCTGCATGTCTGTAGTACTTGACACAAGGCAGGCACAGTACCTGGCACATCTGTGGTACATAATGTGTGGCAGATGCTGTGCCCGACATGTCTGTGGTGCCCAACAGTGGCAGGCCCTAGTGTTTGTTAGATTTAACTGCATAGTACTTGACAGCTTTCAGCTTGTTTTTGTCTGCCTTCTCTGTCCTGTGAGGTTAGTAGTGCAGCCATTGTTATCTTTACTTCAAAAATAAGCTTGGGGGCCATGAGGACAGGTAGCTTGTCTAGAGTTTCCAGGCTGGGCAGTTGTCAGGCCAGGAGTGGGTGCCAGGTAGCACCTCTCACACCAGGAAATGGTCTGTCAGGAAATGTCTCCATTTCCCTGCATACTGTGAAAAAGCACTATTTTGAATGAACCTATTACCTGATTTTTTTTATCGTATGCTCATCATCTTGCAAACTGTGACACTAGTAGTATCATTTTCTTCTATTATTCTGTTTGTAACCTTAGAATCCACCTTTTATTTTTCCCTTCTGTTTTGTTTTTTGGTTGTTTTGTTTTGTTTTGTTTTTTGAGACAGGGCCTTGCTATGTAGCCCAGGCTGGCCTCAAACTTGTGGCAATCCTCCTGCCTCAGCTTCCCAAGTGCTGCAATTACAGGCATGCACTACCATGTCCAGCCTCCCCTTTCATGTTGACAGGACCTCGCTTCTTTTTTTTTTTTTTTTTTT
>NW_004624775.1:18609550-18636812 GCF_000247695.1 Heterocephalus glaber | reverse complement strand
GTGGAGGGGGGTGAAAGGCGCACAGGGAATGGGGAAAACATAAGAACCAAGATATATCATGTACAGGTACAAACACCCAATGATAAATGTAAACGAATTGTATACCTAAAATGTACCAATAAAATGTACCAATAAAAAGAAGAGTGGGTGCAGGGAGAACATGCTCTGTCCACGACTTACCTCAGGGACAGCAGAGTCACTGTGCCTTCTGGCTGCTTGTGCAGTGCCACACTATACTCCTATTGCCTCCCTCTCCCTCTGTGCCACTTCACTGTCTTTGGGTCTTCAGAGATGCACCTGCTCCACTTAATCCTGTTCCTCCACTGGGCCCTGCCTATTCCCAATGCACATACCTTGCTCTTTATTCTGGGCCACCTTCCTCCATTTCTTCACCACTTCTTTCTATGTAATGTGCTTCCTGCCAGAGTGTCCTGAGTCTGCAGTTCTAAAACAGGAAAACCAGTTGCCAGCTGCTTTCAGAGTTCCCTTCCTCCCTGTGCTCCACCAGAACGAGCCGCCCATCCCCTTCTATCTGGTCTTGTCCTGCCTGTGCTGGGGCTCTGTCCTCGGCCTTGCTGCTCCTGTGCACCCTGCTGCGCACACCCTCCTGGACCTCAGACCTCCATCTGCTTTGGCCAGGCCGCTGGCCCCATCCACTGCCCCTGCAGGGCCCCAGGAGACTCCTGCTGTGACCAGAGGTCAGCAGGTCTAAAACTGAGCTCAGTGTTCCTGCTGTCCCCTAAGCAACCCTTGCTGATAACTTCCCTTCGAGATTCCCTCACCTCTTTCCCTCAGGCTGCAGCCCACACTCCTCGTCTCCTGCCTACAGATATAGCATCCCCTGCCTGCCATCTCCCCACACTGATACCACTCACATCCTCGTGAAGTACCCCCAGTCACTTCTCACTGCTGCTCTGGGCATTAGCCTTTACTTTTCTCCGAGACACTGGCCCTCACTGCTCCCCGCAAGGTGTGTGCTGCCCACTCTACCTACCACCGCAGGTCTTCTCTCCAGAATGCCCAAGTACCCCTTCTCCATGAAGGGGTTCCGTCCCACACTGTGCTGTGCCATGCCCAGTCCTCCAGCCACCCGTCTAGGCAACAACATGGTGGCTGTGGCCCCAACATCATCCTAGACTGTCTCAGGGCTGGCCATTTCATTTCCTTCTTAAGTGCTTCTTCCTGTTGGCCGTTGTAATTTAGTTAGGGAGATAAGCTCATGTATCTTTAATAAGCACTTCAAACCCGTTGTCCTACTTTATGTTAACTGGTGTTTTATACTTGCCTCTATCATTAAAACTGTCTAAGGCTGGGCGTGGTGGTGCGTGGCTAAAATTCTCGTACTTGGGAGACTGCACTTCGGCAGGAGGATCACCATGAGTGGTGAGGCCAGCCTGGACTACATAGTAAGACCCTGTCTCAAACAAACAAAAAGACTGGCTGAAAGTGTGGCTCTTAGAAAGTTTGTGCCTCAGGTCCCTGTGTCTCCCATTGCCAGGGCCAGCTTGGGGAGCATTTCCACTTGATCTTCAGCAGAAGGTGCCTTTCTCAAGACCCTCCTTGTCATCCACAGTCTTATTCTCCGCTCTTCGGCGTGACCATCAGCATCTGAAAGAGAAGATGTGTCATAGAAACCAAGTGCTTTGTTCTGTTAAGGAAAGTGAAACAAAGACTTGGGAATGCTTCCTGGAAAAGAAGGCAATGGCTTGGAATGGAAACCTAATCCCTTGCCCCAACCCCAGAAATAGCCAGATCATTCACACACACACACAGCATGACCACGAGCATTAATGCTTGCACCCAGTGAAGAATTGTACGTTGTAGACAGCCCCAGGGGAGCACTTGTGTTTCACACAAATGAAAGTTCTAAATTTTATTCCTTTGGCAAGTTTATATCTTTTAAATTTAAATGTCTAATTCTTCTTTGGCTACAAATCAAATTTTGTGTTCTTACAATAATAGAAATTCTTTTAAAGTTTTTTAGAATAAACTTAAGTTTTTGTAAATTTTCAATTCAGTAACTAAGGTACTCTTAAATTGGCTGATCAAGAACAATACAAAGAAAATCCACTGGAATTGTAATGTACTGTATGGGGTTAATTATATTTCAATAAATGTTTATTAAAAATAGGTACAATAGGACCTTTCGTCACCTTCCTGTTTCATTTGTTGTTTCTTCAATTGCTTTTTCATTGCACACAAGTTTAGATGTTTGCTGAGCACATTTCCATGTGTCAGCCTCTGCCTGGCAGTGGTGAATAAGACTCAGGCCCCTCTACTGGCCATGGTGGCAATCCCAGTATTTAGGAGGCTGAGGCAGGAGGATCATCATGAGTCCAAGGCCAGCCTGAACTATAGCAGGACTGTCTCAAAAAAAAAAAAAAATTGGCCCTTGGAGGTTCACTGGGTGATGATGGGTTCAGAAGTTTGAGTACAGTCACAGTGCATGTGATCAGTGCTGGGAAATGCACAAGGGAACCACCAGTGTGGCCTAAAGTGGGGGCACTTGGGAGGGAGGAGGAGAGAAGGGCTCCCCACAGTCCCTGGTGGGCAGCACAGTGACTGCCAGTCCCGGAGTAGGTGCAGGGACAAGGAGTGCAGAGGTGACAGCATAGGGAGTTTGAAAAGACATGAGCCCTAGGTAATGAGACCAATACAAGTAGTCAAAAAGAAGAATCCAAGTTTAGAAAAAAACATCAACTGGGATAACATCTCAGAATAGATGCGGGATGGAAAGGACTGTTGGTCTCCAGATGGAGCCTGTCCGTGCTCAGGAGAGAAGGGAGGCAGACCACCAAGAAGAAAAATATTGATTAAAAACAAGTGCCAGGGCTGGGGTACAGTGCATGTTGAGCATGCAAAAAGTACTGGGTTCTGTCCCCGGCATCATGAAAACAAACCCAACAAAGATTCATGTTTCCCAATCATTTTTATTGAGATAAATGAGAATAAACACCTCAGCCATTTACAAAGCCATACTCAACACACCTATCATCCTAGTACTGAGAGGCTCAGGCAGGAAAATCCTTGCAAGTTTGAGGCCAACCTGAGCTGCATAGTTCAGAGTCAGCCCAAACCAAGTAGACTTTGTCTCAACAAAACAAAAAAAAAACTAGTCTGGTGATAAAAATTAGGATCCCTGTCCTTGATGTCAGCAGTAGCAAGCTAAGGGATGTGGAGTGTGCGGTGGAGGCTGGCCGAGACCCATGGAGTGCACAGGAGCTCATCCATCCAACATTAATCTCGTCACTCCTGAAGTAAGGGAAGAGGGCAGGACTCTAGGCGGAGCTGGCGGCTGCCTGCTCCCCTCTCCACAGCTGTCCCACGCCAAAGCCTGGGTTTATCTCACCTCTGTGCTGCCAGCTGGCAGCAAGCAGTCAATGATTTTCAACATTTTAAAGGAAAGTGGAAAGAATATTATAGTGAGATACATGTGTCCACTCCTAGACTTTATAGTAGGTCACTTTGGCCTGACTTCTTTTTCAGGTTCATTTTCTATGCTGAGATAGAATATGGCATGGCAAAAGCTGGCTGGAGAGGTGTGACTTGTTCACTGCAAGATCCCAGACACTTAGAACAGTTCCCAAGTCCCTGCACATGGACTTCTCCAGAGAACTGGAACAGGTTTTCAATAGGATGGCCTAGACTTGATGTCAGCCTGACGTGTGGGATCTCAGCACCACCTCTCAGGATCCGGATGTGAAAGTTCTCATGGGTTTCCTCAAGACTTGGCCAATATAAAAGGCAGCCCTAAAGAGCTGGTGCTATCATAACTTTCTATGATAGCCAATGTTGTGTTTTTCAGACACAGTGTGCGCTTTTACCTTTGCTCTTAGCTTCTTTTTATTCACTCTGCAGAGCCAATTTCTCTCCCACTCTTCACTTTTACTTTCTCAAATAAACTTTGCCACTGCTTTTTGCTCATTTCATCCAATTCTTTGTTCAAGACAAGAACCTGGAATCTAACTCCAGAAAGAGAGGCAAGCAACCCGAACCCAGTGACATTTAGTTGGTGAGCCACTTTTTATAGAAACAAGCTACCCAACAACAATACTGTTCTAGAAACCAGACAGAACTGCCCAGCTAGATGCACTGGAAAGTTTCCAGGCAGTGACGGTGCTTGGTGTTTTAGAATGGTGTCTGTTTTCCAAGCCCCACCTCTAAAAATTGAGATGTGGTCTAACAACAAAAAATGTATTTATGTGAAAATCCACTTGAAGATACAAAAGCCAGGTCACCTTTAGTTATCCTAGTTTCATCAAAGGAAATGTGAACTGCAGCTGTCCTAAAAAACCTGTGTTGGAACCACTTATATGTCAGTCATCTTGGGCTCACACAGAGCCCACTGCTGACTCTTGGGTGTGTGACATGGCCCAGCACCAGAGGAGGAAGTACACAGTTTATGACAGTGCCATGGACTGATCAGGAACATGGAAGATGGACAAGTGGTCTTTTGTTAAAAGATTTTCTACCAATGTTTGAAGCCCTTTGAACCAAATTGGAAGAAAATATCATGGTGTAAATATGAGCCAAAGAAAGGATATTTTTAGATATTTACTAGACAGCATTAATCAGAAATGTTAAAAACATTTTTTAAATCCTAGTCTTGGAATGGTTAAGGGATTTTCTCAAGGTCACAGAACGGGGTCCATCTTGATCTCTATTCCTCCTTTAGCAAATGGTCCCTGATCTGTGTTTGCCTCTGTTGCTAGTTTAATGATGGATCTCTGGGGTCTGTGTGCCGTTGGGGAAGAGAACAACTTACACTTCCTCAGGTATAGCACTGGGAATAGGTTTAAAAAGGTTTTAGTTAAATGGAGAGCCCAATTACTAGAACCAGATCTAAATATTAGTCCAGAGAAGAAGCTATAGAAGGAAGTAAGCGATTCACTGTATTCTTTCTTCAGCAGAACACCTGTGACCTTCAAAAGTGGTAATGTGCCTTTCTGGCATCAAACTATGACCTTTCATTATGAAATGGGGAACATACTCTGAAGGGAAAGGTTGTAAGTCAAGACTAAGTCTAAAATATTCTCTGGCTTCTGAAGTGCCAAGGGGAAAGTTACCAAAGCTAGTTCCTCAGTGCCCAAAACAGGATTCTACTTATTTATTCCTCTTTAATAAATATTTACATATACTATTTACTTTGTGCCAGGCACTATTTTACAATTATTAATTTATTTAATCCCCAATCATGACGCAGAAAATGCTTGTCAACTGAAGCAGACTCAGGAGCCCTTTGGTAAAGGTTTGAGTAGTTGAAAGGTTTAGGATGGCAGTGCTGGATTGGTAAGTTGACCAGTGATGGCTGTCATAACAGGCAAAGAGGCAAGGGGGAAAGAACACAGGTTCCAGGAACCTAATTGAGGCCACTATATTGACTTTGGAGCCAAGAAGTATAAAATCAGTTTCATTAGGTGTCAGCAGGGCCATACTCCATGGAAGGCTCCAGGGAATTGCACCTGCTGTCTTCTGGTTGCAGTGGTTGCTGTCACCCCTGCATCCCTCCAGTTCTTCTTCCATCTTCACACTGCCTCCTTCAGTGTGTCACTTATCTTTGTCCCTCTCTTATAAGGATACCACTGAGAGCAGCTGTGGCCACCTGTATAATCCAGAACTCTCCCCATGTCAAGATCATTAATCACTTCTGCAAAGGTCTTTTTACCAAATAAAGTCCTAGTTACAAGATCCAGCGAGTATTTTTTGGACGAGACATCTTTGAGGGGCCCTTTTTGCCCTCCCACAAGATCATCTGGCTAGAAGTTCTGCCCGCCAACACTCCTTCCCAAATTTGCACAGGACTCTTGTGTCAAGTGGAGCCGCATACCTATGACCTCATCAAGGACAGAGAGGCAGACATCAAACTCCATGGCCAGGTCTGTACTGGTCAGGAGGCAGGTCTTACAGCATTTAAAGTGTGCTACTCTTCCTATGTGCCCAGTCGCCTTGAGCACATACTTGACAGGGAAACACCACATGCATCTGCTCTAAAGCTGAGCACTTAACTTTCCATGTTTGGGCTGTGATTTGAAATCCTGGTCGGACTCCTCCTCCTATGTTATCAAATAAACAGGATTATGTATCTTTCTCATAGCATGGCTGCATGTGCCAGTTTACACCTGGCTTTGTCTTACTTGTCCTTTTTGTACAGACTTCTAAACCCACATTTCTTAAAATTGCATGTTGTGTGAATTTTTATAAAGCAGCCTTAGTTTTGGAAGCAAGGGTGGTATATAGATGAGAGGGGTCCATTTACAGCAAATGAGTGTACCATGAGGTATGCTTCTGTGTACTAGAACATGTCTCCTGCCTGCCGGGCAGGCCTGGGCTCCCTCTCCAGCAGCAAGAGACAAGCTCTACCTCCTAGCACCAAGCAGATGCCTAGTTGTCACTTAATTCAATGTGGACTTTGGGGGAAAAGTGCTGAAGTCCAGACATCAGTAGTTTTCTAAAAGCTCCAAGGGACCTTCATGTGGTCAGGGTAGAAAACAGCAGACCTGAGGTTCACTGCTCAACCAGGGCCTCAAAGAATCAAGGACCTGCAGGTGACCTCACTGAGTACTTTCAATTTCTTGTCCCTGCTGAACAATTATATTACAGCCTGAAGGAGACTTACAGCACCTTTCACTGTAACTACCATCCACAGAGGAACTAACAAGAGTGCTCCCCCTCATCTCCGAACCTGATACTGACCAACCAAACACTTGGCTCATGGTGTTGTACTTCTCCCGTCTTGCCTGAAGGAAGTGCTGGCGAGCAGTTATCACGCTGAGCGTTGAGAAGAGGCCTGGAGTCTCCTGAGACAGAACAGCAGTGCAACCTGGCTGTTAGTGCTGGTCCGCTACTTATACATGATCACCCAAGCCAAGCAGAGGAACAAAACTACTTTCAGATTCATGTGATAGGGGGAAAACCCCACATTAGTTTTCTTTCAGTATGTGTTTGGACTCGCATTCAGTTTATGAAAGCTGATGATTCTGAATTGAGAACAAAATAATGCACGACAACAGAGAGTTTATCATTTTTATCCACAAGTTTAATCTACAAAGTATAAAGTTCTCATGAAGTGTTTTAATAAATTAAAGCATAACGTAATCACTGTTTTGAGTGGAGCGTGTGGTTTGCTTTCTAACATACTAGTCTACATTCAGAGTCTTTGGAAACAAACATCTGCCATCTTACAGTGAATGATAGAAAACATTAGCTTGTTCCAGTTTGGGTTTTCCCCACTCAACAGACCTCTCCCTATTATCTCCCTTACTCCTCTACCTGATGAAGGGGCAGCAAATAGGCTGAGATAAGGCAGCTTACTGGTGTGGAGGCAGTGTTTGCTTTTTCAGTAGAAAGATTTTGCAAGTCACCTGGACAGTTAGGGATACAGTTCACAAATAAATAAGGTTGGACAAAGGCTGAAAAACTCATTAAGCAGTAAGGGAAGCTGTAGGCCACACTGAAGGAGGAGACAGTGACACTAACACAAAGAGGATGTGAACCTACCCTCGATGAGGAAGGGACCGGCTAAAAGTCACCTCACAGACTGCACAGTTGGCCTCCTACTGCACCCCTTGTTACAGCCTGTGAATCTCTAGTAGGTGTGCCTCACACAAGAGAGCCAAGGACATTCTCAGTACCTCTTGGTCACCCAAGCAGATACTGCAGCACCCAGCTGCCACGGTATGTCAGCAAACTCCCTACCCACAAGATAAACTGGTGGCATCCATCCCAGATGCCATGGACTGTCCACTGAGAGGGCAAAGTACTTTCCTGCAGGAGACGAAGCTGATGCTGACAGCATTAGCTTCAAACCCACATTCTAACCCCAGCCACCCCAAGGCCCTAGATGGACTCCAGAATCCAGTTGCTGCTGGAGAGGGAGGAGACAGGCAGCGGCAGATCTCCAGGAGGACCTCGGGCCCTGCCTTCATGGAGGGAGGCTTGCTCCCGGAAGTCCTCCTGCTCCTCTTCATCAAAGAAGCCATTCTCCAGTGCATAAGGGCAGTCAGGGCTGGAAGCAGCCTGCCATGCCCCCTTGTACTCCTGGATGGACTCGTAGAGGCTGTACAGCTGGCAGAGCAAGGACATATCCAGCTGGCGGAGGCCAACCTTAAGGGAAGAGTGAAGAGATAAAAACAAGAAATCAGCACTGGAGTCTAGTTTTACTCCAACACCCAGCCAACACCCGGCAGTCTGCCTGCGCAGTGAGCAGTGTACAACATCATCAGTCACCTGTGTCCAGGAAGGGTAACACCTGCATGAGTCTGCTCCGATGCTCTTGCACATTTTGTGGTCCCAGCTACCTGCCCTGTGGCCACCAAGACACAGGTGTATCCTTTCCTCTCCCCAGGATCAGACCTAGAGATGACCAATCTGCTTTCTCTACCATTATGTTAGGATCGAGCAATGCATGCTCATTCTCTGGGGCAACAGATGACCCCTGCTTGCAACAGCAGCTTACCAGTCAGGGAACATGGTGCCACCTCCCTCTCCCACCTATGACCAGCTGAGCCTGGCTTATGGAGAAATGTCAGAGAGCAGGCTCCTCTCCCAGAGCAGGGCAGTCATCCCAGTGATGGCAGGTCCCTCCCCAAAGCAAATGAGTGACTCTGAAGAAGTCCACGAGGACAGTAAGACATGGCCCCACATTTCTAGGAAACTTTCACAAAAGCAAGTGGTGACAGAACAAGGAACACTTACAAAAGGCACAAACTTGTCTCTTTTCAAATTCCCCGCTTCCCCACACCCATCCCAGGGAAAAGGGCACACTCAGTCCCAAAGAGAGAAGGCTTAACCTGCCCAGAGACTCAGGGAGTCCAGTGTGTCTTAACCTTTCATGTGCATGAGAATCACTGAGATCCCATTCAGCTTGTGGATTCTGACTCACCAGCTCAGCACATGGTGTGGCTGTGCTTCCAACAGTCTCTGCAGGCCCTGATCTGTGTGACAAGATGAAGGAGACCTGCTTCCTGCCCCACCTCAACCCCAGGTCCTTCCTTACTCCGTGCCATGGCTGATACAGAGTAACTTCTCTTACAGGGCTACTGGTAGGATTACATAAGTCAGTCCGTGTTAACAAACAGTACTGAGATGCTTCCTGCACTGAGAGGCTAATGACAAAAGGGCATGTACGTCCGCATGCATGCACATACAGGGCCATGGGATCCATGGTCTCTATAGCTGCTGAGATGGCTCCTTAGCCGGACTGCCCATGAAAGACAATTTGATTTTTACAAAAGGAAGCTAAGGCTGGCAAAAAGTCCATCTTGGGATAAGACTGGGTGTTCAAGTATAGCTGAGTCTTTATACCCTTGAACCCTGGCTGGCTCCTTAGCAGTCTAGACAGATCACAGAATCAGAACTGTCTTCCCAGCACTCAAGGGAGACCTCCTCGATACAAGTGGGTCCTACTGTTACCCTGGACACTCCTCGCGCTACTGGAAAGTAGCCTTTCTCAGGAAGAGACCTTGGCCACAAGTCAGGGCATGGTCTCCAGGGCCAGCTTTGCCTTTCTCAATGACCTTGCTGAAGTCCACACCCTCAACTGGCCTCTAAAATGAGGGACTGGAACTGGTCCATTCAGCCTGTGACCCTATGTAGATGTGGCTTCTCTGTCCTGCACGAATGACCAACACCCACAGAGACAGTTTCCCGGGATATTCTGGGAGGTGGACTAAGCTTAATGGTGTCCTGCTCTCCACAGCACACCTCAGTCAGGTAAGCAGTTTGTGCAGGCCCATCAAGGTCAGATACATTTTCCTGACTACAGTTTGGGCTTGGGCACACAGGTATGTATGATAAGAAAGGAGGGCTCTGACATCATTTTGAACATCATCCAGATGATTCTGATGTGCAGGCCCACTGAGAACCAGCATCTTTGCAGCCTGTCACCTTGAACAAAGCACAGGGCAACAGCACTGCATGTACCCTTCCTCCCATCCTGCCCCCTCCACACTGAGGTGGAAAAGCAGCCAATGTATGCAAGAAAGGACCCCTAGAGCCACTTTCAGCAGCAGACACTGGGGTGAAGTGATCAGGATGAAAATCAACCAGCAAACTCCCCCAGTGAGGGGCAAAGTATAACTGGACACGAAGAGGGAAAGGCCTGAGATGTTCTCCTTCAGGCTCCAGCAATGAGACCCTCAGAACCAGCCACGCCTTTGCAAGCAGACAGGTGGTGTCACATAGTCACCACCTCCCAGCCCTGCATTCTTTGGGACCCTCAGCATCAGGTGTGCTGCACACACAAAACTGTGCTCCTTCCTGCATCCAGGTTCCTCCTCATCGATGGCTCCTTGTTCACCAAGATTCTTCTGCAGTATCAGATCCTAATACAACCACCATGGCACAAGATTCTGACTCAGCAAACCCAAATACACCTATCTCCTCTAGGATTTAATACAAGGACTAGAGACTAATAACACCATGGCCTCCCGGTGTCACCCAGTACAGTACTGGCTTTAAACATCATAGAAGTGGCTGGAGCCCAGATACACTTTACTGCAGTCATTCTGACACTAGAAGGTTAGGGAACCCCAAGACTCTCTTTCCCACCTCAGGAATGGACCAAGCCACATGCTACTTCACCTTCTAGGGGCCAGCCAGGGAGAGCATAAGCCTGGGCTCCGTGACTTTGAAACTGCTAGTCAAAGGCTCTGACCTCCAGTGACCCCATGGCACTCAAAGATCCTCAGATCAAGGTTTTCTTCCTGAAGATGCCATTTCCAAAGTATTCTGGCTACTCTAGGATATGGCCCTGGCAGGACATGGTGCTGGAACCTCCCAGTACAGGACCAGACAGATGACTCACCAAGTTGCCCTGTCATCGGGCGGGACACTGGCCTAGAAAAGGAAGTCTGACCCACCTAGAACCTGGCGCTATCCTGTACCAACCTGTCACACAACCAACTGAACATGTGCCCTACACTCCAGGACATAAGAAGGACCCGAACACACATGCGTACACACATACACAGGCATACACACACCTGTACACATGCTAGCTGCTCGAGGCTGCTGCTTCAGGCCCCAGACTGAGTTCTTCTGGCTGGGCAGAAATCCTGAGCCCTGACCCTCCTGCCCAGGACACCCTTTCCCTGAGGCTGCTTACCACTTCCATGGCATCTTCTGTGGACGTGAACACCTCAGGGCAGCTCCCATCACTGGTCTCACTATTCTGCAGGCTATGCCCCCTGCTCACTGGCACCACACGCACTCATCAGGTTGAGCCCTTCACCCAGACTGCCACCCATGTGTCCTCCCCATCTCCTGGGTGGCTGGTGGGCAGCAGCTTCCCTGATCCTCAGACTGACTGGTTCGGCCAGGTTTCCCTTTTCCCTCACCTTGACTGCCTGCCTTGGGATACCTGTGGTTCTCCGCTTTAAGCCACAGTATGCAGACTGCTCTCCTTGCCCCTGCTGCAGGACATGCTTCTTCAATGCAGTGGCCTTTGGGGTCCTCAGTACCCAGCCCAAAACCCCGAAGTTTGGGAAGCCTGATTATCAAGCTCTCAGATACCCTCCAAGGGGAACCTGGCCTGGCGTGGTTGGTGCTGGGCCTTGACCACACCTCTTAGGCACCCACAGAAGCAGCAGGACTAAACCAGCAGGCCTCTGACCCTGGGAAGATGCTGTGCAGGAAGCACCAGACCCTGAGTACCCCCATGGCTCCCACATCTTGCAGAGAGGAGCAAAAGACACCAAACCCTCTTTCCTCCTGTGTGCTCTTCAGAGTGGAGCTGTCTGCAGTGGGGGAAGACAGAGGCCAGTCCCTCTGTACTGAAGGGATGGAGTCCGGGATGTGGGAAGGGGACAGAGGGATTCCTCCAGAGGACTACCTTAAAGGACAGAGTTAAATTACTCATGAATAAGAAGTGCTCACCCTTCCAGAAAATGTGGCTCAGAAACCTCTCAGCCAGCCCATTAACTCCTGTCCCTGACTACTAGCAGGGAGGCCTGCATCTTAATGACATGTCCACACCTGTCCTGGGTGACACTGCTGTCCTCACCCATGGCTTGTTTCAGAAAATATGGATCTCTTTTGAAAGCACACTTTGAAAATTTAGACAGGCTCACTTAAAAATACAGAAATCTTCTGTAATCCTAGCACTTTGGGAGGCTGAGACAGGAGGATCATGAGTTTGAGTCCAGCCTGGGCAACTTAATGACAGCCTTTCTCAAGGTAAAAGAATAAATAAAAAGGGCTGGAGATTAACACAGTGAAAGGCTCTGGGTTCAATCCTTAGTACAAAAGAAAAAAAAAGTCCAAAAGTCTCAGATCCTGGAATTTATGGTCCCTTTATGCTAGACTTTCAAGACAATGGAAAACAGTCAATAATCTTCTGTTGCTGTAAACTGCTGGTGGTCTTCCTGTCTCTGTTCAGGCTTCCTGCTTCCTTCCTGGTCATTCTCTTCCACCTCCACACAGGTGCTCATCAGCCACAGCATTCCCACCCTGTTACTTGTGAAAATGTAACAGCAGGCATCAGGCTCCACTCCGGGATGTGCCTCAGACAGGATGGTGGCTCCAGCTGGGCTTCAAGTCACTAAAGTCTCCAAACAGCCTTGAAGGCTGCTGTGGGGGAGGGGCTCCTCAAGCAACAGAGCCCTTGCTACTGGGAGAAAAGGCTTGAAAGATGAGAGGAGCCTTTGGGAGGAAACCTGTGTTGGCTCAAAACAAACATCATGGAGAACTCAAGATTTTTTAGAAATAAAAAATTATTTTAAGAAGAACTTTCTGTTTAAGAAATTTAAAAAATCAGAGTAATTCATTGGTGTGTTTAAGAGCCACAAACTTTCTCCTAAATACAGCCAAAAGTTGAAATGAATCAAACAGGGTCTTATTTCTGCCCGAGTGCAGCAGATCAGAGGGAGAAGCTCGGAGACGGTTGGTGCCTGCAGGTCACACCAGGACCCTCTCTGACATGATGTTCCCTGTTGGCCCCGGTCCTCTCTAATCTCCGAAACTCCACCTAAATACAAACACCAGGTTAAACAATTACAATGCAGACAACATGACGGGGCTGCTCCTTTGGAAAGATCCTTCCCTGCCTCTTCCTCTTGCCCTTCGGCTCTCCCTAATCCTTCTGCTGAAGAGATATTAACTGTTAAACCTTTTTTTTTTTTTTCTGTTCGGTACTGGGGGTTGAACCCAGGGCCTTGCACATCTATGCAGCACTCTGCCACCGAGCTATATTCTCAGTCTTTTTAAATTTTATTTTGAGACAAGGTCCAGATTGCCCACACGGACCTCAAACTTGTGATCCTTCTGCCTCGTCCTCCAGAGGAGCTGGAATTATAGGTGTGTGCCTGTCCCACTCTAAATCTTCAGATTGCGAGCATATCTGATGGCCTTTGTAAAACCTCTCCTCAGTCCTTAGTTCTGCAGGCAGCTGTGAGGTTTAACTTGCAGAAATGTGTCTGTTTTAAGAAACAGAGGAACTAGATGTGGGCAGGTGAAGTCCACTGCAATGTTCCATCCAGAGAAAAAAGAGACATAAGCCCCAGTGTCAAAGACCCTGCTCAGCATACTGCCCCTCTTCTCCCTCCCTACAACAGCCGGCCCCCCAGACAAGTGCCCCCAAAGGCTTTGTGACAGGATTCCCCTTTCTCATTGAGCAGGCTTTTAGAATAAAGCTGTCTGCTTGCTGGACACCTAGTCTCTCAACATAACTGGATGGTCATGGTGAGACAGAAAGGAAGAGCAAGACTCGCTGGCGTATGCCTATCATCCCAGCACTCTGAGAGGCTGAAGCAGGAGGATTGCCATCTTTGAGCCCAGACTGGATTGCCAAGTTTGACCCCTCAATTTAATGAGACCCTGTCTCGAAATTTTAAAGATGTAGCTCAGAGTGAAGGCCCCAGGTTCGATTCCCAGTACAGAAAGAAATAAAGGGTGGTGGGGGAAGGCCCAAGCCTTCCCTTTCCCCTGAGGACCACAAGGGGCCATGCATGACCCAACTGTCAGCTGCCACATTCACTTCAGGCACTGCACTTGACGGCAAAGATCAGGGAGGAACCAAGGCTCACTGCTGACATCCCCAAACCCTTTAACGCCAGTGGGCTATGATCAACACTACAGCCCCACAACAGTCGCGGCAGCCACGGTTTTGGTCACACTCTCACGTTCTCCAAGATGGCTCATCCTGGATGCCCTACAGCCACGCCAGGAGGTAACAGCCTACCAGCCATGGGCTTGAAACTCAGACCCATGCCAGATGATCAGGCCCTCTGCCACTATTACTAAAGTCCTCAAATGGATCTTAGAAATGCAGGAGGCTGCACGGGCGGCCTGTTCCTCCTCTACATAAGCCCTTCGCTCTCACCCCTTAGGTCAGTGGAGCAACCTCCCTCCATGGGCCACCTCCATGTGCTCAATACAGGTCCCAGGAAAGCCGCCCTCAGGTGGTCCTGTAAAACTCCTCCTTATCTCAGGTAGAGTAGGCTAAACGGGTTGTGCTAAAAGGGCTTAGTAACAGCAACACCAGGGGTTACTAACCCTCAAGAATTCTGGAGACCAGGAGTGACTGTAGTGGCTGTAGCAACAGATTTAAAGACCTGTAGTGGCCATGGAGAGGAGAAGGCTGAGCCACAAAGCCCAAGGCAGCCACTGGAGGGAAAGGCTGAGGCTGAAGCTCAAGCCCACCAGCACAGAAAGAAGCAGAAACCCGAGGCCCGATGTCAGTAGCGGCAGGGTACCCAGCCGCGCAGCAAAAGTTGCTGGAGTAGCTCCAGAAAGCTGCCATGGGGCTCACAGGGCTCCACTGCTGGGGAGCTGATGGGTGGCTAGGAGCTGCCAGGGGCCGTAGCTTTTTTTTTGAGACAGGGTCTTGCTACATAATTCAGGCTGCCCTTGAACTCACCATATAGCCCAGGCTGGCCTTGAACCCATTGCATTCTTTCTGTCAGCCTCCTGAGTGCTGGGATTACAGGCATGATGGGGCCGTAACACTGAAAACTATAATACCCAGAGCTGCAACACTAAGAGCTAAGAAGTGCTGGCACTCAAGGCTCAGAGCTGTGACACTCAAGCCCTGGAGCCATTAACTTCATGGGAGCAGCACTTTGCCAATTTGAGATTTTCATCCAACTTGGGCAAAAGAATCCTCAGCTGATTTGTAATAGTGGTGCAGGATTAATTCTGCTAGGGCCGGGAATTTAGCTGAGTGGTTTCGTCACCTGCTGCGCAAGCGCAAGGCCCCGAATTTGATCCCCGATACCAAAAAAAAAAAAAAATTCTGTTAAGAGCCACACAATCAAAAGGAGGCAGGCATTCAAAAGAATGGAGCAGTTCTATCTGTATATGACAGAGTGACCAAGGCACAGTGTGAAGCACATGAAGTCCATACTACAAAGCTTGGTGTGGTGGCACAGGCCTGTAATCCGAGCACGCAGGAGGCTGAGACAAGAAGATTGCAAGTTCAAGCCCTTCTTGGGCAATTCAGCCAGCTCCTGCCTCAAAATAAAATTTTAAAAAAGGATTGGGTAGCTCAGTGGCAGAGCACTTGCCTAGCATGCCCAAGGCCCTGGGTTCCAACTCCAGAACCACAGAAACAGCTATGTTTGATAGGGTTCACTGTGATATATACATGCGCACACATGCAAGCTTCTGACTGAAAGAAAAAACGTCTGCTGGCAGAACTTTCTGGAAAGTGGGATTAGGTACAGAATACAAAGGAAGTATTATTCATTCAACTTATAGTCCTCTGGAGCCAACTTTTTCCCCAACAAGCATATTTTTCTTAATTTTAAAAACTCACAGTATGGGCCAGGGATTTAGCTCAGTGGTGCCATGCCTGCCTAGCAAGGGCAAAGTCCTGAGTTCGATTACCAGTACCGAAAAAAACCCCACAGTAATAGTTAAAACAAATACATAATGAATGGATATAAACTGCTAGTAGGACTACAGGCTTGCAAAACCCTTCTGGAGAATTGGCAGTATCTGTCAAAAGCCTTAAAATAGCATACAAGTGAACCAGCTCACTACTCATTTCTAGAGACTCGCTGCAGGCAAAGAATTCTGAGCTATGCATGAATATATCACCCTCATCCTGTTTCTTCAAGGCAGGCACTGGTTCTGTTAGGACAAGGACACTGGAGTGCAGGAAGACCTGCCCTGGATCATTCAGACCGTCAGGATGGTGCAGGGGGCTGCCCAGGGCTGCAGGTCCATCCCGGATGCCCACACAGAGGACCCAGCAGGGGCCTGGGTTAGCACCAGGTCAGCAAGCCACTGGGATTTCTGGCGATTTTGACATTTTACTTTTCTGAATTTTCCAGAATACATATGAATATGTATTAGCTGGCAATGAGAGATCCTTTTTAAAATGGTTATCTTTTAAAAACGTAATGAATGTGTGAGCATATACAGATGGCTTATAAATCTATTTTAGAAAAGACTTGGTAAATGCCCCAAATCTAATCAAGGTGTCTAACTTGCATCCGCAGGACTGGACTATAACTGAAAAAAGCAGAGACCTGATCAATGGTAACCTGGATTCTGATAAAGGATGTGTTGACAGAAGGACGCTGACCTGCACACTGTTAGCAAAGGAAAGCAGGAGAGGACATAGGCAGAGCTGGTGTGGCAGGAAAGGGCCATGGGCCCAGCCTCCTGCCCCCTAAGCTCGCCCTTCCCCAAGAGCTCACCAAGCGGGCTTCATATGACATGGTCTCCTCCTATGGGCAGAAACACACATGTCATTTGCTCACCTCGCTTCCTGAGATTTTAGCACCACAATGTTCAGGACCATAGGGAGATGAGCCATGGTGATTCAGAGGCAGAAAATAAACCAGCATGCATGACTGAGCCCCTTGATTAAGCCAAACCCCAAACTCACCCACCCTGACACTCACCTGTACATTCCTCCTGTAGGAAAGGCTGTTTGAGTAGGGTTCTCTGCTTGCCTCTAGCTGAGGGCACTATGACACAGGGCTCATTCTGCAACTTAGTTTTCACAAGGACATTCTTGTTTATCTCTAACCTAAACTAACATTAGCCCAGTTCCTCTGGCTCTGTCCTAGGCATAGGAGGAAAGTCATCAACTTTAAGAAAATTACTGTTCAGATTATAAAAATAAAATATTCTAATTGGATTAAGAGCCCAAATGCTTCCTAATTATAGGGACCACCCTTCTACAATTCTCTGCTGTGAAGCAGATTTCAAATCTTTGGGTCTTGGGACTCCCTTTATATTCTTAAAAATTGCTGATGATCCCAAATTGCTTTTGTTTATGTAGGTTATATCTGTCAACTTTTACACTGGGAAACTTTAAAATACTTATTAATCCACTAAAACAATTCTTTACATCTTAACATAGATTAATATAAACTCTTTTATAAACTAACATTTTTCATTTTGTAACTTTGTTTTTGGTACTGGGGGACAAACTCTGGGACCCTCACACTAAACTACATCCCCAGCCCCTTTTCAATGTTTTGAGACAGGGTCTTGCTAAGTCACTTAGTTGCCCAGGCTGGACTTGAACTTATGATCCTCCTGCCTCTGCCTCCCAGAGTGCTAGGATTACAATTGTGAGCCCCCATACCCAGCTGTAAATATTTTTTAAAGTCTAGCGTACATGTTTCTTCATTTGGTCCTTGTGACATGGTTTTTTTTGGTTGAAATAAATGAAGAAAGCCTGGCCTCACTAATCTGTATCTGGGAAGGGAGCTTCTAACAGCCTTTTCAGACAATGTGCTACTTTGCTAACAGTGATGTGGAATTTGAAACTCTACCAATGAAATTTTCACCATTACATCAAACCCACCCGTCTTGTACTTTTTCTTTCTTTCTTCCTTTCTGTGTCTTGTACTTTGAATGAATCTACCGTATCACACACTAGTATATGAAAAATATGGAAAATGGATTCAATGAATTATGCAGATCCTCCAAGTGCTGCATTTTCTTTGATAACAACAACAGAATCACATTTGTCAAGTCACCATAACATACTTATGAACTCCCTGAAAGGATCCCAGGCAATCCAGGAGCCCCAGACTACATTTTAAGAACCAATGTTTCAGGGCGGGCATTTAGCTCAATGGCACAGTGTTTGCCTGACAAGCGCCAGGTCCTGAGTTCGATCCGTGGTGCCAAAAAAACCCAAAACACAACAACAAAACAAGAACCAATGCTCCAAAAACAGCCACCTCTAGCACCTTAACATAGAATACTTCAAGGTACCTACAGATCCATTTTGGTTTCTGGCTATGATTAAACACAAACTCGTGCACTGTTTTATAACTTTTTTTTATACTGTGAATATATGTCTATATCCTTATTAGTTACCACTTTCTTTTCAACAATTGGACAACATTCTATCACTATTTCCCTATTATTTTTTAAAAACCTGCAATACACATCCATGTATAAGCACTGTTATTCACTTGTGTGACTTTCTGTAAGGTAATCTGTAAAAATGAAGTGCGGAGGTGAACTACAGAAAGATGCCTGGGGCTTCCTCCTAATTACTCCCAACCCCAGGCATCAAACCTGAAGCACTGTTAAAATATGGGCAGTAATAGAAAGAAAGAGACCCCACCAGCAGGTCACCAGATTTGAACCATTTTGATCCTGGAATGATCCTGTGTCTGTACTGGTATACGGAGAAGCCAGGCTGTGTGAAGACAAGACATTCATGCTGCAGACATCCTACTAGCCCCTGTGACCCAGGCTACACTGACTTCAAAACTGTACCGTAACTCTGCCTTACTATTTAATAAAAAGCTACTCTAGAGTTTTAAGGAAATGAAATTACAGGGTAAAAAGATAAGCATATATTAGATTTCACAAGTATTACAGAACTGCCCTTCAAAAACCCTGTCCCTGTACCTTCCCACCAGATATGCCCGAGGGCCTATTTCTCCAGCCCTCAGGTCACCATGGTCTTTCAAGTCTTTGCTGGTCTTTAGGGTGCAACACAACAGGATATGTAGGATGGGGAACCAGCCCAAGGAATCAGTCTAATTTGCACATCTGTGGTTCTAAGGGATGTTAAGCACCTTGCCTTTCTCTTTCAAAGGCATTTATTTTAACAGATGTTTCCAGTTCTAAGTACAGTTGAGGGTCGATGGCTATACCTGTCCATATTTACCTCACTAAAAATAAAAGCTCAGAAACTTTATTCATCCTTCTGGATCGATCCAACCACTTAGGGACACACCGGTCACCCTCTCACCATGTCTTCTAGTCTCTATGTGTACCCTCAGGCACCTCTCTCTGCCCATTGCTCTTGACTGGGAGGACAAGGGCCTTCCCAGGGAAGACTCAGAATGTGCCAGCCTGCAGGACCAGGCCATCCAGAGCTTGGTGGGCCCTCAGGAAAGTGAACAGAGTGCTCACAACATGGCAAGAGGCTACATGTCTTAATGAGTTTCTATAGCCTACAAGGCAAGCCTTTGCAGCCTCCGGAGTCCTGCAAAGGCTCTGTCTCTGTGTTAAGTATCTGGGGGGCACAAGCATAGGAGGAAATGAACAACCTTTATGGGGCCATGCAGATGGGAGGCTGGGGCTCTGTCTGGAGGACATTGGCAAGGGGCAAATCTGACCAGTCAGCCTCAGGGCTGGAGTCCTGCTCTCAGAGCCTGTGGTCTGCATGTTAAGTTTCCACCACAAGATCACTGGTATTCCAGGAGAAAAAATTGTAGTTTCCAGCTGCTGCTTGGTGGGAATAACCTGCAAGAGGCCATGGTCCCTTCCCAAGTCTGCCTTAAATATACTTGTCCACCTGCCCTCAGAGACCTACAGCCCCACCAAGCCCTAAGCAGGGGAAGGGGCTGACAGCCACCATCTATGGATATCCACTGGGCTGCTGCTCCTCTGAGGCCTTTCCAAATGAGAGGTGCCCCAGGGCACTGTGGCATTCCCAAATGCCTTTGACCAACAGGGAAAAGGAGAAGGGTTGTGCTATTTGTAAGGCACTTGTGGGTTCCAGAAATGATCAGGTTACAGTGTTCTACAGGTAGGTAAAGTAAAGGATAAACAAACTACCTTTCCATCCTTCAGATTTTCAAGTCTTGGGCTGGGTATTTAGCTCAGTGGTTCTGCAGCCTGCCTTGCAAGCACAAGGTCCAGAGTTCAATCCCCAGTACCAAAAAAAAGATACAGATTTTCAAGTCTTGGGAGTGTAATAACCTCACCTAGAGAAAACTGCACTGTCCTCTCTTGGGAGCTATCCAGTCCCCAATCCCACACCTAGCCCCATCCTATCCTCATCACTATTAGGCTGGGCTGGGCTGGACTGGCCAGGCCACCTGAGATGGGCCCACTTGGCATCCTTCCTCAGTGCTAACAAGCTAGAACTGAGATACAGCCAAAACAGCATGAGGTTGCAGCCAGGGGTCAGGCTCCAACATGGAAGAAAAGCAAAATGGTAAGGGAAGGTAGCAGACCTCAGTGGACTGGTTCTAGTCCATTTCTGAATACATCCAGCCCTTTCAGAACATTCTGTTGTAAAAATCTAGTTCAGATTTCATCTCTATTTTTTGGTGTGTGTGAGGTTACCAGGGATCGAACTTGAGACCTTGCATTTTCGAGGCAGGCAGTGGAACCACTGAGCTAAATCCCTGGCCCTCATCTCTATTCTTAATATGGTGTCTTCAGACATGAAAAAGAATTTATCTAGATGAAACAGCACACTACTGCAATGACACTAGAAGCTACATGTCTTCATCATCTAGAACTTCCCACTTGTCCTCAGATCTCCACAGCACTTTATACCTGAATTTTGCCCAGTAAACACCTTGAGTGACCTAAAAACACTCTCTGATATAAAAATTACAAATTTCGAATGGTGTTACATGCCTGTAATCCCAGCATTCGGGAGACTAAGGCAGGAAGGTTATAAATTCTTAGCTAGCCAGGCCAATTTATCAACTTAGCAAGGTCCAGATGCAAAATAAAAAGGGCTAGGGATGTAGTTCAGTGGAAAAGCCCCTGGGTTCAATCTTCAGTACTGATAAAAAAACGTTTTACGAAAGTCTCTAAAAGGACTTTTCCAGAGCAATCACCCATTTCTGAGGCCCTCCGAGCTTTCCAGATGGCCCTCTGGGAGGCTCCCAGAACTCAGCAGTACAGAATTTCACAGATGTGGGATGACTAGGACAGGAAGTGTTGAAACATGGAACTGAAACCACAACTAAGCAGAGCAGGGTGTCACCAACCATGGGACAGAAGCCTCTGCCCACAGGGCCCCTACCCTCCCAGCTCTGGGCATCTGTTCCCTCAGGCTCCACCCTGCTGCCCATTGTCCCTCCTTTGCTATTGCACTCACTCTCAAGGCTCCAACCAGCTCTG
Organism: Heterocephalus glaber; assembly: GCF_000247695.1. Next base: position 18,615,524 of record NW_004624775.1, on the reverse strand, counting down.
GAGTCAGGTATCTCCAGGCCCAGATTGTTCTCCCGGCCCAGCTCCGCATTCTGAAATGTTTAACACACTCTGGCACTGATGTAATATGTGCACCACCTTCCCCAAACAACTCCTCCCGATTCATTCCACACTACAGGGAGGAGCCCCCTTCCCAAGGATCTATTGTCAAGTTCAAAACATCACCTGTCACTGCCATACAGCACCACACTATGCTATCACTGAAGACACTAATAGATATTGACTGAGAGAATGTTAGCAGTATGTGCCAAGAGCAAACCAGAATGTACAGTGTGTGCATGTGTGTGTACATGTGCACAGACAGTACAATGCAATGAAACAGGGCTTTGGCGCCTGATACACCTAATGGAGTCTGTGACCTTATGGAAGTTAAACTCTGAGCAATTGATTTTTTAAAAGTATAAGACATTCAGGGCCAGGGATTTAGCTCAGTGGTTCTGCCACCTGCCTCTCAAGCGCAAGGACCTGAGTTCAATCCCCGGTACCGGAAAAAAACCAAAAAAACCAGACTTTCAGCTGGGTGTGGTGGCACATACCTATGATGCTAGCACTCAGGAGGCTGAAGCAGGAGGATTGCCATAAGTTCAAGGCCAGCCTGGGCTACCTAGTGAATTCAAGGCCAGCCAGAACTACACAGCAAGACCTTCTTTCAAAAAATAAATAAATAAGCTGGGTGTGGTACCACATGCCCATAATCCTAGCACTTGGGAGGCTGAGGTAGGAGGATAACCGTGAGTTCAAAGCCAGCCTGGGTTACATAGTGAGTTTGAGGCCAGCCTGGTCTACATAGTGAGACCCTGTTTTTTTTAAAAAATAAAACCAGACTTTGAGTACCTATCCCATGGAGAATTTATAATAAGGATTAAGTAAAACAATGCATGTAAAGGACTTGTATTTTGCCTACATAAAAGATACATTAGCAGTGACCATCTCTTCATGACAGGAGTATCATTTTTAATTGTTTTGCTTAGCTGCACTTGCCATAAAAAAGCTTAAGTCAACTTTTTCATCACCTTCCTGACCCTAGTATTTAATGAGCAACAACTGCTTCACAGCAACAGATTGCACACCTCTCCTGTGCACACCTGGGCATCTCCCCAGGAGCCTTGGAGATCAGTTCTCCCTAGGTATCTGCTGCGTCTTCGGGGTCCAGGCCAGGCTGTGCCCTTCTCCTGCCAGAGGCTCCTCTAGGCTTCCAACAGCCCAGGCCACCTCCAAGGGTCCCCTCAATCAGACTCCTGGGTTGGCCAGGTTCAGGCTCACAGTCCCAGCTTTCTGCCACCTTCCTGGTGATCTCTGCCCTGTCACCTGAGGCCTTTTACCAGCACTGAAGGCTCCTGAAGGGAAGTCCTAATTTCTGCCTTGGGATTTCTTCCTTCCACCGTGAATTTATCAAATTCTGCCCTGACATTCATTCATTCTTTCTTTTTGCAATACTGGGGACTGAACCCAAGGCCTCATGCATGTCAGGCTAGTACTCTGTCACTGAGCTACATCCCCGACCTCTGTCCATGACTTTTTGTTATGTCACTTAGTCACCTATTTGACATCAAACTTTCAAATTAAATGGATCAACATAGACATTCTGCAGATGATTCAGAAGTGAATACCCTGATCTTTGCGGGCAACACCTCCCAAATGGGAGTCTCAGCATGAGCTGCCTTTTGGGACCCACAGCTCCAGGTCAGTAAAACTCTTTAAGGCCCAAAAGATAGTACTTTTAAAGACCCATGACAATGCATGAAAGGACTTGTCAAGGCCTGCAGTCATACCTTATATTTATCATCATAAGTACCAGGCAGACTAGAGATGGCTGTTTATTTTCCCTGCGCTTCATATTGCTATGGGAGGGGAGCTCTGGGCCAAGGAGTAATTATAAGGCTGCCCCTCCTTCACACCAGCAGGGACCTGGAAAATACTTCTGGCACTGGTTGGCTCCCTGCCACCACTGCAAGTCTCAAGTCTCAAGTCTCGGGAACATGTTTATAAACCAGAGCTTCACCACAGGAGTGGCTCTGAGCCTGTCCTGCCTCTCATTCAAGAAAGGAACAGGGTGGGTCTTCCTACCTCACCCCCAGTTTACACTATGTCCAAGTTCAGGCTGTAAACAGTGGATTCATCCAAGTAAAATGATGTTCACCAGCTGTGCCACACTCCTGTCACTTAATGTTTATTAATAAATAAAAGCCCTTGGCTTGGAACTCAGGTGGTTTGGAGGCTTTTTGTTTGTTTTTGTAGTGAAGATTGAACACAGGGCCTTCATCCTGAGCTACATCCCCAGCCTTTTTTATTTTTATACTTTATTTTAAGACAAGAACTCACTAAGTTGCTTAGTCTAGGGTCGAACTCACCATCCTCCTGCCTTAGCCTCCCACAGGCGCACACCACCAAGTGGGCTCAGGCGTAAGTGGTTTTCAAAAAGCTTTCCAGTCAGAACCAGAAATCACTTCAAAGCCAGGTGCAGAGTGGGCCAATTTCTAATTGAGCAAAAAGTGTGAAGCTTGCTTCCTGGATTAAATTAAGTCTTAGTTTTCCAAACAGATATGCTTCTGGAAAAAAAAAAACACTGTGCATGTTTAGTTTTTATAAGCAATATGTTAAAAGCACTAGATGTTTATTTAAAAGATCCCTTTAGCAATTCTTCAGCAAACTTATTCATGGGGGGAAATGCGGCATTCCTATATTAGGTTTCCTTAATAAAGCATTTACCCGGCCCAGGGGAGGGACACCCGACTAGCAAGAGCAAAGGGGGCGGGAGCGATCAGGGCACGTGCTGGTTAGGAACTAGGGCGTTTCCAACCCCTCAACCCCCACCCCTGGCCTGAGCCCAAGGGAGGGCGCGCTGGGGCTAGACCCGCCGGGGCCCACATCCCAGCGCTGGCTCTGCTCCCGGCGGCTCCACAACCGTGGTTCGGAGCCCCACGCTCTTCACTCCCAGGACTGGGAGAAGCTAAGCCCCGGCGTCTGGGGCGCGGGCACCATCCGAGCGGCCACGCGGACTTCCCCTCCCGGAGCACCACGCCTCCCCTTCTTCTGGGTGGCCTGGGGAGGGCTCCCCCGGGTACCTCACGGCCCACGAAATCGAACTCCGGACGCGCGGCCCGGGGACGGGGAGGGAAAGCTGTCTATCTGCCGTCCACACCAGCGGCTCACGAAAGCACCCTGGATGCCGCGGCAGCCTGTTCACCGCCGGGCTCCGCAGCACCCCGGGGAGGTGCACCCCGCATCCTGTCCGCCCGAGGACCCTTACCATCTCCTTGCGCAGCAGCGCCAGAGCGGCGTCCAGGTTGGGGGGCTTGGCTCGCGGCCCCGATGCCCGCGCCCCGCCGCCGCCCGCGCCCCGCCGGCTCAGCTCCTCCTGGATGCGCGACTTCTGCGCGTAGAGCCGCTCCAGGTGCCGCCAGCCGCCCGCCGTGCCGCCCGCCGCCGAGTGCAGCAGCCCGCTCAGGCTTTTGGGCAGCGGCGGCAGCCCGTCCACCCGCAGACCGCGCGCCCCGGGCCCGCTCATCGCGCCGCGCCGGCCACCAGCCGCGGCCCAGGTCTCCGCTTCCCGCCCCGCCCCCCGGGTCTCCACCCCGCGCCGGACACGCCCCTCCCAGGCTCTCCGCCCCGGTGGACACGCCCCCCCTTGGGTCTCTTCCCCCGGCGGACACGCCCCCTCTCCAGGTCCCCCCCCCCCCCCCGCCTCCTTCTCAGCTGCAGGACCCAGGGTCCCTCCAAGGCCCAGTCCCGTAGCCAAGCTCGACTCCAGCCAACCCCAGCCCTTTGCATCCCGCCCCACCATCCCCATCCCGCTCACCTCGAGCCTGACCTCATCTCCCACTACCACCAGCTCCACCCCGGCTCCTGATACCCCGGCATCTGCCCAACGGAACCGGCCCGCTCCGGACCAGCCCCCAAAGCTGCAAGTAACTACCGTGGGAGCCCCAGCTCAGCTCGGGGAGGAGACCAAGTGTCAAGTCCGAGGGGCACTGGGGAGGGCTAGGGACCGAACTCTCTGGTTTCAGCAAAAGGCAATATCCCCGGACCTGCCGTAGCCCAGAAGACCCTGAAACCCTCTCGGGGAACTTCAAAGGAGCAATAGACGGGTCTCTCCGCCTGGCCGTGAGCATGAGAGTATTTTTAAATTGAAATGTCGGGAAAGTAGAAGAAAAGATTAAATCTGGGAAACTACCTAACTCAGGCAAAAATAAACGCGGCTCACACGTCCAAGACGAGAGAAGAGAGGGAGATAATGCACCTTCCTGGAAGATTGAAGATGACAGATAGCTGCATTCAGATTAGAGAGGGGGGAGACAGGAAGTAAGGCCTTCCTCCACCCGAGCAGAGGGAGAATCTGTGAAGCTGTAGAGTGTCTGACTTTAAGGCCCGTGACTATTGAGTTTAATTATAAAGGGACCTAATTAGTCTAAATGCATTCAGTAGGAGCATAATTATACTGGTAAAGGGTTCTGAGTGATTCAGACACCCAACATAAAAGCACCCTCTGGTTTGGGGGCTTTAAAAAAATCTTTAATCTACCACCTGTAGAGTCACCCTGGAAGCAATGTGTGAAATTGCCCTTGGGACAGGGGAGACTGGGTGAGAAGCTCCAGCCCAGGGAGGCTTCCAGTAGTTACCTATTGTCATTCATTCATTCACCTGTTTCAGCAGTGGATGACTTCAGTAGAGTTGCCAGTTGGCCTGTGTGGGAGGGAGGAGGGAAGGATGGGAAGCTACCTGACCTGCTTCACACCCCAAGTGGATTCCCTTCCTTTTGTCTGTCACCTTGCTATCTCTTCTGCAGTACCTAGCTGACATCACTCAGACTGAATGATGGGAGGGTTGGCTCCATGGTGGTGCAATAAGAACTCATTCCAAAGCACTGAGGCGCTGAAATTACCTGAGAGGACATCCCTCAGAAGATGAGGGTATGGAAAGACACAGGGTTAGGTCCAGCTGGATAACAGCACAAGGTCCTTGATGTCAGCACAATGCCAAACTCACAATTTTATTCTTTAAGCTTTAAAAAAAAAGGTTTTTGAGGTAGGCTCTCATTATGTAGTCTAGGCTGGCCTTAAACTTGCTATGTACCCCACACTGCCCTCAAACTTGTGATGTGCCTGCTGTGAGGTCTGAGGAGGTCCCCTAAAAAGGAGCTAGGGACCTCGATTCACTCAACTCAGAGGGTAGCTTGTAGGTTTCCTAACTTCCATCACAGAAAAAGAATTTCAAGATGTATCAGTGAGGGGCATAAAGAGTTTTATTAGGCAGAATTTTAAAAGTACACACTGAAGTGTGAACTCTCAGAGAGACACGTTATGGTCAGGGTTTGGGGTTCTTGTGTAGTCTTGGGTTTGTTTTCAAGATAGGTAATCTAGAATGTGTATTGGTACAGTTTGTGAGGTTGCCCATCTGGCGGGCTGGGACTGTTGTAATACAAACCATTTACTGTATGTGTGTTTGAAGCTGAGATAAGCTGCCTGCTTCCAGGAGGAGGAAGGGCAATTTACAGGGGAAAAGCACCACCCAGAGCCCAATTTACAGGCTAGTTTAGTCTTTAAGACCCTTAGGAATTTTTTGGAATAAGTTTCCTTGAAAGAGAAAAGGTTTGAATAACTCTCTGTCTTGAAGCTGCAGGGTTTTTTAAAAATACAACTTGAAACTTAACAATGTTCCTTATCTCCTTTTCACCTTTTTTTTTCTATCCTACCTTGATACCTCAGCTTCCTGAGTGCTAGCGTTAGAGGTGTGCACCAACACACTTAGCTAACCTCATAATTTTAAAGGTAGGGTGTGCATTCTGGTTTGTACTCAGTGAGATGATGTTGAAATCCATATCAACAAATATCATCTCAAACAGATTTTTTTTTGTAATTATGTAATTTTTAAAAATTAAATTCTTTTATTGATACATTGTAGGTATACAACACAATTACATTTCTCATTGGGAATTGTACCTTTACATAATGCATCT
>NW_004624775.1:18586871-18608144 GCF_000247695.1 Heterocephalus glaber | reverse complement strand
AGGTCTAGTTTTAATCTTTGGCAAGTTGAAACCCAATTTTTCCAGCACCGTTTATTGAAGAGGCTATCTTTCCTCCCTTGAGGGTGTTTGGCTCCTTTATCGAAGATGAGATGGCTGAGTGTGTCTGGCATTGTTTCTGCATCTTCTAATCTCAAACAGATTTTCTGTGGCACTGATTAAGACTATTTGTATAAACCTAAAGCAGTTATACAACAGCCTACCAATATTTTGACATCCTTGGTGATTGTCAGTGCCTGCTTTAGTTTATTTATTTTGTTGTGCTGGGGACCAAACCCAGGGCCTCACTCAGGAAGTACTTTGCCACTGAGCTACATCCCTAGGCCAGTGGCTGCTTTTATTTATTTTATTTTATTTTTTTGGACAGTCTGGCTATATTGCCCAGGCTGGCCTCAAACTCACAGCAATCCTCCTGCCTCACTCTCCCGAGTGGTAAGATTTAGGTGTGCGCCACCATGCCCAGCTCAGTGGCTGCTTTTAAAGAGGAAGGAAGTGATAACTTCTGAAAATGTGTACCTTTTGCTCTAATCTGCTAAAATATTGTCTTGGTCATTAAAATGCTATAACAACATACCTTAGATTTGGTAATTTATAAAGAGAAATTTAAAATGTTTAAATGTATACATGATTGCAGTACATAATGATTCATTGTGGAGAGCTGGTACATGAACATAACATCTTCTTTTTAACCTCCCTTCCCCTCCTCTCCTAAACAACAGAATTTTTGTCCACAACTGTGGGGACAGGGGATCCCAACATAAAGCACCAGCAGATTTAGTGTCTGGTAAGGGCCTGCTCCTCCTGGTTTGTGTCTTCTCTGTGTCCTCACCTTGTCACTGGGCTGGTTCTAAAAGTCCTTGAGGCTGAAATAAGGAACTTAACTCACCCTTTTGAAGAAGGTTCACTGACTCGTCAAGGAAAAAGAATTTTTAGAATGCAACAGTAACAGGCTCAGGAAAGGTTTATTAGATAGAGATTTAGGACTTAATCAAGAGCGAGTGCAGGCACTTAGAGAAATGAGATTACAGTTTGGAACTGGGAACATTCTTACCTCTTAAGAAGGGGTGGAAAACCCAAGGGAAGGTGGCCCACTCTCTAGAAGTGTATTAGCCTATTTTATAGGCATGAGTAGGTTTTTTTTTTTTTTTAAGTAGGTAATTTGAACATTCTCTTAATTCACTCAACCTGCTTCTTTATTTTGGGATCAGGCTCCTGTTCCTCACTTTCTCAATTAAACCAACTTACGGACTTATATACAACTCCTAAGGAAATTTGGGCCTGTAGGGAAGGACTCTAAATTTAACCAAAAGAATGCTGATATGCATCACCTTGGGTAACTTCAGCTAGTTCCAGGAAATTGCAGTCTTCTTAAAAGTACAATTTTTTAGTTATGATTTCCTTGTCTCCTTTCTACTTACCTTTTATTTCTTCTATCTTGGCTCCTCATGAGAGTCGGAACCTAATTCTATTCATGAGGACCACATCTTCATGACCCAGTCACCTCTTGAGGAGTGGCTCACCTCAGGGCAACTCCTAATGGAGGCCCCAGTAAGATAATTGGAAGGAGGGAAGAGTTCACTTCTGTTTCATAGATTCTGGGTTGTGACTTGCCTAGGTAATCAAAAATTGTCATCTTTGTCTTTGTCAATTGCTTATGTCTTGAACTTTTATGCTTTGTTTCTCTTTTATGTATTGTCTTTTGTTAAAATGATGGTAAATTTAAGTTGAGAACATGGGAAGATTATGATGTTTCTTTGATGGGACATTTTATTCCTGTTTTATACATGCTGTGTCTGGACTTAATTGCTGAACTTACTAGTGTTCTTTGACCTATTCTATTGTGATTTGTTATCTTAGGCAGGAGCATTAGGGAAAAGTAATGTTAGAATGTCCCCTAGTGGACTTTGATATAAAATGCTATAAAATGGGTCTTTTTATAAAATCTAGTTCATCTTTAGGAAATGTACATGCCTATTAATAAATCATGGGACCTCACCTGCCAGTTAAAAGCAATAGGCCAGCAGGCATTCTTAAGACTTGGGGGACAGATTTCACTGGGGCAAACTGGCCCCAATTACCTCTCTGCACTCTAGAGGGAATGTTGAGCCTGTTCCAGTTACCTTTCTGGTCTGATCTCCCACTAGGGAGGAGACAATCTTAGCTCACGAGATTTCCCATTCTCACCTTTCCAGGCTGAGGGTGAAGACTCATGAGCATGAGAAGAAAAGACTTCCTTTTTCTGATCCCATTTCTGATCTTTCCCTGCCACTTTGTACTTTTCTTTTTTGGGAGGCATGTAAGATTAGAGAGAAAGGAACCCGAAGTACCCCAACCTTTTCCTCCTAAGAACCTTTAAATTGAGCCTATAGACAATAAGCATTTGTTAATGCCAAAGACAGGGAAGTCATCTTAGATGAAGACAGCTCAGGGTTTTGTTTTGTTTTTTTTGGTACCGGGGATTGAACTCTGGTCCTTGCGCTTGCGCAGCAGGTGACAAAACCACTGAGCTAAATCCCTGGCCCCAACTCAGGCTTTTATTTGTCCCTTATAGAACTCTAACAAACAGTGGTTACTCCACCAACTAGTTAAATGCTTTTGGAGCAGCTGCCACTCTTAAAACAGAGGACAGATTCCCCAGCACCTTTTGGTTAATCCCCATTGAAGCCAATGAAATGTTGACCAGACAGGCAGCTGGACTTCTTTCTGGAGACAAATCTCTGGTTGTGTGGAACCAGTGAAAACTGAGAGGACAAATGAGGGATCATGACCAGGGCAATTCTCTGTAGGATACCCAAAGGTTCCTCAGTGGAAGTTGGGTCCCGACAGCCTGATTGGGTAACCAGCAGAAAAATCTCCACTTATCCATTATCCCGACCTGCACTCCTCAGTGAGGGGAGAGGTAACTCTCAGCAATCTTCTATCTAGTATCCTCTGCTTCAGAGTGACCAGAGACATCAAGGTTAGCGCCCTCTCTTAAGTCTCTCTTAAGAGTTGACCTACAAGTTTAGACTTTTCTCTTTGGTAGTAAGGTAGAAAACCCCAGAAGTTTTTCTCCAGCTCGCTGAGAGTTAACTCTAAAACTCCTTGATTACCTAAACCACCTTGTAGCTAATCCTCCTCTCCCTTCAAGGAAGTCAGGCTGAGCCAGCTAACAACTGTCTGCCTTTCATAGAGGAGAACAGCTATCAGCTAGCGATTTACACTTGTGTCTTGTATATGCTATCTAGAACAAAAAAAGGATTTTAGTTAGCCTTTCTCTTCTTTCTTTTTTCTTTTCTTTTAAAATAAATTTTACTTTAATTTTATCCCATTCCCCTCCTCAAGCCCCCCACATTTCTCTCCTTTCATGTGCCTGCAGGAAACTGATAAATGTGCATATAGGAAACTGATAGATGTGCCTTTACTAACATGTGAATTGTGGTTGCTAGGTGATGGGTATAAGTTTAAGTTATGAGCTTCAGAAACAAATTTTAGGGTGGATTTTGAATAAAACTTAGTCTTGTGTTGCTGCCAAGGAAAGTCGCCCAGGTGATTAGGTAGGTGACTTGAATCCATCTCTAGAGGTGATTTTTTTTTTGCAGGGTGGGGTTGCTCCAATCACTTTCAATTTACCCTCACTCCCTTTCAAAAAAAATTGGAAAGTAGTGGTTTAGATCTCTTGATTATTGGTTTTGTTAGCAATGCTTCCTTCTTTAAGCATGACTATTACAGCTGGACTCAATTGTAGCTCAGCTTGTGCTTTTAGAAACACCTGCTAGAATTAGAGCATGAGTTTCTGGGGAAGATAAGGGCATGAGTTGGTAAGGGTGCATAGTCCAACCAGACCTATCTTCCAGTCACTCTCCAGATAGTAGCCACCTGCTCTGGAGCAAGTCACCTCAGGGGATGCCTTGAGAATATAGAAATCAAGTAGGAATTAAAGGGACACCAATTCTTTCTCTTGTATTTCAGATGGGAGACTCAATATCAAAGTCTCTTACTCTTTTGGAATGTGTTCTTAAGCACTGGAAAATGTTGGCCCCTCACACATTGAGAAAGAGCAGTTTAATATTTTTCTACACGCACTCATGGTCTGCCTACCCCATAGAGCCAAAATGGAATGCAGAGGGAAGTATTGATTATGGTGCTATTTCACAACTAGAATCATACTGTAAGAAAGAGGGAAAATGATAAGATTTACCTTATGTTCAGACTTTTTTCACATTAAGAAATAATCCCTATTTGTGTTCAAAACGTAAATATAAGCAGGAAAAACAGGAAAACTAGATAGCTCTCGTCCCTAAGGCACAATATTTGCTATCACTGAGCCTAAGGCTATTCTTCCTCACCCTTTGGACCCTGATGATGAGGTTTCCAAGGCAACCTTAATCAAAGCTTCATCCATTATTATTGACTCTGAAGTTTTTCCTGCCTCTCCTTCAGGTTCTAAGGGTGAGACTTCTAAGCCGGCCATAATAGAAGCCTCTACAGGGCTATATCCATTTTAGCTGATTTTGTTCAAGCTCCTCAAGGACAATATTTCTTACAGGAGATAAATGGCAAATTCAGCCATACTCAAGTCCATGTGTACTTTTCTCTCAGTGACCTCAAATGGATCAAATAAGATCTAAGAAAGTTTTCAGATGACCCTGATAGTTACATAGAGGTCTTTAGAGGGCTTACTCAGACCTATGAACTAAACTGAAAAGATTTAATGCTACTCTTAAATCAAACATTGACTTCTAATGAGAGACAAGCAGCAATACAAGCTGCTATTATATTTGGAGATGAATATCATATTGTTAATTTTAGAAGGTCAGAAGACAACCAGGGGAACAGCTGATTCCTACTGGAGTCCAAGCAGCCCCTATACAAGACCCCTACTGGATGCCAACCAGATGGGAGATTGGCATTTTGAGACATATATCCTTGAAGGTCTACAAAGGATAAGAACTAAGCCCTTCTATTATTTTAGATTGTCAACTATTCACCAGGAGAAAAATGAGAACCCTTCTGCCTTCTTAGATCATTTACAAAAGTCATTGTAAAACATACATCCCTAGCTCCTGATTCAATAGGACAGATTATTCTTAACAAGTTTATTACCCAGTGACTTTTTGTAGAAAAAGCTACAAAAGATGGCTTTTGCTCCAGATAGCTCACTTGATACTTAGTGAAAATTGCCTCCTCAATATTTTATAATTGGGAGGGGCAGGGGAAAGGAAAGAAGGGAAAGGAAAAATGATGAGAAATGGAAAAAATGGAAATAAAGTCTTTGTAAGTAGGGAAGGGTGGAGGGCATGAAGGGAGGGCTAGGAATGGGGAAAAAATAAGAACCAAGATGCATTATGTAAAGGTACAATTCCCAATGAGAAATGTAATTGTGTTGTATACCTACAATGTAGCAATAAAAGAATTTAATAAAAAGATATTTTATAATTGAAACCAGGAGGAGGCCAAGAAGAGAAAACAAAGAGATAAAGAGAAAATGCCTGCTTCTGTTGTATTCTTATCTCAGGGCTCCAAGAAGAGCTCAATGTCTAAACTCACCCACTACCACTGTGGAAAGCCAGGCTGCCTTCAGAAGGACTGCCATAAGAGGCCCCCTATGCCATGCCCTGATTGCAAAGGTCACCACTGGAAGTCAGACTGCCCCCTGAGGTGAAGACCCCAGAGCTCCGACCCATCTTACTAGCTGGTCCAGCAAGACTGAAGGGCCTTAGGGCACTCTCCATTTTCTCCCTTGGGCCAGATCATAATCTCCATGGAGGAGCCCTGGGTAATTATGACTATAGAGGGAAAAGAAACCAGCCTGTTGCTGGACAGTGGTGCGTATCACTCGGTCCTTCTTTTTCAACCCTGGCCTTCCTTCCAGCTGTTATATTTTAGTGAAAAGAGTCACTGGAGAGAAGGTAACTCGCTGCATCTCACAACTCTCAGGCTTTAACTGGGATAGGTTTCTCTTTACACATTCCTTTTTAATTATGCCTGAAAGTCCAGTTCCCCTCCTGGGAAGAGATGTTTTATCTTGTTTAAATACTATAATATATATGCTCAGATCCCAAAAGATTCCAGTTGGTTTTCAGTCAGGTGTTCTTTTAGATTTAAAAGATGCCTTCTTTTGTATCATTTTACATACAGATTCTCAGTTTCTTTTTGCCTTTGAAAATCCTCATGACCAGGATTCTCAACTGACTTGGACTATGCTTTCTCAAGGGTTCAGAGACAGTCCTCATCTTTTTGGACAAGTGCTTTTCTACAACTTGGTGTTTTTTATATTTTCCCAAGTCATAGTCTTGTAATATATAGATGATATACTGTTATGTGCCCCTTCAGAAGAGCTCTCTAGTTAAGGCACCCATGCTCTACTGAATTTTCTAGCAGACAGAGGTTATAAGGTCTCTAGATCTAAGGCACAGCTTTGCCGCTTTGAGGTAAAATATTTGGGTCTTATCATATCTAAGAGGACCTCAAGGCTGGGGAAGAGAAAATTAAACCAGTGCTTTCCTTCCCACAATCCAAGATCCTACCACAGCTAAGGGGATTCCTAGGAATTACAGGCTTTTATTGCCTTTGGATAGCAGGATATGATAAGATTGCACAACCCCTGTATCAACTTATAAAGGAACCCCAAAAGGCAGATATCTATATTTTAACTTGGTAACCTGATTCCCAAAATGCATTCCAGAAGCTCAAACGAGCACTTCTAAATACCCCAGCATTGAGCCTACTGACAGAACACCATTTCAATCTATATGCTGAAGAAAGATGGGACATGGCTTTTGGAAGTGATTACACAGGATCAAAAACCTGCTTAACAGCCTGTAGGATATCTGAGTCATGAATTAGACATTGTAGCACAAGGATAGCCTGTATGCCTTAGAGCTATGGCTGCCATAGCTCTCTTGGTGCCAGAGGCATCCAAGCTGACTTTAGATAAAGATATTGAAGGTCTAAAAGTATGTTTCACTGGTATGATCATTTGGCTTCTATCTGTGCCTTCCCTAGGATTGAAAGATGTCTTGAAACACATTGAGGCCTTGACTAACTGTACTCAATGGACCTTAAATGACACTGCAACTGGTCTCTGTCTCCTAAATGAAGAAGCAAACTTAATGAGGCAAGCCATCCTCCAAAATCAGGTGGCATTAGACATTCTAACAGCAGCACAAGAGGGTACTTGAGCAATTGTAAAAACTGAATGTTGTGTGTACATTCTTGATCCTTCTTCTAATATCTTGATGTTCAAGATACTAAACAACAGGTTAATGCCATGTTGGATTGAAATTCCCTGGACCTTCTCCTTATCCTCTTTGTGGAAGGCTATCACTGGCGCTTCCTGGGGAAACTTTTGTTGGTTGTATTCATAATAGTCTTGTTGATCTTATTATTTGGCCCATGCATACTTAGCTGTCTCTTTGGCCTTGTCTCCTCCAGACTTAAAGCTATAAGCCTGCCCAAGACAAAACGCCTGGCATCTATCAAGGGCCTTTAGATAGACCCTCTGTAGAATATCTCTGGCTGCTGATCACAACTACAACCCCCTTCAGCCAGAAGTTCCCAGAATGGTCTTTGCCCTTGTCCCCTCATGGCAGTTAAGGGTACCTCTTCAGAGGGGGAAATTTTTTTTTTTTTGGTACTGGGGATTGAACTCAGGACCTTGCACTTGTGAGGCAGGCAGCGGAACAGAGGGGGAAATATTATAGACTGCTAAGTTAGTTAGAAATATTGTAGGCAGTCAGACAGGGCTAGGCCCTCAAAGAGGTCAGTGCAGAAGATAAGAACACATTACAACTGTGGCTGGAGGCAGAGGTACATTTGTTGAAGGCCAGACCTCAAGATAAAGATGAAATTGCAGTAGGAAACTGCATGAGATTCCCAGACAGACCACTCTGACACACGAAGAAGGAGTAAATCAGCTTTTAATAATGCTGGCAGCTCAGTGAGTGAGTCCTGTCAGTCTCGAGAATAGAAGTGTGTGCTTCTTTATATACCTCTTTTTACATCTATGAAGCTTATTTCCATTAGAATTTCCCCGGAAATATGGCAAGTAGGATTTACATAAAGCAGAGCAGTGGAGGTGGGGAAGAGCAAAGAGTTCTGGTAGGACTTTCTGAGTCCATTACACTCCTTTGGTGACAGATTATGGAAGTTGTCATGATTACTCAGGTCCATTCTACAAAGAGCATAGTTACCCAATTAACCCATAGTTGTCCAGTAACACAGTTAACCCATAGTTGCCCAATTCCATATGGAGAGGTGGTCTCCTCTCTCAAAATGACTAGACTTACATACTTCCCCAAGGGACGAATGATAATGATTGATATTCTAAACAGGCATCAGTCAACTTAGGTGGGAGACCAAGACCTCTTGACCCATTCCTTTCAGGAAAGTTCCCTGACCTTTCTCTTCCAGGAAAGGTTCTTGTTCTTTCCATGTACACTTGCTATGTGACTTGCTTCCCCATTGGATCAATATTACCTAAGCAACTATAATTGTAATCTAATTGGTTGACCATAGTTTTATCTCATCTAATGCCCATCTTGTGATTTTTGTACCCATCTCATGATTTTGCTCTATGAAACTTCCTTGAGAAGTGTGCTTGTGGGTGACCCACTTTCTGGGTCCCTTCCTGTCCCTCTCAGTCAGGAGCTGTCTATCCCTCAATAACTATTTTCTACTCTTAACCTCCATTGTTCCTAGAATTCATTCTTCAATTTTAGAGAACATGAACTCAGCATAACAGACATCTAACAGGTTGGGAGTTACATCTATTTCATATCATCCCTAGATCACTAATACCATTGCCTATTTTTTTTTTTTTTGGTACCAGGGATCGAACTCGGGACCTTGTGCTTGCGAGGCAGGTGGTGGAACCACTGAGCTAAATCCTGGGCCCCCATTGCCTTTTGAGTTAGGTTTCAACACATGAATCTGATAGGGTGGTGTGTGTTCAGATCACAGCAAACACCAGTATTCCAGTCTTGAGTCAGAGTAAGGCTTGCCCCTATTGGGTTCAGCCAACTCAGACTTGTTTTTTCTGTCTTGCTTTGGTGGTGTTCATAGGCTTCAGGAAGTATAGACTGCTAATCCAGTGTTCGCTCCTCTTGTTCACAGCTCTTAGATTCTGCAATTGAAGGACCTGGACCCTGGAGCTCAGACTGAGTTAAGATTGGGGGGGGGGCGGTGTCCACAGAAAGGAGACAAAGAAATCAAGATTTTAAAATTGAACTTTTAAGCAAAACTGCAGCTTCAGGACACAAAAGCTACTCAAGCCCTTTTCCCTTCTAGCAAACTCACTAAAAACAAAAACAAAAACAAAAAACTCCTAAAGGTCTTAAAGACACAGTAAGCCTGTAAGTTGGACTCTGGACCTGTCCTTTTTACCTGTAAATTATACTTTCTCAATCCTCAAAGAAGCAGTGGGCACCATATCTCAACTTCAAACATACCAAAGGCTTGCATTCTGAATAGCCTGCCAGATTGGTAACATGACAGACCGTAAGAGCACACATCCTAGATCACCCATCTCGAAGACACCCCCAAGTCCCCATAAGTATACCCAGCTCTGGCTCATAATGTCTCTCTCTCTCTCTCTCTCTCTCTCTCTCTCTCTCTCTCTCTCTCTCTCTCTCTCTCTCTCTGTCCTTTTAGTATATGCTGTTTAGTTTCTTCCTAATAAAACCCTTCCCATGGCTCTTACTGACTAGTTCTGAAAATTATTTTTCTGCTACAGGAGAACCTGAAAACTTATTCTATGTTTGTGGTGAGTTAGGTTCCTTATCTCAGTTTCTGCAACCTCTTTAGAACCAGTCTGCTGACAAGACCTCAAAGTCACCAGTGTTAGCCAGGTGTGCATACCTTTAATCCCAGCATTAGGTAGGCTAAGGCAGGATGATTGCCATGAGTTCGAGGCTACCCTGGGCTACATAGTGAATTCATGACCAGCCTGGACTATATATTGAGACGCTGCCTCAAAAAACAAAAAGTAAACAAAATCACTAATGTTGATGGCACTAGCTGGACCTACAGCTCAGTGTCTCTGGCTTCATTGGAAGCACACTGGCTGCTCATCTGTTCACCTGTTCACCTGTGAACTTGCAATTCCCCTGGAGAAATTCTCCTCTCCCTCCAGCATGTCCTTCCACTAGTCCAGCCATTTGTCCACCCCCCCCACTTCCCGTCCTTTGTGGTTGGTGTATGCTTTCTTATAACCCTAAAAGTCCAATAAGTCTGGTTATTGACAGAATAGGAAGATCCTGAAAAACATCCCAAGAGAAGGATTGAGTGTTCTCTTTCAAGCTGATGACATTAAATGCTGTGAACCACAGACATGTTCACCTTATTGTCCATCGTGGTCATTTTCCATCTGGTGCAGGACCTAAGCTTAGAACATCTGGAGAGTGACTGTGCAATGTACTTGAAATAAACAATAGCAAGTGTATTTAGTTCAGTGTATAATATCCTCTATATCTATCATTTCTGAAAGAAGTTGTGAATTTAGAAGTGTACACAAAGCCTCTCAAAGATCTTTGTATTCAACTAGGTATACATATAAATGGAACTAAGAAGTTGGAGTGATCATTACTGAGGAGCCCTGAAATGTTACTGGAAACCTCTGCAGTAGGCACTAGTCTCCTTCCCAGTGTATGACACAGGCCTGAGGAAAAAAATGAAAAGACAGAATTAAGAGAGACAGAAAGCAGGGCACTATGGCAAGCAATGCTGGTGCAACCAACAAAGGCACTGGTCTGTCCAAGCCACTAATTTTTATTAGTAATCAAATGGGGTAAAGGCAAGCTATGTGCAAGGACAGTGCTATGTGCAAAGATGCACAGTCATGTGGTTTCTATGGAAATTAATGTAAGCAAGGCTTGTGAAGTGCAAGACAAAGCATTCTTGAATTAGGAACAGACAAAATAATATGGTTGTAATTAGAACATTGTCTTTCTAGTAAGAAGGTTTTAGGGCTGGGGATTTAGCTCAGTGGTTCTGCCGCCTGACTTGCAGGCACAAGGTTCCAAGTTCGATCCCTGGTACAAAAACAAAAACAACAAAAAACAAAGAAGGTTTTAATTGTGGGAATGGAATTTGGGTATGACCTCAGCATGTAGGCTTCAGCCAGACTCACTTCTAAAAACAAAACAATTGTGGAGTTAACTCTTCACAACCTGCATTGCTTACAGCCCACTTTGAGGCCACATCAATATTGCAGTTTCCTGAAATCATAGACTCACTGATACAATTTTTAAAGTGTCACTTTGCCACCTCACAATATTTAAGTTTATTTGGTCAGGGACATAGGCAATGCTTTTTGTAGTGCTGAAGACTGAACCCAGGGCCTCACATATACTAGACAGGTGCTCTACCACTGAGCTGCACCCCTAGACCAAGACAATGCTTTTTTTAGATGCTATAACACAAAGCTACTATAAAAATTAGTTTTAAAATGTATTAATTAGTTGATGTAATTTGTTAAGCACTGATAAAATAATTGATTGGGCAGTCAGTAGGCCGAGGTGGCCCAGGTTCCCTGGGTTCCTGCTTAAGCAAACTGAAACCCAGCTCAGTGTAAAGAGTAAAAGGAAACAAGCTTAACCAATCTGAAACTGCCAACTAACCTCTAACTAGGGACTTTCAGCTGGAGTGATCCAAATAAGACTACTTATAGGAATAGAATTATTAAAACCCTTTTTATTACTTATTTCATATAAACATGTAAATGGTATAGAAGGGTGCAAAGTCAAAGGGCTGACACACACCCAACCCCTGCCACACTCCTGCCTCAATGCTCTAGAACTGAAGAACCACTACTCAAATCTTGTCCGTGGCATTTGCCCATGAGAACTTTCCCTTCCTGCCCCTGTGTCAGAGCTGGAACCACCTGCCATCAGGAGCTGCCTGACTTGTGAATTACTGTTTGCTCAAATAAACTCTGCACTATTTTAATGTGCCTCAGTTTACCTTTCCAGTCTACAAGTGTGAGCTGCGGCACTAAGTTTGTTGATGAACATGGATGGATGAAGTTCAATCCATGCATGGCTCAAGTAATTTGTATTCCACTGGGGGAGTTACGGCAGGGATTATTGTAGTCCACAGAGAAGGCTTGCTGTGAGGCTGGGAAAGGTGTAATGGAGACACATTCACTTACATTGGACTTAAGGGTGAGTAGACATTTCATAAGCAAAGACAGACAAGGGAGGGTGGAAAGGGTCCTGGTGAGTTGGAAGATAGGCTGAAATAGGGGCTTTGGCCTCCAGACATGGAGGGTCTCAAGTTCAGGCTTTTGGACCCCATTTCTCAGGTAAGGGGAAGCTGTTGGGTATTTTGAAGCAACAGGATCAGAGCTTTAGAAAGCACAGTTTGGCACCCATGTGTGCCAGGGA
The DNA here is from genome assembly GCF_000247695.1 of Heterocephalus glaber. The sequence continues at coordinate 18,595,761 of NW_004624775.1, read as the reverse complement.
CAGTGGCCCTGTGGTTCAGCATCTTTGAGTTGAGAGGAAACCAAGCCTGAATTAAGAGTGGGAAGTAAAGGGTAGGAAGAGAAGCACCTAGCACTGGACACTTAGAAAGCACTTTTTCATGGATCTGCAGAGCCTAGGAAGAAAGTGTCACTCAGAGCCCATCTGACATGAGGAACTGTGGCCTTGGAAGAGGTTGTGGTCTCAGCTAATTAACAGTGGGACTTGCCATAGACATTTGTCTTCTAACTGGCGCAGCACCAGAGGCACTGGAAGTGAGTGAGATCTCGAGAGAGTGCCCCCAAAGCAGTATTTAGAAACACTTTCACTTTGACTTTTAAGGGGTGGGGAGAAAAGGAATGCAAAAATCTAGAAAACACTTGGACAGGATCTGTCAGGACCTCAGTTTCCTTAAGTGCAGATGACTCACCCAGCAGAGGAGACTTCACCAGCCAGCATGTGCCCTTGGGCAGAGGAGAGCATGGACCCAAAGGGCCTGAGCTGATCCAGGGGATGAGATGGGACAGTAGGTGAAGAATCACAGTGGTACATGTGACAAGGCAAGGGGAGATGGGAAATAGGAAAGCTGGAGCGAGGGAAAGGAGCATGATGAGGGGAAACATGCTTGGACCAACATCATTCACTCCCTCCCCGCTGCCCTCTCCCTCACCCTTACTCTCTTCTTTCACCCCACTTTAATCTACTTGTCAGGCAATAAGCCAGGCTCAAAGATACAAATAAGTTACTTTGAGATAAAGAAATTCTTTTAGGAACAGGCAATCATTTTAGTCCACAGTTTGTAATAGCTAAATCTTGGAAACAGCCCAAATGCCCATCAATCAACAAATAGATAAGAAGATTTGGTTTTTTAATACAATGGAGTACTACTCTGCCATAGACAAGGATGAACTTCAAACACTTATAGCTAAATGGATGCACCTTGAGACCATACTCCTAAGTGAAATAAATTGGATACACATGTTTAAATGCTGAATCATTTCTCTGGTGTGGGAAATCAGAAGTAGAAATAAGGATTAACATGTATAATAGATATTGGGAAATGGGAAGAAAATGTTCAAATGGGAAGGGGAACAAGGGAGGAGGGAGAAAGGAAGGAAGGGACAAGAAAAAAAGTGAAGATAGAAGGAAAAATGGAAACAAAACTTTTGTACATAGGGAGAGGGCTTGAGGGGAGGGGGGAGTGGGAAAAAAAGAGGCAGATGCATCATGTGTAGGTGTGAATTACCTATGATGAGTGTTATTACATGTGCCTAAAATGTACCCATAAATGTTTTGCTATTCAAAAAATGATTGGAGGGGTCAGACTCAAAAGTTTCCAAGATGTGAGACCTTTATGACTTGTGTTGTACCAAGTGAGCCAGTAAATCACCAAACACTGGGACAAATGACAAAGTTAAAACTGAAAGGAGTTTATTTACATGTGTGGACTCCACTCCCTAAGTGAAGTGAAGCCCTGAGTCCAGGAACAGCACAGTTTATATAGGGTGTTATAGCAGCCTAGCTTTTATAGGTGTTATTTTAAGAAGAGAAGTTCAAGGGGAGGTTAACATGTTTTTGACTAGTTGTAAAAGTACTTTTCACAGCTCAGCTATCTCGCTGTGTCAGGTTAGGGCGATTTACACTAAAGGGAGGCACCAGGCACTATCTCTTTCCAAGAAGCAATGAAGCAAGTTTACAGAAGCAGAATAAGCAGTTACAAAAACATCTACTTTATAAGGGGAGGGGCATGAGGGGAGTTCATCTACAGGCCAAGATGGTGTTTCTTGGGTTTATCCTGGTCTCACAATCCCCACTGTTTTTGTACAGAATCAAACCTTTGATTCATCATTTTATCTTTATATTTTATTTTTATATAATTTTTTTTTTGAAGCAATGGTTCATACATCTGGCTTAACAACATGATTTTTACATTGTCTATTTGTTTGGACACATACCTGGTTATAACTTTTAGCATGTAGCAACATGATAATAAGCACACAATCACAACTATGACCACAAGAAAAAGCTGTTTTAACCATTGTATGTCAGGCAACCATTGGGTTAACCAGTGGAACAAATCCCATCCTAAGTTTTTATTGTGTACTTTTTTGGTCAACTTTTTAAATTGTTTTATTTTTTTTTGTATCCCTGGGTTGTTGTTGGTCATATTAAAACAACACATATTTTTTACTTTTTTACATCTTTGATGATGGAGTAGGAGCAAGTAATCTATCGCTGTCCTGTTGTCTAGTATGGCTTGTCGGTGTTCTTGTAATTTTTGATTAATTAATGTCAATGCAGATGAGGTAGCGTTTAAACCTTTGACCACCTTACATGTCAATTTTTGTACCACCTTTTTAGCATGAACCCCTACAGAAGGCAGAGCAACAACAGATGTTATCATAGATATTATTTTAGTATCTGTTAAAAGACCTATATCATCATCGCATCCTGATTCAGTATAGGGTGACCATCATTTAAGTCTGTTGGGCACTGTCAAATCAGTTCGATCTGGCAATATTATGTCCAATCGACTTAAGCAGCACTGGGCCTCAGACAAGCAGGCAGGGACATAATTAAACGTTACTCCTTTACATGTATAAAACCATCCTAACGGTAAGGGTATATAACCCTCACCGTATATGATCTCTTGTTTTCTATAACAAGTCAATTTTATTGATTTTTTTAATCTTAGACATCTTGTAGTACAATTTTTATATAAAGCACATTGTGTATGATTTAACAGAATCACCTGAGGTGTATATAACTTAATAGCATTTTTTGGTTTAAAATAAGAGGGGGTTTTCCAATTGTAACTATCTTTATACATAAGATTTTTTGGGGGGATGTCTTTAAACAGGGTGTAAGGCTGTATCAGACTCAAGGGAGTACACACCGGGACCAAACAACTCCCTAGTATGTAATGGAAATTTACATTCATATTTAAACAGAACTCAGACAGATTAAGTGATTGTGTCAGCTGAATCCAAACATTACCAGTAACATCCAATTGTCTTTGGGGTAATATTGTCAATGTTTCAGAAAATAATGACTTAAAAATAATGATCATGACAAATCCTGAATTATGGGTCAATACAGCAAGCATCATTTGTTTTCTTTTAGTCTTAGCTTTTTGTCGCCTGGTTGACTGATGATCTTCCATTTGACCTCGGGGGTATCTTTAGGAGCTGCTTTAATGTGGCAGTGGTGTATCCACGGTGTCTTTTCTGCGACCTTTACGGCAGATGGCGTCTTCAAGATCACTGGAAAGGCCCTTTTTAATGTGGCTCTAAAGCCTTAGATGAATGTCTCTTTACCAGTATCAGATCTCCAGGCTGAAATTTATGATGGATGACCTCAGGTTGAGGGGCCAGCCTGGCCTCCCGAACTCGATTCCACAGCTCCTGTTGGATTACCTAGAGGGCTTTTAAAGAATTTAACAAAGTATGAGTTTTACATTTTGATACGTTTTTAAAATTTACCCTCAGCAGTAAGGGAGGTGGTCTCCCAAACATGATTTTATAAGGAGTTAACTTTTTTTTTTTTTTTTAGGAGTTAACTTTTTTATATAAGGAGCATACCTAGCCCACAAGAGGGCCAGCGGGAGGAGGTCTGGCCAGCTTCCTCCAGTTTTCAAAACAAACTTAGGTAATGTGTTTTTTAAGATACGGTTTATCTTTTTTACTTGTCCTGAACTTTGTGGCCGATAGGCACAATAAAGTTTTTAATCAATGTTGAGGGCCTTGGCCACCAATTGGGATACCTTGGCCGTGAAGGCTGGGCCATTGTCGGACCCCAGAGCTCGGGGGAGGCCAAATCGGGGGATGAGCTCCTCTAATAACTTTTTACTAACTATTGTAGCTGTCTCTCCTTTAGTCGGGAAGGCTTTTACCTATCTAGAGTAAGTATCTACCCAAACCAACAGGTACTTATATCTGTGGCTGGGCTTGACGTTAGTAAAATCCAATTTTAAATTTTCCCAGGATGCTCACCTCGGCATCGGGTTCCCTTGCCTCCGAGCGTTGCCTTGGCATTTACCTGGGTGCATGTCTGGCATCAGGCACAAACATCCTGGACCATGGCAGCCAGCTTAGGGGTTAAGAACCTGGAACTTATCAATTGCCTGAGGTTTTTTTTCTTAGGTGACTAAACTGGTGTATCTGTTGAATTAGCTGTTGGCCAAGAGCCTGAGGCAAGCAGACTCGGCCATTGGGATGACTCCACTATCTATTTTTATCTTGTACAGCCCCTGCCTGGGCGTATTGTTTTTGTTTTTGTTTTTGTTTTTGATGAATAGTGTGGTGTAGCTGGCAGCTCAGGAAAAGCTTTAAGGGGCAGGGTGGGGGCCATTCCCACTGGTTTTCTGGCAGCCAATTTAGCAGCTAGATCAGCCTTTTGATTTTTTATGGCCTCCAGTGTGTCGGGCCTCTGATGACCCTTGTAGTGTATTATAGCCACTGATTTAGGCTTCCATACTGCTTCTAGCAGAGCTAGAATTTCATGTTTGTTTTTAATGTCTTTTTTCCTGACGTAAGCAGGCCCTGTTGTTTATATATCTCTCTATGAACATGTACAGTTGTAAAGGCATACCGACTATCTGTGTAGATGTTGACAACCTTTCCTTTATACAGGTTTAAGGCCTGAGTAAGAGCCATCAGCTCTGCTCATTGGGCTGAAGTTCCAGATCCCAGAGCAGCAGCCCACCTTGTCACTCCCTGGCCATCCACCACCGCTGCCTGCACATACCTGACTCCTTGCTCGATGAAGCTGTTTCCATCTGTGAAGAACGTCTCCTCAGGGTCTTTTAGGGGTACATTCTGCAGATCAGGTCTGGTCACGGTTATGTCCTGGAGGGTCTCCTGGCAGTCTTGTAGAGGAGTCATCGGGTCTGAGGCAGGCAGCAGGGTCACGGGGTTTAAGGTAGTGGCCTCTGTGAACTTGATCCGGGGCTGGTCAATCAGGAGCGCTTGATATTGAGTCAGTCTGGCATTTGACATCCATGGCTCAGAGCCTCCTCACAACATGGAGGAGACTGCATGTGGCGCGCTGATCGTGAGCCCCTGACCCAAGCTTAGCTTGTCTGCCTCCTTCACGAGGAGGGCTGTTGCCGTGATGGCTCTGAGGCAGAGTGGCCAGCCAGCGACCACAGGATCAAGTCTTTTGGATAAGTATGTCACAGGTCTTTTTTAGGGTCCTAAGGTTTGAGTAAGGACCCCTTTTGTCACTCCATTTTTTTTAGCCACAAACAATTGGAAAGGTTTTTCAATGTCTGGGAGGGGCAGAGCTGGTGCCTGAACAAGGGCTTGTTTCGGGGTCTCAAACGCCCTTTGTTCGGTCTCTGTTCACACTTAGGGTGTGTTTCTTCCGGCTGTGGCTGCATATAAGGGTTTTGCAATCTCTGCAAACCCTATAATCCAGAGTCGGCAGTAACCAGCAGTTCCCAAAAACTCTTGAACCTGTCTCTTTGTGGTGGGTGTTTGGATCTGTAATATAGCTTGTTTTTGTCCTGAGACAGTCGTCGGGTGCCCCCATCAATCTCATACCCAAGGTAAGTGACCCGGGAGGCACAGATCTGTTCCCTTTTGGCTGACACTTGATATCCCAATTTTTGTAACAATCCCAACAAGTCCTTAGTACCTGTCATACAGGTGCCCTGATCATCAGCCGCTACTAGGAGGTCATCTACATACTGGAGAAGGGTCACTTCAGGATGAGACGTTCTGAATGGAGTCAAGTCCTTATTTAGAGCCTCATCAAACAGGGTGGGAGCATTTTTAAACCCCTGTGGCAATCTCGTCCAAGTCAGCTGTCCCAAGTACTCTCCTTCAGGGTCCACCCATTCAAAGGCAAAAAGGGGCTGACTCACCTCAGCCAGCAGCAGACTGAAGAAGGCATCTTTGAGGTCCAGCACAGTGTAGACTTATCATTGGGGGGGCAGGAGGCTCATCAGGGTGTAGGGATTTGGCATAGTGGGGTGTGCAGTCTCAGTTCTTTGTTTACCTCTCGGAGGTCTTGGACAGGCCTGTAGCCAGAAGTACCAGGCTTTTGGACAGGCAGGAGTGGGGTGTTTCAAGGCGATTGACACAGCTTTAAGATTCCAGCATCTAGGAGTCAGTTGATGTGTGTCCGAATCTTTTCTCTTGCTGCCTATCTGATAGGATACTGTTGGACAGAAACAGGCTGGGCATTGGACTTTAGATTTACCACTATTGGAACGTGATGGCCAGCTAAACCAGGGGGATTAGTCTCAGCCCACACAAGTGGAAACTCTGTTTGTAGGTTTCCAATCAGCCCAGCTGACTTGTCCTCTGGCTCAGAGAGCATCAGGTATTTGGAAGCCAATGGGCAAGTCACCATAACTTTGACAGTCCCCTGTGGGATACCTAGTCTCAGGTCTGCCTTTTCCTCTGTAAAGGTAATTGTTGCACCCAATTTTCTTAGCAGGTCCCTATCAAGAAAGGGATATGGACACTCTGGAATCATCAGAAAGGAGTGGGTCACTTGCCTGTGACCCAAGTCTACCGTTTGTGTAGTTGTCCATTTATAACCTTGAGCACCCTTGTCGGTAGCCCCCTGTACCAAAGTCTCTCGTGTTGTCAATTTTTCCAAAGGTTTAGTCAGTACCGAATGGGCCACCCCAGTATCTATCAGGAAATTAGTCGGTGTGTCCCCAATTTTTAATTTTACCATGGGCTCGCGGGGGCTCAGTTTGAATGAGCCCTGACTTTTCTATTTCATATCTTTGAAGGTCAGGACCTCCTGTGTCTTTTTTTGGTCCTGTCCCTCTTTATTTTTTTTTGAGGGGGCACTCATTTTTTTAATGTCCAGTCTGTTTGTAATTGGCACATTGGTCCCTTTTAAGCTTAGGCCGCAGGGGTCTCTCTGGCTTAGGTCTCCCAGTCTGCTTACTTGTCTCATAGCTTTTGAGAGCAGCAATAGTAACTTTTTCTCGCTGCTTGGCGATTGTCTCTTCCCGGGAGTCCCGGTTGTCAAAAATCTTTTGTGTTATACTCAGGAGCTTGGACCTGTTTTGTTCCTCAGACCCTTTTAATCTCTGAAGTTTCTTTTTAATATCTGGGGCCGACTATGACACAAAAGCCAGGTTTATCGAGGCTGCGTTTTCTGGAGCATCAGGATTAATGGGTGTATAGACCCAATACGCCTCTAGGAGGCGCTCCAGGAAAGCCGCGCGGGACTCTGTCTTATTTTGTTTTACCTCACTCACCTTAGTCAGATTAGTCAGCTTTCTAGCTGCTTGGTGGAGTCCCTGCAAAGGTGCTGGCGGTAACTGGCCAGGTCTCTCCTACCTGCATCGGTGTTGGGGTCCCAATCTGGTCGTTGGGTAGGCACTTCAGCCTCTGCTCTCTGCAGATAAGCCAGAGTACTGGGGCCGGGATCAGGGTTGGGACCTAGGGCCACCTTGATGGCCTCCTGAAAAATTTGGTCCCGCTCCTCCGTGGTGAAGAGGGTGTGAAGAAGTTGTTGACAGTCATCCCAGATGGGCTGATGAGTATGGAAGACAGACTCTAGAAGATTAATTAAAGCCTGGGGTTTTTCTGAAAAAGGAGCAACTTGATTTTTCCAATTATAAAGGTCACTAGTAGTGAAAGGAACATAGATGAATCCTCCACCTGGTTCAACCTGTTTTAAAGGAAGGACAGTGGACGTTACCTGGCTGGTTGCCCCTTGAGACTCGTAGGACTGTCCTGACTGGGTATGAGGAGGGGATAGGGAATCAGGTGGTGCAGAGGGAACAGAGGAATCACAGGGTGCAGAATCAGAGGGAGAGTCGGGGTCCTCTTCAGGCCCTTTTCCATGAGCCTGATAAGGGGGCAGGTGAGGCTGGAAGTCATCTTCATCCCGCGGGGCCTGAAAAACCTTGTACTTTGGAAGGGGCTTGGTGACAAGAACTACTGATTGCCCTCATCTATTGTGAATCTTATCTTTCACAAACCTCCTGTGTCTCAATCCCGGGCAATCAAGGGAGGGAAGAAGGTCCTCTACGAGGACCATACATATATCAATACAGGGAAACTGGTCAGGATGACGCGGCCCTCCCTTCCGTGTGACCCTGTTCCAAACCTACTGGGTAGTCTGAATATCGAAACTTCCCACATTTGGCCATCCCACCCAGAATAATGGCCACTCTAGTTCACATAGGGTCCAGAGTCTTCCTTTTGAGAATTTGATGTTGTATTCATCTGCTTTCTGTGGGGTATAAATTTGTGAGAAATGTTGTAAAACACACTTAAGCGGGGTTGACAGGGTAGACAATCTGGATCCCATGGCTCACTGCAGAACAAAACTGAAAGCAAAAGGCACACAGAGCAAGCTGACAGACAACAGACAACAGATACACAAATATTTTAGACAAACTATACCCACAAATATTTAGACAGACAAACCAGGCCCCAGAGTAAACTGACCAGAAGGCTTTCCATCATCAGGATGAAGCCCTGGGCAGGGGAATTACTGTCGTGTCTGACTTTCTTTTCGCCCTCTTTTGGATCCACTGACTGACGACTGAAAATCCTAAGATTCTTACCAGAATTCTGGAGGTTTTCCAGATAAACTCCTCTCAGTATGGATGGAATGACCCGAATCCTCCACTCGAGACCCAAGCGCCCAGGGCCCTGATCAAATGGTCAGGGTGGCCTCCCCAGGCCTCTCTTGGGCTGCAGTGGCCTGAGACAGGGGTCGTCTGCCGGACAGAAGTCAGCGAGTGATGGTGATATCTCACTGGGGCCTCCAGAATTTTTTTTCTCCCATTAAGTTTATTGGTACATTTTCGGTATAAAATACAGTTACATTCATCATTAGGATCTTGTACCTTTACATGAGTATCTTGGTTCTTATTTTTTTCCCCTTCCCTTGCCCTCCCTTCACCCCCTCC
>NW_004624775.1:18553675-18568254 GCF_000247695.1 Heterocephalus glaber | reverse complement strand
TAACAGAGAAGGCCTGTAGTCCACACTTTCACGGTGCTGACTCTAAGGAGCACTTTCTCCTGGCACCTTACTAGGCCATCACAACAACCCAGATTAAGCAGCTGGAGTGCCCATCATTATTTATTCACATTTTCCGAGTGAAGTTAGGTGGCTGCCTTGGGACACATAGCTTACCAGCCAGGAAGCCAGATCTGGGGCCAGACACCTTGAGGCCCTGGGAGTATAAGCAACTTTTGCAAAGTTCCTCAAGTCTAGGGCATAAAACTATCAGCCCACCCTCCCCAGCCTACAATGCACCGAATGTGCAGACCTTGTGCCTGGGAAGTTGGGTGGCTCCTTTCCATCGGAAAGGGAAAAGGGAGCTCAGGAAGGCTAGGAGGGATAAAGCCAGACTGGAGATATACTGTCACATTGATTCTCTTCCCCTTTGTCCCTTGCACACCTGGACACAGGGAGATGGTGATTTGATGCAATAGAGGACCCTTCAGCTCATCAGAGCTTGCTTTGAATAAAGCCTTTCTCCTTTTCACCAAAATAAATGGCCTCCTCCGCTTTGGTCAGCAGTTAGCAAAGGAACCTGAGCATATGGACCTGAGTGGCCAGTAATAGGAGCTGAGTTCCAAGGATAGCACCCCAGATAGCTTTCACTTGATTTTCCAGCATGGTGTAAAGAACCAAGAAAATCTTTCCACTGAACTAGCAAGTGAGCTTTTTACACAAAACTACTTGAAAAATACCTTTCAGAAAAGTGAAGAGAAATGCATTCAGGATGAATCCTCTTTCCCCAGTCAGGCAGAGGGACTAGTGGTAGATTTTCAGAGGGCAAAGAAGATGCCTTGCCTTATCTGCTCCACACAAGAAGCCAATGTCCAACCTGTGAGAGAGGCAGACAGCTCATGTCAAGAGTTACACTAGAGCCAGGCATGGCAGCAGACACCTGTAATCCTAGCATTTGGGAGGCTGAGGCAGAATCACAAATTCAAGGTCATCCTGAGCAACCTAGCAAGACCCCTGTCTCAAATTTTATATATTAAAAAATTTTATATATAGCTCAGTGGTAGAGTGTTTGCCTAGCATTCATGAAGCCCTGGGCTTGAACCCTACCTGCACCAAAAAACAAAAGCAAAACAAAACAAAAAAGCCTCCCCAAATCCCCTGGGATAATTTGGAGATGCAATTAAGTAAATAATGGAAGAGACATTCTCAAAATTTAAATTGTCATTTTAGAAATCTGAGAGGAATAGAGAATTTCCCCATTTCCCAAATATGCATTTTTTGTGTGGGGTTTTTTTTTTGTCTTTGTTGTTAAGCTCTTAAAACCATGAGCATGTTGAGCTCTTACATCATGCCTTGGTTGTAACCCTGTCTTCTGGCCTGTGAAGACAGCCTAGGGACCCCTGGCAGCTGAAATCCTTCCCAGCCTGTGGCTTGCCCAAGTAGTTGCCTGGATTCTAAAACACTTTCTCATGTGACTCAGATTCACTCATGTTCACTCTCTTTGCCATCTGTATTTTCAAAGAAATTGTCTTCTTAAGCAAAGCATAGCATGAAAGCAGATGAATGACCAGCAGTATTATCTGAGGCCTGATGACCATATATAAATACATTTTCAGGATGGTGGCACACACATGCAGGGGTGGTCACTTTAGGGGTCAAGGTCACCATGTTCCTTTACATATCAGCCCATTCTCTCTGTCTTGCTTCTCATTTCGAACTGGGGCTTCTGCTGCAGATGAGAGGCCTCTTTGTTTCCACAACATTCCAAAGGTGTGGACCACCCAAAGTGCCTGCCCAGCCTCCCTTCACATTAGTCTTGTTGTCCTGAGGTGGGCACACCCCAGCTCTGCCATCCAGACAGACTTTCCCAAAGCCAAGGGTCCATGTCCTAAAAAGATGGTGGATTTGCTATGGGATGTCTTTGTTATGGCATAGGTAGGGCTTTCCAGAGGTGGTTGGATCTGGGGTGTGTAATGCTGGGATTAAGGATATGATGCTGGGATTGATGGTATGATGCTGGGATTAAGGGTGCCCCACCTTGGGTGTGGGTGGCACCAATCAATAGGCTTACAGCCTGGATAGACTATAAAGGGACAGAAAAAAGGCTGCTGCTCCTTCTTTGGTACTTTGCTGCTTTTCTGCCTTCTGCCCACCATGAACTGTTTCTCCTCTGTGGCCCCTCTGCTATGCCACCCTGTCTTGAAGCTACTCAACTATGAACAGAAGCTACAAACTGTGAGCCAAAATAAACCTTTCCTCCTTTAACTTTGGGTGTCAGGGATATTTTGTCTCAGCAATGAGGAAAATAACTAAGACAGTCTTCCTATTTCATTCATGGCCCATCAACCAACAGGATGAAGTCTGCATTTTTCTAAGTTGCTGATCCACCCCTTCATTGCCTAATACACGTGCCCAATGGAGACTAGACAGTTTCTAGGTCCTCCTTCCTTAGGAATGGGACAAGGGTACCAGGTTCGGGACCCACAAAAGGTAGATGGAAAGATGGGAGCAAAGAGGTGATAGCATTCCATAGGAGATGAGCATTCTTGTGGAGACATGTTATGTGCTTTTGGTGAACACATACTGTACAGCATGAGGATCATCTGATTAAAGGAGACCCTGAAACCAGTTTGGCAGAACAAAACTGAGGAACTCACATTTCCCTCTTCTTTTATCGATACATAATACTTATACAAGCCAGACTCGTGTGCACCTGTAATCCCAGGCTGAGGCAGGAGGATCGCCATGAGTTCAAGGCCAGTGAGATCTTATCTCAAACAAACAAATTAAAAACTGTAATATTTCTATTTATGGAGTATATTATATATGTGTGTGTGTGTGTGTGTGTGTGTGTGTGTATTACATGTAAACAGTAGATTTGTTTCTCTCCCCATTAAAGTTAACAGGGAGGGAAGAACTGCTCCAGGGATTGGCATAAGCCAAGAGGAATGGCATGTTTCTGATAGGTTTTCCACTACCTTACTCCATCCTTCAGCTTCCAGTTTAATGGGATATTGTGAACTTTGGATAGAGATATAGACAAATCATTGTGACCCTTAATTGCTTCAGCTCTCAAAAGCAGGAGCCTGTATATTTTTTGGACATTTTCTTGATAGGTTTTATTTGGGCTTGGTTCAGAGAGTTAGTAACAACTGAGCCACGTCCAGATTTGTCCACAATAATCTCACCTAGGGCTTCAAGGAAGAGGCCTTCCAGAGAACATTAATTTCATTTGCACAGCAAACTCTTCTATCAAGTTGGTGTTGCAGGTCATGGGAAGAAGAGAATGTCCCTTAGAGGTCTGAGGGGTGATTCCTGGCTGGGATGCTGGAAATGTTTGAGGATGATTAAGAACCTCACCTCCCAGTTAGTTTGTTGACTCCAAGGGAGAAGTTTTTGGTACTGAGGATTGCACATAAGGAGCTACACCCCTAACCCTTTTTAAAAAAATTTGGAAGAAGGGTATTGCTACATTGTCCAGGCTAGCCTCACCATTGCTATCTTTCACCCTCAGCCTCCAGAGTAGCTGGGATTACAGGTATGTACTACCACACCCAGCTCAAGGAAGATGTTTATAACAGACTTTGAGTTTATGGTTGCTTTATATCACCTAAAATATTTACAGTTTTGCAGGTTATCCTTTATTATTTAGAGAAATCCACTCCTTATGAGAGAGGAAACAGGAAATTCATCAGGAAACAGGAAATTCATCAGGAAACAGGAAATTCAGTGCTTAATTCTGTCAGAGTACTTAGTAGATCTCACACACTTCATTTTCCCCATTAGTTTTTGTTTGTTTGTTTGTATATTTTTTGAGACAGGGTCTCACTTTTTAGTTGAGGCTGGCCTTGAACTCATTATGTAGCCCAGGCTGGCCTTAAACTCGCAGCAATCCTCCTGCCTCAGTCTCCTGAGTGCTGGGATTATGTGTATATATCAGCACACCTGGCTCAGTTGCTTTTTAAATGTCCTTTCCACAAGTGTTTCCCCAAGAGATTTCTTCCTTTGGGAAAGAATGACAGGGGAACATCTAGCTATTGTATTCATTATGCCAGAGGTTGGCTAATTTTTCCTGCCAATGGAACAGATAGAACATTTCAGAACCTTTGAAGGTCATGCATCTGTTATGGCTCCTTAGCCCTGCAGCTTTGAAAGGAGCCATGCACCACTGAGTGAATGTGGCTTCATTCCAGCAAAGTTTTATTTGCGAAAACAGGCAAAGGGCCAGACTTGGTTCATGGGGCATAGTTTACAGAACGTAAGATTATTGATTTATTTTGAACCCTATTTTGTCTTTTAAAGTGTTTGATGAGCCGGTAATCCCAGCACTCAGGAAATTGAGGCAGGAAAAAATCACTGCAAGTTCTAGGCCAGCCTGGGCTGCATAGTGGTTCAAGGCCAACCTGAACTACATAGCAAGACCCTGTCTCAAAAAACCAAAATAAACAAATAAATAAGTTGTGTTTAAGGAAGAAATGGAGATTTTTTTAATAGGGCTCTTTCTTGAAACTGTTTTGTTTTGTTTTGTTTTTTGAGACAGGGTCTCATTATGCAGTTCAGCCTGGCCTGGTCTCAAACTCACTGTGATCCTTCTGCCTCAGTCTCCTGAGTGCTGGGATGACAGGTGTGCACCACCACCACACCTGGCTCTTCCTTGAAGTTTTGCTTGTACATTACATTTGCTTTTTCTGGATGAAGGCCATTAACAAAATGTGGGGAGAGAGTGTTGATTTTGTATCTTGCTACTTTGCTGAGTTTGCTTATTTGTTGTCACAGTTCTGTGGCTGTGTGTAAGGTTGGGGAGAGCTTTAGGATTTCTTTTGTATGAGATCCTGTCAATCGAGAGGTAACTTTACTTCTTTTCCAATTCAGACTCCTTTTGCTTCCTTTCCTTTCTTCCCTGCTGTGGCTGGAGCTCCCAGTGACACACTGAGCAGGAGAGGTGGAAGCGCCTTCCTCCCCTGGATCCTGATTCTGGAGGAAAGGCTGTCCGTCCTCAGTCAGCAAGTCCAAAGTCAGAGTCCTGCCTCTGTGTCTGGGACTACTCAGTCATGCACCCACATCTGCAGTTCCTAGGAGCAGGAGGATTTGGAGAGATATCTCTCCCAGAACCAGACTCTCAGGGAGAAAACATGGTGAGATTGAGGAAAGTTCTCATAAAGATTTTGAAGTAAAAAAAGACTTCTTTTAAGTATCATGGATTAAATGCAAAAATCCGTATGCTGATATCTCATCCCCATTGTGATGTTGGCTAGAGGTGAGGCCCTTAAGAGAGCATTTGGTCATGAAGAGAGAGCCTCAAGAATAGGATTAGTGTCCAGCATCATGGCACACGCTGGTGATCCCAGCTACTTGGGAGGCTGAGACAGGAGAATTGTAAGTTTGAGGCCAGCCTTGCCATGAGACCCTATCTGAAAACAAAAAACGAAAAGGCCTGGGGATGTAGCTCAGTGCTAGAACACCTGCCTAGCAGAGGAGAGGCCCTGGATCCAATCCCAAATACTAAAAGGGGGTGGAGGTGCCCTTCTAGGAAGAGGCCAGAGAGCTATCTGGCTCTCTTTTCTGCCACATGAGCTCACAGCAAGAAGTCAGCAGCCCATAGCTGAGAAAGGATTCTCACAGACCCTGGCATGCTGTGCCCTGATCTCAGATTTCCAGCCTCCAGCACCGTGAAAATAGTCATTTATAAGCCACCAAGTCCATGGTAACTGATTGTAGCAGCTCAAGATGACTAAGACACCGAGGTATAAATTATATACCATGTTAAGTATACCGCCAAATGGCTTTTAGTAAATTTGCAGTTATGCAGCCATCCCTGCAATTTGGCTTTAGAAAAGAACTTCCTTGTCTGTGTGCAGGCATCTGCACCTGTTATGGCTTGTATCTAGATGTCCCCCCAAAGCCTCATGCAGTCATAGTGGGGCTTTTCATAGGTGGCTGTATCTAGAGTGTGTGATGCTGGGATTAAGAGTGCCCTACCCAGAGGGCAGGTAGCCTGGATGGAATATAAGGGACAGAAAGAAGGCTTACTGATGCTGCTTCCCTTACTTGCTGCTTGCTGCCTTCTGCCTACCCTGCCACCCCATGGACTATTTCTGCTCTGTGGTGCTCCTCTACCATGCCACCCTGCCTTAGAGCCAGCTGACTATGGATTGAAAACTCTACAACTATGAAATAATCTCTATAACTGTGAAATAACCTCTATCACTGTGAAATAAACAATTTCTCTTTTAACTTTGGGTGTTAGGTATTTTGTCTCAGCAATGAGAAAAGTAACTAAGATACCACCCATCTCTGAACCCTAGGATCCACATCTGTCACCATGCATTGCTTGTTCTGGGCATTCCACATACATGGAATTATACAGCATCTGGCCTCTTGTATGTGACGTCTACTAAGTAGTTTTGTTTTGTTTGAGGTTCATTTCATAAAGTGATGAGTGACTCACAACAAGTATTGTGTAAAAGGGACATTCTGAGCCCTTCAGTCCTTAGGGTTGGATCAGATGGGGCCTTACCTCTCTTTCTCCCTGTGAACTGAACTTTCAGAGACACACAGCAAATAGAGAGGAACCCAAGAGCAGCTGGACTAGTGATGAGGTGGATTTCTACTAAAGTCAAGTTTTTTCACATCTGATAAGATGGTCAAAAGATTCCTAACAAGTGTTTTAGAAATCTCAGGGAACAAAATAAACTCAACATTTATGGAGCTCAACAAAGAGAAATCATGCTGGGTATGCAAGCAGTTTGTGGTGCAAGCCTGTAATCCCAGCATCCAGGAGGCTGAGGTAGAAAGAGGATCACTGTGAGTTCAAGGCTGAGCTGGGCTCAAGATCAGCCTGAACTACAGAGTGAGACTCTGTCTAAAAAAAACAAAAAACAAACAAAAAGAAATCATAGTCAGTATTGTCCAATGACTATGTGCTAAATATTGACTATTATTTATTTATTCACTCAATATAAAAATTATGAACCAAAACATAAGGCTAGGTGCAGCAGGGCAGAAGAGACAGTAAATAAACACATTGCTGTGGTCTAGATCTGGAACATGCCCCAAACTCTCATTCACTCTTTTGGAGAGTGGTTGGGTCATGGCGGTGCTGTATTCATCAGTGGATTCATCTGCTAGTGATGTCAGTGGCCAACAGGGCTATTGGGTGGTGGGGTCTGGTTGGAAAAGGTAGGTCATGGGGATGTGACTGAAAGCATGTATCTCCCTCCTTGGTCTCTCTCTCTCTCTCTCCTCCTCCTCTTCTTCTTCCTCTCTCTCTCTCTCTCTCTCTCTCTCTCTCTCTCTCTCTCTCTCTCTCCTTCATGTGAGCAGCTTTCCTCCTCCATGCCTTTCTACCATGCTGTTTCTGCCTTGGAGCTAGCTTAACATGGACTGAAACTTCTGAAACTGTAAGCCAAAATAAAGCTGTCCCCCTTTGAGTTGTGGCTGTTATGAATTGTGTCCCAGCAATGAGAAAGTGACTAAGATATAATGAATACACCTGGACAGAGCTATGGTAGTTATAAGGCACATGGATGAGGAGAAAAGGGGGTGAGGCCAGGTCTGGAGGGACCAGAGTTGTCCCCAAAGAGTGACCTCCAGCTGGCTTTGGAGAAGGAGTAGCAAAAGAGGTGTATAGTCAGGCTGCAGAGCAGCCTGGTTAGATAAAGGGAGGAAGAAGAGGACTCCTTCTGGGAACTTTACATAGCCAGCCTAGCAGACATGAGGAAGGCTGGAGGGCAGCTTCCAAGATGCGGACAGAGAGGAAATGGGCCTGTGTATCATGCAGAGTGATCAGGTGATCAGATCTGTACCTACTAATCACCTGTACGAGTTTCTTCATAACCCATGAAGTAGCCTCTGCTTTCTCTGTTTTACAGCTGGGGAAACAGAGGCAGCTGCAGCTCTAGCACCCTTCCCAAAGCCACACAGCTGAGCGGCAGGACTGAGATTGGAGTCCAGGGCTTCTCAAACTCCTGCTCTAACCCTGGCATTGCCTAGCACAAAACAGAGCACTTCGAAGGGGAAAGGTGGAACCTAGGACTGCACAGTGAGGAAACAGAGATGGGCATGTCCCAGCCGTCCTAAGGAAGTGGAATCTGCAGGAGCTGGTAAGTTGAGTGTGAGGGATGAGGGAAAGGGGGAATAGACAACTTCAAGACTTCTGGGCAGCTGTCTGGATGATGGGGGGATTGGATCCAGCGTGGACTGTATAGGCTTAGGAGGAGCAAGTTTTGGTGTAAAAGTGTGATTTCCATTTGCGTATTTTGATTCATATCACCTGTGAGGACATTAAGGGAAAAGCAGCCTACTCAGAAATCTGGGGTCAGAAGGCCAGAAGAGAGAAAACAGCTGGAGAACTGAATGGAGGATGCATGAGCTTGGCTGGGGAGGGGCAGCCACATGGGAGGTATGCAGTGAGGGGCCTGGAGATGGAGAGCTCTGCCATCAAGGCAGAAATATTTTGGGTCATTGATTTCCTAGACCAGGGGCTATGGGACAGATCCTCCATTAGCATGTGCAGAGCTGGGTCAGATGTCTTTTCTTCAACAGGGGTAGGGATTTCTTACCCCACAGAGTGGGTCAGAAAAGGAATTCTCACATTATAATGAATAACCACAATGCTACCTTAAATGGTCGTAAGGTAAAACATTTGCTCCTAAGGTCAAATAGAATAGTTTCATCAAGGGAGAAGAATGAACAGCCTCGGTATGGGAGAATGTGCTGCTTAAAGACAGTCATCAAGGGCTGGGGATTTAGCTCAGTGGTTTTGCCGCCTGCTGCACAAGTGCAAGGACGCGAGTTTGATCCCCGGTACCAAAAAAAAAAAAAAAAAAGAAAGAAAGAAAAAAGAAAAGACAGTCATCGATCCAGACCCACAAATGGCAATTTCTGAGCACAGGAGCCCATTAAAGTGTCTTCTCCATGAATTTCCATCAACTGAAGTTTTAAGTGCTTAGCAGCCATTCATCCTTTATTTATCACTTGTGCTTTTGTTTAGAGAGTCAGATGAGGTCATTAGATAAGCACTGAACGAAAAATGCATCTCATGGTTTGCTATAAATAGAGCTTTCCATAATATAGTCCTTCAGACATCGAGTTCCCATGGCACAGACCTGAGACTCTGAAATGTGCAGAGGGGTGAGATGTGTTGTTTTTCAGCACTCGGGAAGGTTCTTCATGTTTGAAAAGGCTAACACCAAAAGAATGGTAAGAATTTTCCCCAAACTTAGGGGCTGAATTATTTCACATTGAAGCTCAGACTCCTTGTTCCTCAGAATGTGCCTGTATCTGGAGAGAGGGTCTTTAAAATGATAATTGAGTTAAAGTGAGATCCTTAGTTAGAGTGGTACACAACACAGAGAGAAGATGCCACCTGCCAGCCAAGGCAGGAACTGGGAGCCCAAATCTTTCTGCCATTTAAG
Source organism: Heterocephalus glaber (assembly GCF_000247695.1). The sequence goes on along the minus strand of NW_004624775.1, from coordinate 18,558,841 downwards.
CTGCCCCAGCTCTGGCACTTGGTGCTGGCAGGCTTGGTGAATGACTACTCCAAATAGCCAATACTTTGTGTCTCTACTTGACCATTTCCCAACAGAGGCTGGATGTGGGCGGAGAATTCTAGTCTGCAGTGTTTTCATGGTGTGCATGGTGCAAGGAGTTGCCAACTTGGAAATGGCTGCCTTAAATCCTGTGATCACAGTGAATGCAAAGCTTCGGTCCAAGAGTAAGACAAAGCTGCTTTTAAGAGAGGCAGGAAACAGTAACTCAAAACTCCATCTGTGCAAAGGCCACAAATAAAGGCAGATGTGTCTGCAGTACACTTTGCCTTCTGCTTAGGTTTTCTTGGAAGAGCTGCTACCCCAGACCTCAGTTTCAGTGTACCCTGCATCAGCAATGCTGGAATGTGGAAGGCAAACATCCGGGCACGAGAGGAAGAGAGGAGAAGGGAGTTCCCTGGAGCTCAGCGTCCAGAGAGGGGGAGGTGTGCTGATTAATGGGGACTCCACCTCCCCTCCATGGAAGGGTCATTTCCTACTGAAGCAGCTTTCAACTGTGTCCCAGAAGTCCCTTATGGTGCCCAAGCAGAGAAACCCAGGAGCTGCCAAAGCCTAGCTCCGAGCTGTCCCCACTGCTAACTCACCTATTTCCTATATTTATTAAATTCCTACACAAGACTTTATTTCAATAAAAGCTTACTAGTTAAAATTGTTTGGTTGAAAACTGCAGAAACTAACTCAGGCAGATGAATAAGGAGAGAATTTGCCGGAAATGTGTTGGTCTGGGGTGTTTTTTAACACCAATGACCAGTTCTCTGGTGTTTCTGGGTGTCCTACAAGGCAATTTAATTCTGACCCTGCCCAGAGTCAGAGCAAACCACACCCTCCATGCCGAGGAAAGAGCCGGTCCTTGGCTCAGTAACTTGCTAGGACAGTTCGTGGAACTAGGAACACTCTCTGACCAGTGTGTTGTTAAGGCTTCACTCAGGAATGGCCAAAGGAAGTGGTACCCGGGGCAGAGCCCGGGGTGTGCTCAGGGCTGCCAGTGCGGAGACGTGTCACCAGCACAGTGACTCAGCCAATCTCATTCCAGGTTTGGTTTTGATGGTACTGGTGATTTAACTGAGGGCCTTTGCACAGAGCTATCTCCCCAGCCCTTTTAAAATTTTTTATTTTGAGACAGCATCTTTCTAAGTCACTAAATTCTCCAGGATGGGGTGGAACTTTCAATGTTTCAGCCTCAGCCTCCCAGAGTGCTGGGATTACAGGGGTTTGGCACCACGAGAGACTCATTCAAAGGCTCTCAGTAGGACTCATCTCCAGCTCTCTGCCCTTCCTGGGCCTCCCATCTCTCTGATCCCTGGGTCTTTCTAGTGACCAGACCCATCCTGAGATTAGCTGGGGCCGGCCTTCCTACTTCCCCTAACAATCTGAGGTGTGGCTCATCAGAAGGAGCTCTTCAGGAATAACAAAGACTCTCCAACCCAGCAGTTCCAAGGGTTTAGGAGCTCTGGGCTGGGAATGGTGAAGAGGACCAAGCACACTTCCCTTGGCGGCAGACCTATGGGTCTACCCAGAACAGGTGGGGTGTCACACCCAGATCTCAGCCGGAGGCCGAGGGGCATCTCCTCACACATCCTCCCAGGGTTCCGAGTCCCTACAGGCCAAAGGCTTCGCCAGTGCAGCCTCCCAGGATGGAGAGGGATGGAGAGGGATGGAGAGGGATGGAGGAGGGTAGGAGCTGTCTCCAAGCCTGTGTGGCCCAGCATTCTCACAGGAACAGGGTAGTGAGGCTGTGCTTATTGTCTACCTCTTTCTCCAGAGTTTTAAAATTTTGTGAAAATAGTCCTTCCAGCATGCTGCTGACGTCCCTTTGTGGCTTCTGGCCACCCTGCCTTCTCCCTGAAGACCTCAGCAACTTTTGCTGCCCCTCTGGGTGCTCTGCCATCACTGACCCCAGGCCTCAGCCTCCATCATGTTCTCCATGTCCTCCAGAGCTGGCCACTGGTCTCTGCCTCAGCTTTATCGTCTGCTGGAACCCTTGTTCCTGAGCCCTCAGGCTCCACCCTGGACCACTGCTGCCACTGTCGCTGCCAATCTCTGAACTCTCCAGGCCTGGCAGCCCCTGGTGTTACTGAGCCCTTTTAAGGTGAACTGCTTGGCCCACACTACCCTAGGTGAGAATCCTGAGGAGGTTTACAGGGCCACCAGAGGGAGGCTTTACTGGGCCTGTGCTGGGCACGGAGGTGCAGTGGGGGATGTGAGCAGAGCCTCCCCTCTGATGGAAGATTGTGAGGAGCTGCTTACATAGAGCAGGGAGGGCTGCACACTCTCCGTCTCCTGCAGGTCGGGAACCTACTCAAGGACGTTTGGATGGTGTCAGAGGGGTGAGGTCATCTGGGACAGGTCCGAGGTTCTAGGCTGTTGCCGGCAGGGCCAGTATGTCCTGGAGTGGCTGAAGGGTGACTAGGATGCCTCAGGAACAAAACTGCAGTGGGGTGTCCAGGTGGACTGTGGTGTTGATCATGGACAAATAGGGTTAAGGGGTTGGAGAGATCAGCAATGGGCCCTGGCCCCTCTCTGATCTTTAACTTTAGGGGTGATTTTCTAGCTCCTTCTAAAAGAGGCAGGCAGCAGCAATGCCTGGAGCAGAGGACATGTGTGACAGCCACCAGTGGGATCACACCCCCTTTTGGCTCTCAGGGGAAAGGGTAGGGTTGGGTCTTGTTCTTTTTATTGTTGTTATTATTGTTATTATTATTATTATTAATGGTACTGGAGGTTGAACCTAGAGCCTTCACACTGGCTACCTCCCCAACTCTTTTATTTATTTACGTTGTTTTTTTGTTTGTTTTTGTTTTTGATACAAGGTCTCGCTATGTAGTTGAGGCTTGTCTTGAACTCACTATGTAGCCCAGGCTGGCCACAAATTCACAGGAGTTCCTCCTGCTTCAGCCTCCTGAGTGCTGGGACTATAAGCATGCACCACCACATCCAGCTATTTTTATTTTTGAGACAAGGTCTCAATAAGTCACTAAGTTGCCCAGTCTGGGCTCAAACACATGATCTTCCTGCCTCACCTCCCAGAGTGCCGGGGTTACAGGTGTGCATCACCACACCAGGCATTTTGTCCTGTTGAAGCAGGGTCTCCCTATGTAGTTCAGGCTGGCTTCAAACTTACTACACTATAGGCCAATCTGGCCTTGAACTCTCTAGCCTCCTGCCTCAGCTTCCCAAGAGCTGGACCACAGGTGTGTACCAACCACGCCCCACCAGGGTCTTATTTCTGTCCATCTCACTTCTGCTAAAAGCACTCCTCTTCACATCAGCCTATGGATGCCCAATGGATAACCGAGAGCAGGATAAAACTTGGCATCTCTGCCTTCACTTTTGTATCTGTCTCCTTTCTGCCTTACATTTTGGGTCAGATCCTTGCTCAGCTCTGCACGTAGGAATGTTAATCATTTAAGGAACCTTCAATAAACTGATTATCTTTCCCCCTTCAAGGCCGAAGACACCAAGATAAGAGTCATTAAGGTATTTTCAAGATTTGCAGAAACATCATAATCAACAGCGTCCCGAGTCATTTCCCTTGCACTCACCTTGGACTCCAGGAACAGTGAACCTTGCAGGTTGATGAACCCAAGTGGGAGCACCCATCCCATGACAGAAACTGGGGCTGCCCCCACCTCATGATGGGAACCAAGTTCCCCCCTTGAGTCATAACAGCTTCTTCAGACACACTTCGAAGAACCAGACCTGAGATAGTGATCAGCCAACCACAGTGTGACCCAGAATGCTTGACTATGCCTACTTCTTGCCTCCTGCCATATATAGTCTTGGAGTTCTTGGTCCCCCCGCCAAGCTGAGGATACCATCCCTGTCTTTCCAGCATGGCTGTTGTATGTGTGAAATTTCTTTGCATCCACCATTACTTTTGCTGTTTGGCTTTTGGTTTTCTTAAGGGGCAGGTGACCAGACCTGGTGTGTTCAGACTCCCTGAGTCAGGCCCCTGGCCTAGGACTTCAACAACACTACCTGGGAAGGTGCCGCCAGAATTGCCAATACCTGTCAGGTAGTGTGAGAGGTGTCACTGTGAGACTGCTTGTGAAATCCAAGGATAACTTAGAAATAGCAGCACTGTTAGTGTCAAGTGTAGCAGTCAACATGAGAGAAAGTATCTGGGGTAAATGGTTTTATCTCTCAAACATGTTTCTTCAAAAGAAAAGAAGGAAGGAAGGGAGACAAAGAAAGGAAAGAGGACCTAATTCAGGTCTCCATGTGTGAATTAACACCTGGGTGTTTCTAAAGAACTGAAAAGTAAGTCCTCAGTTATTAGGCACCAATAAAATCAGGGAAGTTAAGCACACTCCCTCACAGAAGGATTCTGGACACTGTCCAACGAAGGATCTGCTCTGCCCCAGAGAATCCGGGCAGCTTGTTCACTCTGGCTCCCTCCTTTGGTCGAGAAGAGCAGTGCTGCCTAGGTGGCACCATTGAAAGCTTGACATGATTTCCTTTACTTCATTCCCCTTCAAACTTCCTAAAAAAGGGTCTGAGGCTATGGCTCAGTGGCAGAGCTCTGGCCTAGCCTGCAGGAGGCCCTGAGCTTGGTTCCCATCCCCACAATAAGCAAATAAACAAAACGCTAGCCGGGCGTGGTGGCACACGCCTGTAGTCCCAGAACTGGGGAGGCTGAGGCAAGAGGATTGCAGCGAGTTTGAGGCCAGCCTAGGCTACATAGTAAGTTCAAAGCCAGCCTGAACTACATAGTGAGACCTTGTCTCAAAAACAAACAAACAGATCCCAGGCTCCTAGGGCAGAGAGCGTGAGCTGGTCCCAGCACCTGGAAGGAAGCTCCCCTGCTGCCATCCCAAGCTCCTAGGGCACAGAAGGTGAGCCACGTGGGCACCAGAAATACCCCCCCTCCCCATGGAAATGAGAAAACCATAAACAAGCCTCAAAAACAGACTTCTGGATCACCTACAGCAACCCCAAAGGAAAACGAGATGGAACACTATGATACTCGACCACCTGGACTCTCTGAACTGGCAACAAAAGAGGATCTGGGAAAAATGAAATCAGAAATAATTACTCAGACAACAGCAAAGATTTTGCTCATGGTGCAAGACATGATTAATAAATCTAGAGAGGACACAGATAAAAAAA
>NW_004624775.1:18509994-18550730 GCF_000247695.1 Heterocephalus glaber | reverse complement strand
TTCACTGCTGACACCAAGTTTATTAGTCAGGGGACTGCCACATGCCTCGAACCCAGACAGCGTGCTGTAGAGGATGCCCACGTGACTCCCACAGGGCAGGCAAGGCCAGGGCAACTCTGGCCCAGTTACAGGACTGCAGACTCTACGCACTGAGGCTCAGCCCCCACCCGGCTGCCATCTTCCTTGTCACCTTCGTCATCGTCCACTCTGCACCCCCCAGGTGCACAAGTCTGGTCTGTGAGGCTCCCAGCAGATGCCACAGGGCCGGGTGAGCCGGCTGCAAATATCTCCCAATTCTAAAATTCTGTTGAGATGCTTTATTTCCAAAACAGGTCACAACACTAAGCTTTCGGCCCATGCTGCCGCTGCACAAGCTACAAATGCTTGCTGGGCAGTTGTGGGCCCTCTTTAGTAGCGTGTGTGAAAGTGAATAAAAATCCATATAAAACAAATATTCAAATAGTTTCCATAGGAACACAGATAAGTGTGACCCTTTTTCCCCTAGTCTCCCGGCTGTGCCTGTGCCAACCCGACTCTTATAAATGCCCAGAACTAGCAGTAGTTAAGTTAACGGTCCCAACCCGCAGCCAAGCTGCCCTCGGGCCCACACCTATGGCAGGTGGTCTACACATTGATGCTGGCAGAGGCGCGCGCTGCCGGGTGCCACTTCATCTCACTCTCGCAGGTGCAGGGCACTGGCAGGGCACCGACGTCCTGCTCCTCCACACCGGGCAGGAAGCCGTGCTTCTGGACCCGCTGCATGAGCTGCCACGCTGGTCTCGACATCACGTAGTGGATGGCTGGCCTCTGGAAGCCGTTGAAAGTGGAGGCTGCCGTGACGGTGTAGGCGCCCATGTTCTCAAGAGCATCCAGTCGTCTACGTGCACCTCGGGCAGGTCACAGCGCTCCATGATGCGATCCAGGCTGTTGCACGTGGGCCCCCTGATGCTGGACGAGTAGTACTTCTTATCAGGCTTGGGTCTCTTCTGTAGCAGGGGCTTCATGCGTGCGTGGTCGTACAGGATCCAGTTGAATGAGCCGTAGACCCCATCGTTCACGTAGTACATGAAGGTCTGCTCGCTTGCCTCCTCCTCATCGTCAGAGCCGGCCTGCTCCCTCCACACCAGCTTCTTGGCGATGATGCTCACTGCAAGAGTGAAGGCTGACGCCACATAGTACCTGCCTGGCTGGGGGATGATGCACACCCCGGAGTCCACCGGGAAGTACTTGTCCAGAGCGGGGTTGATCACACTGGTGATCTCTTCAAATTTCAGCTTCACGTCCTCGGATCCAGGAAAGCCCCCACCAATGTCCAGCAGATGCATGCTGAAGCCGACCTCAGCCCCCATGTCAAAGATGCAGCGCGCGTCCGACACAGCCTGCACAAAGGTCTCAGCGTCAGTGCAGCCGCTCCGCAGGTGGAAGCTGACACCGATGACATCGATATTCAGCTCTTTTGCCCGTTCCAAAAGGAGTCTGCAGGTTTTGAGTGTGGCACCAAATTTCACACTGAGGCAACAGACAGCTTTGGAGTCGTCGGTGGCGATCCGTAAGACCAGCTTGGCCTTTGGGTGCACCCGGGCCACTTTCAGCAGCTGAACCTCGCTGTCAAAGGTCATCATCTGGACCCCGCTGCTGGCCGCATTCTTGATCTGTGATACCTGCTTGCAGGGGTTGGCGTAGATGATCCTCTCTGGGGGTACCCCGAGACTTTGCACCAGCTGGATCTCTGTCTTGCTCGCACAGTCAAATCCCGCGCCGATAGCGGCAAGGGTCTTCACAATGGCTCTGCTGTTGTTGCACTTGACTACATAGAAGGGGGTGACTCGAGGGAGAGCTTTCAGCCAGCGCAGATGCTTCTTGAGAACGTCCCCCAGGTCTGCGACATAGAAGGCATCCTTGTCATCAGAGGATGAGACCTCGTTGATCCTCTGGTCCAGGATGTCCTTGGCTGCGAAGCCCTCATCGAGGAAGTAGCAGTCAAACTCCTCACTGCGGGAGCTGTTCATGGTTTCTCCACACCTCGGCACACAGCGAGGTGGACCGCTAAGAGACAGGAATGCAGGCCAGCGTGTCCTTGAAGCAGCAGCTGAAATGTTCTAAGAAGTCACCTCAGGGTCACCACAGGCAGGAAGCAGGGCCACCGACTACTCCTGGGGACAGATCTGATGGTGTGAGATCCCAACGTTCACTCCTAGATTCCAGGATTCCGTGAGCGAGGAGCCTCAGACCCAATACTGTTCTTCCCAACACCACGCAGAAATTCCCTCAGAGCGCCTGGGCGCCGCGGGCTGGCCCCATGGGGGCGCCGGAGCCGACACCGGGCGAAGACCAAGACCGAGCCGGGACCAGGCCTTAGCGCTGGGCCGCCCGCCGCCCCCGCCGCCTCGCTGCGCCACCGGCCAGAGATGGCGCCAAGCTGCTGGCTGAGGGCGGCCGGCGGTGGCGGACCCAGCGACTGACCTGTGAAGAGTTTTTTTATGTCATCTGCACTCTCTCCTCTTTCTTCATTGACTCCAGTCAGTCTTATGTTATTCTTCTTTGCATCATCTAGCAGCTGCTGGATTGATTTCTCGTGTTCCCTTACAATTTTAAAGCAATTTTTCTTTTCCTCCTCACTAATTGCAATCTTATCTTCTATATGTGAAATTCTACCCTCACATTGGTTCATTCTGCTGTGCAGACTTTCGATGGAGTTTTTAATCTCTTGGAAATCCGTTTGCATCTGTTTTATGGATTCCATTTGTTTCCTATGTTGGGATTCCATCATATTCCTCAGATCCTCTATTTTTTTATCTGTGTCCTCTCTAGATTTATTAATCATGTCTTGCACCATGAGCAAAATCTTTGCTGTTATCTGAGTAATTATTTCTGATTTCATTTTTCCCAGATCCTCTTTTGTTGCCAGTTCAGAGAGTCCAGGTGGTCGAGTATCATAGTGTTCCATCTCGTTTTCCTTTGGGGTTGCTGTAGGTGATCCAGAAGTCTGTTTTTGAGGCTTGTTTATGGTTTTCTCATTTCCATGGGGAGGGGGGGCATTTCTGGTGCCCACATGGCTCACCTTCTGTGCCCTAGGAGCTTGGGATGGCAGCAGGGGAGCTTCCTTCCAGATGCTGGGACCGACTCAGCTTCTCTGCCCTAGGAGCCTGGGATGGCGGTGGGGGAGCTACCTTTAATATTGTAATTTTAAAAATGTATAACTGATATTGTGTAACAGGAAGAAAAGGTCTAAAAGACCAGGGGAATTGGGAGGGGTAGGGGAAAGGAAAAAAGGGAAAGGAAAAAATATGAAAAGAGGAAAAAAATGGAAAGAAGGTCTTTGCAAATAGGGAAGGGTGGAGGGGGTGAAGGGAGGGCAAGGAAAGGGGAAAAAAATAAGAACCAAGAGACTCACGTAATGGTGCAAGATCCCAATGATGAATGTAACTGTATTTTATACCTAAAATGTACCAATAAAGTTAATGGGGGAAAACCCCCAAAAACCAAAAAACAAAACCCTCCTGTCTAGGTTGTCTGACTCCAGATGTAGGGAAAAGGCAGCTCAGGATAGCAAGGCAGGTGGACACTTTACACTGAAGCAAGCACCATCGCTGGCCTCTCAAGAACATGGGATGCACTTGCTTTTGCAAAAAAATACAAAACCAAAACAACCCACGCCACTCACAAGGCCGGCTGGCTGGTTCTCCCCTGTGCTCCTGCTGCTCCTTACTGACAGGCTCTGCTGGCTTCCTTCAGATGGCGCTGCTGCACCATCAGGCCTCTGTCTCCCGGGAGATAGTGATCCCCTGCTGCCCCCGCCCAGGCCTCCTTTTCAGGCAGGAATTCCCCTCAGACATTGCCTGCAGATGAGGCCTCACGGTGCTGTGCTGGGCTGACTCAGTCCAGCTGCTTTGTGGCATTTTGATTGATGCTCAGTTGGGATTTGACCTTTAAAGGCCCAGTTTCCTTTGGAAAAGCATCTCAGAAAATCATTCTGGCTGTGTGTGTTTCTGTGTATGTGTGTGCCCTGCACACCTGAAATGATTCTTCAAATACATGGTCCCCAGGCAAAGTGTGGTGGTCCATGCCTGTAATCCCAGCACTCAGGATACTGCAGCAGGAGAATCACCATGAGTTCAAGGCCAGCCTGGGCAACAGAGTGAGTTCAAGGTCAGCCTCAACTACATAACAAGACCCTGTCTCAAAAACAAAAGAAAACAGCAACAGCAACAACAAAACCTCATTATTTCCACTGAATTGAAATCAGGGGCCTCCAATGGTAAGGAATGAAACAAATTCCATATCCACAGACCATTGGCAGAAGAACGATCCAGGCCTCTCCATGTCTAAAACAGTAAGGGCATGCACAATTTCACCTTGGATCAATTCCTTCTTCAGAATGTATGGTGATTTGGACATCCCAGGTGCTTTCAACTCCAGAAGGCACTCTGCCTTCCCCAGTCAGGAACATACAGAAGCAGCCTTACCTTAGGACATCAGACAGAAACCCAGACCTGGATTTGCCTTAGCTGTGCCAGACAATACTGTGATTCTGGAATGCCATACTCTAAATAACAGTCAGAGATGGGGCTATAAGTTACACCTGTGTAATACAATATAGCTATAATCAAGTCAACCAATACCTACCCAACAACAATTGGGAATTGGGTCCATTAGTGCAGGTGTTAGTCTCAAAAAATGTTCAGTGTAAACTGGGGGCAGTGATACACATCCGTGATCTCATTACTCTAGGAAGCTGAAGCAGGAGTATTGCAAGTTTGAGCCCAGCTTGGGCAACTTAGGGACTTAGCAAGACTCTGTCTCAAAAAATAAAAGATGTAGCTCAGTGTGATGCCCTTGGTTCAATACTAAAAAAAAAAAAAGACCCATCTAGTCTCTACAGGCAAATGGTCTTGAGTGGTCTAGACATTTTATTTCATACCAAGCCTTGGCATTTCTTTTGAAGTAAGAAAAACATGAGCATACAGAGTAAACCTTTCCCAGTGCATGGCTCCAGTAGACTGAGTTAAGAAATCATGTCATAGAGCTGAGCATGGTGGCACATGCCTATAATCCCAGCTCGCAGGAGGCTGAGGCAGTGGATGGATCACTGTGAGTTCAAGGTCAGCCTGAACTACATACCACAACCCTGTCTCAACTCCCTACCCCCCAAATCGATGTCATTCTCTTCTATCTTGTATACTTGGTAGTCTTTCCCATTACATTTTCCTCAGTTGAGGATCTTTCTCTTTACTACAAGTTTCTCCTCAGTGCATGATTTCAAAAGGCCTCACGGTGACTTTGCAGTCTAACCCTTGGGATTTGGAGGAAGGGGCACCATTCGAGAGAAAATGAGTGAAAAACTAACATATCAATAATGGTACAAGCCACTTGCACCCCAAGAGAGGGTTTCCATATGCGACCTAGCAGACCAAGCAGACCACAGTCTTGTGTGGTGAGCAGCTCGAGTCTTGCAGGGTGCGTACCACTTTGAGAGCTCTGAATCTGAATGAGCAGTATGAATGCAGGGTGACGCCAACCTGCATGGAATTGGAGAAAGCACGAGTGCCAGGGAGTTCACCCCTGTGCCTGTGCAGGAGGAGGTTGTCTTTGTACTAGAATCTCTTCTTTGGTTAGAAAAGCCTCCAGTGAAGAGAAAGGCATTTTTCCAACCTGCAGTGGTGGATAGGAGCATCCCCTGACAAACATCTATTTCTCCTACTCAAATTCTGCACTCACAGCGCAGTTTCCAGGTAACAGCTCCTTCTGGACTTGACCACCATGGGGCACCCAAGCAGACAGCAGCTGCCTTCCATCTGCAGGTGCCTCACTCCAAGGAACACATTGGCCACCTGCCCAGGTAGTGTCCCTGTGGCCACAAGCCCATACCCCGGATGTTCATTGACCCCAAAGGGAAGACGAAATTGGATCCTCCTTGACTATCAACCCCTGTGCTTGGAAATACTGTTAGTCAAATGTGCTTGATACATGTAACCACCGAACACCACAGCTCAGCCCAGCTTGCCTTGTACATGCTCAGAACACTTACAGCAGCCTGCGCTTGGGCACAATCACCGAACACAAAGCCTATTGTCTAGTAAAGTGTCAATGACCTCACATGGTTTATTGAAAAGAGGAATGGGAGTATGGGTATGCTTTTGCCCCACTCTGAAGTCTAACTGCCATTAAGTCAGAGACCATCTGTACATTTTGGGGCTTTTAAACCTGGACCCTGGATTCTGAACCGTGGAGACTGTACAAGTTCTGCCTGCCAAAGCACACTGAGCAAAAGCCTCCCTGAAAGCCAGCTCCTTCCTCAGTTGGGATGAATGTGTCTGCTCAGCTCATTGTCATTTTTGGAGACCCAAGTGTGAGCAGCCCTCTGCCCAGCCTCCTTGTTCTGGTGGTTCCAGCTTATTCTCATGGCCTGGCTCTAGTCCCAGCGAGTGTTACTCCCTGGGCATCTTGGGTTAGATTCTCCAAAGGCAGACTCTGAGACAAGGACTTGGGGACAAGTGGCGTATATGAGAGGGGATCCCCGAATCCACAATGACGGTGTGGGGATAGGGCCTGCGAGAGTGAGGGGTGTGCATGGCATCCCTTGGAGGAGAGGAGAGGAGAGGAGAGGAGAGGAGAGGAGAGACACCTCAGAGCTGTCCACCTGGGGGATGGAGCAGTCCTCCACTGCCACCATTGTGGCTAAGTTTACCTTTTGGTGCCCTGTGCCTCAGCATCTCTGGTGCCTGGCATGCAGGATGAGCAGGCTGCAGTGGCAGGAGGAAGCCCCCTAGGAGAGGAGTAGAGAGGAAGCCCCAAGGGGAATACAACAGCCTCCGGGGAGCACCCACCAAAGCCACCAGCTAGTTCGGGGCAATGAGGGGGCAGCAGCTCCTCTCCAGGTCCCAGGTCCCAGCAAAATGAGAGACCTGAACTAGAGCAGGGTCCGGTCTTGGCTTTTCCTTCAGGCTTGCACTGTGCTGGCCATGTGCATGGTGTCTCTGCTCCCTCATGTTGCAGGGCCACAGGCCAGCACCCACACAGGCTGCAGTCACCTGTTGTGACCTCAGGAAGCATCTGTCGAGGCACAGTGCCTGATATGCCATGGAAAGGCAGCCCTGAGGGTGGTGGGGGAGTTAAAATAGCCGGTTTCTGGAAGGTCTAGCAAGGAGGCATCCAATAAAGACACTATCCCTCTCCTCTGAAAACTTGGGTTCTGGTGACCCTTTCTTTTTGCCTAGTTTCCACTCAAAACGAGAAAAAAAATACACTGTCAAATCAATGAATACTTTACATCAGCTGCCTTTACATCCATCATCTCATTTAAACTCCCCGGTAAGCTTATAAAATGGGCAGGAAATATTCTTTCCATTTTAGGGTAAGGAAAAGAAATCTCAGAGAAGCTAAAAGATGATATTAGTAGCATGTCACATTTGTATCATCTTTACACTTCTCCGAGATCATGGAATCTCTTCTCTGTGCTGTGCCTTTTCCATCATCCTGGTAACAGATCCAGCCCTGCTCACAGGGGTAAACCCATGGCACCATCCTGGGAGTCCATGCTTCAGGGCATGGGGCACAGGCCTGTGTCAGGATTTATTCATTTTGCTGGGACTGATGGGGAAAGTCCGTCTTCATTCCCAGTCCTTGATTTTGAGGCAGATTTGGGTCCTAAAAAGTGAGTGACAGAAGCAAAAGAATCCAAGCAGATGGAAGGCCCCACTCCCAGGCCCTGAGGCCCCGTGTGTCCCCCTTCTGAGCTGAGCCTTCATGCCTTGGTCAGACTCCTCCATGAGACCATGCTCACTACGTGCTCAGGGATGGTCCCTCCGGGTTCAGATGTCCACTTCCCAGGAGACACTGGGGGCCAATTCCTTGCTGGGGATTGGCTGTTTAGGAGGTTGACTTTAAAAGATAAAATTTGCAGGATGATTTTTCACCTACATTTGAGCTCCTTCTAGATTTCAATTTGTTTTATCAATTTGCTGATTAAAACTGACACTTAGCCAGGCCTAGTAGCATGTGCCTGTAATCCCAGCACTCTGGGAGGCTGAGTCAGGAGGATCACAAATCGATCCCAGTCTGAACTATTTAGCTACTTAGTGAGACCATGTGTCAAAAATTTTAAAAGTTAGGGCTGGGGATTTAGCTCAGTGTTTCCGCCGCCTGTTTCGCAAGTGCAAGAACTCGAGTTTGATCCCCAGTACCAAAAAAAAAAAAAATTTAAGTTAAAAATAAAGAAAAGACTGGGCGTGTAGCTCAGTACAAAGTCTGTGGGTTCAATCCCCAGTACAAAACAAGAAGCAAATCAAAACAAAAACAAAGCAAAACAAAAAACCCACCCAACATGATTACAGCAAAAAAAAAAGGAAAGTTTATGAGTACCAGGAACCAGGCAAATATTTGCACATAATCCCCTCACTCAGATTGCATCATTATTATAACTTCCTTCTGGGTCCTTCCTGTGTAACCCATGTACAGGCATCACTGCCTGCTTGGGAAGCCAAAAGTGTCCCTGTGCCACCCAGCCTCTCTGGTCCCACTTGAACATCACAGTTCCGGTCCATAGGGATCTCTCCTTCCCGCCACTGCCCTCCAATTCCTGCAGAGCACCCAGTTTCCAGGAGAATTTAGAGGTGTTTCCAAGCCTCACAAACTGTGCTGAGGTCATTTGCCCCAACTGCTGGCCACACATAGGACAGTGGTTGTTCAAGAATGTTCCCCATCTAGTCACTTCTGCACCTTTATGACCAGCTTCTCTAACCTGTTGTTACTTATAGTGGTTACCTATTGCTGTGTAACAAATAGCCCCCAAACTTAAAATAATAAGCATTTACAGTATTTTCTAAAAAGCTTTTTAAAAACACGTTAGTGATCTCAGTTTCTGTGGCTCCAGAATTCAGGAGCAGCTTCAATGGGCAGGTCTGTCTGAGGTCTCACAAGTGTGCAGACAGAATCCTGATGGGGGCTGCAATCATCTTCAGACAGTCAGAGACCACCCAAAAGGGAATGAAGCCATGAAATGCAGGGAAGGGGCCCCCTAGATCATGCCTAGTTTGTGCTTTCTCAGCACAACCAAACAAGGACATAGCCAGGGACACAGGGCTCACACACAGAGTCAGAAAATAAGCTGCAAACATGTCTGATTCAGGCAAGGACCGGCCTCCTGAGAACCAGCCTCACCCCAGCTTTTACAGCCAACCGGAGAGGTGCCTATGACTGAGCTCAGACGCTGAGCAGCCAGGACCTGGCACTCTCTGCAAGCTTGAATCCCTATTGCATGGAGAACCTGGATAGGAACTTTTAGTAAGAACCTTTTCTGTATTAGCTTCTCCTTTCCTTTGTTGGGAGAACAGCTGGCCTGATGGCCCTTAGTCAGACCTGCAGCTCCTTTCTGGCCCCAGCAGAAGTTCCATTAAGACTTACCTGTGCCTAAATTGGACATGATGGTGCACGCCTATAATCCTAGCACTCACGTATGCTGAGGCAGGAGGATCGAGTCCAATTTGAGGCCAACCTGGATTATATAGCGAAACCCTGTTTTAGAAAACCAAAAAAAAAAAAAAAAAAGAAAAAGAAAGAAAGAAAAAGAAAAAGAAAGAAAGAAAGAATCTTCTTCAATATATTCAAATAAGAGGGCAGCCCGCCCCCACCCCATCCCCAAAGCATACTTTTAGAGGTATCAGTCCTCTAGCATGGGTTTAGCCTGATCCTTGCTAGGCCTGCTGCACATTGTCACCCTGGAACTCTCTCCACCAGGAAATACTGGCAATGCTTTTCTCTCCCTCCTACTGGTTCCCCACTTTCCAAATATCTTTCCCTATATTTGTTAACTTGTTTTGGTGACAAATGGTACCCAGTAGCTTTCTCTGGAAGAGCACATGACATTTCAGTTTTTGAGACCTCACCTATACTGAAAAGCACCTTGACTGTCTCTGTGTTCTCAGTCACAGTATGTGGAGCTCCAGTTTGGAGAATAACTTCCCCAGCATTCCAAAGTGTCACTCCAAGGTTGGAGGAGCTGCTAGACAGCCCAGGGTCTCTGTTTTCACATCCCAGGCACTGGAGAAATATCTGATAATTCTTAGGTGCTTGTTCACATGTAAAAGTGTTTAGAAGCTTTATGTGCACAAATGAGAATTTTTGATGTTTTAGCTTCCTTGTAGGGTGATTAGGTAGAAAATGCATTGTCCAGGAGGTTCCCAAAGGCCATGAGAATTATCATTCTTTTCTCTTGGGCTCACTAATTTCCCCAGAGAAAAAACCTCCAATCTTTCATCTATGAACATTTTGCAGAGAAGATAGGGGAAAACCCAGGGGTTAGGGTGTCTTGCTTGGACCACGGCTGTGTATTCAACCTCCATATCTGGTTGCACCTGGCACCCACTCTCAGAGGGAATCACCTCCAGTGTCCTGTGCGGGAGTTCCTTGGCTGTGTGATTGGTTCAGGAGAAAAAGTACTGATGGCTACCTGCCCCTTGACATCACCTCAGGAAACCCCCTAATTTGTCCTTGCCTCACATGCCTGTTTTCAGAGGTTCCTGAAATCGCCACTTCTCACGCCTTTGGGGTTGCAGCATGAATTGGTTTGCGTCTCCCTGGTTTCTGTGTGCCCTCCTACTCCTAGTCCCACAGACTTTGAGTTTTGCTCCGACCCATAAGTCAGTGCCATCCATCTGTCCATCTGCTATCCGGCTTCCAAAACCATGTCCACATCACTCATTGGCTGTCTTTCTTCTCATAGTGTGGAGTAGGAATTTTTTCTTTTTGCAATTCTATAAGGATATGGTTGGAAGTGCAGACACAAAAATATGTTCCATGTGCCATACTTAAACAGATGTCTATTCATAGTTCATATGCCTTTTTCATTTCATTTTTGTGATTTACCTATTCATGTTCTTTCTCTCCTGGTAAGATTGTTCGTCTTCCTTTCCTGATATTTAAGAGCTCTCTACATATAAGGGAATATGAGTGTTAAATATATTGTGTTTTCACCTCAGTAGTAATTTTTTTAAAGTATTTTCTGCTTTTGAATTATCTGGTAGACCAGCTTATATACAAGTACTGGCAAGAATTTTTAGCATCCACATTTGCATTTGTGAAGTCTGCGAACAGAAGCCCAAGAAGTTTCATGTGCAGTGTAAACGAAGGATGTGTAACAGCTTGAATAAAGTGCAAAGACTTGAACCAGCCCCAGTGCGTACAACTGTAGCGTATGACTATAGAAGCATGCAGCAGGCTCAGGATCCTGTTCTGGCCACCAGCCCCACACTCCAAGTAAGAGAAGCTGTAACGAGTACCCTGTGTTTGTATGCACGACTCGGACGGTCATTCCCAGCAAAGAATGCTTTTCTTCCCAACCCCACCAGTAACTGAGTCCGATAATATTTAATGTACAATTAAGTAATAGTATAACCCTAATTTTACCCTCCAATGTATAAAATAGCTTTATAGTTTTTATTTGAAGGCTCCGTATCAAAATTATAATTAAGTATAAGTTCTCATTTTCTAGGATTTAACAAAAAAGTGTAGTTATATCACTTTGTAACATGCATTTATATGAGGTATGTGTTTAAATTTTTAAAAATTTATCACAGTAAAAGACACCTTGTCATTTGTCCCCCTCAAAATACTCCCCTTCATTTTGGACATATTTATCCCCTTGTTCTTTCACTTTCTGAAACAGTTTTGGAAGTCATCTTCTTGAATGTCTTTAGCTGTGCTGTTGTGGCTGCCTCAATATCCTGAATTGATTCAAATTGTTCACTTTTCATAGTCTTTTTAACTTTAAGGGAGAGCCAGAAGTCACATGGTGCCAGATCCAGTAAATAAGGTGGATAAGGACACAGCGTAATGTTTTTACCAGACTGCTTTCTGTTGGATGGCACTGGTAGCTGCATTCAGTAGGAGAACTTATAGAACTGCTTCAAAAAGTGGCAAGAATGATGGGATAAGTGTTTTCAAAGAACTGGGCAGTATTTTGAGGGGTTTCATGGCAATGTGTCTTTTTGTTTTGTTTTGTTTTTGTTTTTGTTGTGTTTGCTTTTATTTTGAGACAGGGTCTCACTATGTAGTTCAGGTTGGCCTTGCACCCACGATGTAGCCCAGGCTGGCCTCTGACTCAGGGCGATCCTCCTACCTCAGCCTCCTGAGTGCTGGGATTACAGGCTTGCACCACCATGCCCAGTCCTTTGTGTGGTTTTTATTTTTTTTTTAGGTGTCTGAATTCTCCTCAAGTTGAAGACGCTGCTTACAGAACTGGAAAGGCTTGTTGAAAAATTCTTCCAAACTGAGAAGCACTTTTCCCTGGAAGAAAAATGCTGGCCAGGTCTGAAGCAGTGGGGACCTGCTGGCCATTCCATCTGCCACGGTCCTTGACACCAGGGCTCTGGGCGTCTGATTACTGCACAGCGTGTATTCTGCCTTTTTCTCCTAAAGCATGCGGTTCTACATGTTTCTCTATAACCTATTTCTTCTCCTTTAGATTTGCCTTGTGGGATGGTTTCAGTGAACATCATCCAGGTATTTACCATGACCTCTACCTCGAGGCTGGGGAACATGGCTCTGTTGGTGCCAACCTGTGTCACAGGCGTGGGACCTCTGGAAGTCCACAGGCCGATTAAGCAGAAGCTTTGCACAAGGGATGCTTTGATTTCTTGTCTCCACCTGACAGATACCTCCCACGAATGTTATCTCATGTGGAAAAGAGAACTGGACAACTATTTCGCTAAAACAGGAAGATCATAGGAATCTACCATCCAGTTCCAGCACAGCGGTGGTCCAGGAACCCACATGGGGATGCCAGGGCTGCTGGGACCCACACACTGTCGGGAGCACTCACATCCTGGGTGTAAGTAGAACACGGCAGCTGATGAGTGGCTTGTTAATTAGGTCATTCACAAATCTGCGTGATTTGTTTTCTTTGAGTCTTTGCCATTTTTTGCTCCAGATTTGGTCCCTTTGTGATGACGATGTGATATGACAGAATCATGTCAGATTCCCAAGAATTGCACTCTCTTTCTTTTCCTCTGTGTGTCTTTCTGTCTCTGACTCCATCTCCATTTCTGCCTCTCTGCCTTTGCCTCTCTCTGTGACTGTTTCTCATCACCTGTTTTTCTGTCTTCGTCTCTGTGTGTCTCTCTGTCTCTGTCTCTCACTTTCTGTCTCTCTGTGTTTGTCTCTCTCTCTGTGTCTCTTTGTCTCTTCTGTCTCCATCTATGTCTCTGTCTCTGCTCTCTGTCTCTGTCTGTTTCTCACCGTCAGTCTCAAGCACCTGCTCTCAAGCCTTTGGCAGTGGAGGCAGGGAGAGTGGTCCATCAATACTGAGAAGGCAGACAGGGCCCACCTCTGGAGGAGGAGTGGGGATGTCCAGGGACAGACCCAAGCCCAACACAGCAGGAGCAGCTGAGAGGATGAGTGTTCCCCTCTTCCTCCAGCCTGGCTCTGGGGTGGCTTCTCCTGGCTTCAGGAAATCCTGGAAGAGGAAAGGACCCTCAGGAAACTTCACTCCCATTAATATAAGTCATCCTTGAGATGCTGAGAAGGGCCTCTGCTCCCCACTCCCCATCTCAGCTCCCATCTCAGGGCACATGCTCTGGGAAAAGATGAGAGCTTTCTCCACAGTGGCCCAAGAAGTCCTCTGTCCCCTGAGTGTAGCAGGAAACAGGATGAAGAATCATGGGTCGCTCATTCATCCAGTCAATCCATCCTCCATTTGATTAACAAATGTACACCGCGGTCCCACCAAGCCTATGCTCCTGGCTTCTGTAAGCCCCATCTGTGTTTGTGTCACAGCCAAGTAGGGAAGACAAAGAAGTAAGCCAAGGTCTTCATGAAGTGTGATAAGCTGCTGCTGTAAGTATCTACACCACTAGAAGTCAAGAGTCACCCCTTGTCCAGAGAGGGTGTGCTCTTTTTGGTTCCTAGGAATCTGGTGACTCTATGTGCCTCACAGAAGTGGAGTCATCCAGTATTTATCCTTTTGTGACAGACTTGCTTCACTTGGTATAAGGTCCTCAACGTTTGTCTATGTTGTTGCATGTGTCAGAGTTCCCCTTTTTCTTAAGGCTGAGTACCACTTTGTCATGTGTACATACCAGCTTCTCTTCACCCATTCACGTGCCAGTGCATGGTTGGTGTTGCTCCACCTTTCACTGTTGTGAAGAACAGTACTATGGCCACTGGTATTAGTTGAGCCCCTGCTTTCCATTCTTCTTTGTATCTATGCAAAAGCAGAGCTGCTGGATCATACGGCAATTCTCTGCTCAATTCTCTCAGGAATTCCCATATTACGGTCCACAGCAGCTACACCTGTTGTATTTACACCAGCAGTGAAAGGATTCAGTTTCTCCATTACTTGTTATTTTCTGGGGTTTTGTCTTTGTTTTTATAGTAGCCATCATAATGGGTGTGTGGATGGTTTTGATTTCCATTTTCCTAATGATTGGTGATATTGAGAATCAATTTCTCTCTCTCTCTCTTCTCCCTCTCTCTCTCTCTTTCTGTACTGAGGATTGAACCCAGAACCTTTGCACTGAGCTATATCCCTACCTCTTTCTTATTTTTTATTTTGAGAAAGCGTCTCGCTAAGTTGCCCAGCTGGGCTTGAATTTGCAATCCACCTGCCTCCGTATCCCAGAGTGCTGGAATTAAAGATTTGCAACACCATACCCGGCTAGATATCAAGAATCTTTTCATGTGCTTACTGGCTATTTGTACATCTTCTTTGGAGAAATGTCTATTTAAGTGCATAGCAAACTTTGAAATTGGGTTTGATTTTTGGTAGAAATGTAAGCATTTCTTTTATTTTCTGGATATTAACCCCTTATCAGATATATGAGTTGTGAAAATTATCTCCCAGTCCACTGGTTTTAGTCTTTTGATTTTTTCTTTTCACTCTGTTGATTTTGTCCTTTTTATTATTATTATTGTGTCCTTTAACACACAGGGTTTTTTTGTTGTTGTTGTTTTTGGGTTTTTTTGTTTCTTTTGTGGTACCGGGAATTGAACTCAGGACCTTGTGCTTGCAAGGCAGGTGGTGGAACCACTGAGCTAAATCCCCAGCCCCACAGTTTTATATTTTTATGTAGTCCAATTTATAGTATTTTTTTCCTTTTACTGCCTCTGCTTTTGGTGTCATAGCTAAGAAATAATTGCTTAATCCAACAATGTGAAGTTTCCCCCTTATGTTTTCTTCTAATTGTTTTATTATTTTAGGTCTTATGTTTAGGTCTTTCATTCATTTGGAATTAACTTTTGAAAATGTTGCAAAGTAACAGTCCCTTTTCATTCTTCTGCATGAGGATACCCAGATTTACCAGCACCTTTTATTAAATAGACTGTCCTCCCTCTTCCCCCAGTGAATGGTCTTGTTTCGTGCTGCAGGCCAATTGATCACATGCAGAAGGGTTATCACTTGACTCTCTAGTGTATCTTTGTCTTTGTCTGTCTTTATACCAGCACTACATTGTTTTGATTACTGTAGCTGTGCAGTTAGTTTTGAGATTAGGAAATGTGAGGTTTCTAACTTAATTTTCAAGACTGTTAACTATTTGGTGTCCCTTGGGATTCCATAAAAATTTTAGAATAAATTTTCTATTTATGCAAAGAATGTTATTGAGATTTTTATAGTGTCTTAGTCATTTTCCTCATCACTAAGGTGCAATACCTGATACTCACAACTTAAAGAAGGAGAAGTTTATTTTGTCTCACTGTGTCAGTCCATGGTTGACTGGCAGAAATGGCATGGGGGAAAGGCCTGGTTGGAGGACAGCTGCTCATCCCATGGCAGCCAGGAAACCAAGAGAGAGAGGGAAGGAGCTGGGGACACAATACATCCTTCCAGGTCATGCCCCTGTGACCCACATCCAACATGGCCCCACCTTGGAATAACACATTCCACTGGAGAACCCAGCAATGGATGAATCTACTGAAGTGTATAGTGTCCCCATGATCCAATAAACACATGAGGCTTTTTTAGACATATACTGTAAACATAGGGATTGTATACAATCTGTACACCACTATAAATAGTAATGACATTTCAACATTTAAGTCATTGTTGGGTGCAGTGTAATGCACCTGTAATCCCAGAATTTGGTAGGATGAGGCAGGAGGATTGCTGTGGGTTCAAGGCCAGCCTGGGCTACATACTGAGTTCAAGGCCAGCCTGAAACATAGTGAGACCCTGTCTTTAAATCAAACAAAGAAATGAACAAAAATCAGTAAGTCATCTAATCCAGACCACAGGATGTATTTTCACTTACTAGACCCCTCTTTAATTTATTTCAGCCATATTTTGTAGTTTTCTGTATACAAGTCTTTTATATCCTTAGTTAATTC
The DNA here is from genome assembly GCF_000247695.1 of Heterocephalus glaber. Next base: position 18,534,413 of record NW_004624775.1, on the reverse strand, counting down.
CTAAGTATTTTATTTATTTTGGTGCTATTGTAAATTGAATTGCTTTCTTAATTTCCTTTTTGGGGTTGTTCATCTTTAGTTTGTGGAAATGCAACTAAATTTTGTCCATTATTTTGTTTCTTACATTTTTGCTTAATTTGTTTATTAGCTTTGACAGAGTTTTTGGTGGAATCTTTAGAAGCTTCCACATAAAAAAATCATATTATCTGTGAACAGAGTTGTATTCCTTCCTTTCCAATTTTAATGACTTTCATTTCTTTTCCCTGCCAAATTGCTCTGGTGAGGACTCTAGCATTATGTCAAGTGGAACTAGTAATCTGGGCATCCTTGTGGTGTTTCTGATCTTAGAGGAAACACCGTCTTTCACCACTGAACATGCCATATAAGCCCTTCATTATGATAAGATAGTTTCCTTCTCTTCCTAGTTTGTTGAGTATTGTTATCTCAAAAGAGTGTTCAATGTTGTCAAATGCTTTCTCTGTCTCAGTTGTGATAATCATAGAAGGGTCCTTCATTCTGTTAACATGGAATAGGATGTTGATTAATTTCCACATATTGAGCCATCCTTGCAGTCCAGGAATAAATTCCACTTAGTCTTGGTGTATTGCCCATTTAATCAATATGTTGCTGAATTCTGTTTGTTGGTGTTTTGTTGAGGAATAATTTCAACTTTTACAAATGAAGAAACTGAACTCCAAAAAGATGAGGCACTTTCCCCCTGGTCACTTATCTAGGAAGTGGTTGGAGTTGGGATTCCAACTGAAGCCTGCTTGATTCCAGGATCCACAACATTCCCAACATGTGAGGCTACCTCATCACCCCACTGCCAGGTAAACAGGGGATGTGTGAGCTAACACATACCAGTTTCGTAAATTTAGGAGAAAAATACTTTAAACATTTTCTGAACCTCAGGTTGCACGTGTAACAGAGGGATCATGACACCAACTTGCCAGAACGGTTGTAAAGCTCAGTCACACCTCTGGAACATTGTGAGCTCATGTATGGCCTCCAGCCCCCTTCTGAGTCTCGCACCCCAAATGGGACTTGACTTACTCAGTGACCTTGGACAGAGGCTCATTTGCAGTTTTTCGGCCAACCTAGTTTTTCTTTGCTTTGCTATAAATTCTCCAGAACATTAAAAGTTTCAACAAGCGGTCTTGTGTTTCTGTTCAACAAGTGGGTTTTCCTTTCTTCTCTGACTCTGCTAATCCTTTGGGCACTCCTGCTGTTGACATTTTAAATATCCTTATCTTTTAGCTCTGCTTTGGCAGTCTTGATTCATGACTTGAATTCTTGCCTTCCTTTTCTTCTTTTTGGCAAGGTTAGTACCCAGATCAATGCTGGTGGAGATGTCTGGTGTTTTTAGGAGCATCTTCCCCCTTTCATCAGAACAGATCCATGTGAACTATTTCTGGGCTGAGCCTGTAGAAAGGGCACCTGAGATTCCTTGTGGTGATGAGATTTTCTAAAACACCCTAAGGCAATAAAAGGAAGAAGAGTGGCAAACTCACAGGTCTTCCTCAAGACCTCCTGGTTCACAAGTTCATTCACTTAACAGGGACTCGTCCCTTCCTTTGGAAGAGAGAAGCACAAGGCAGAATCCTGAGTATTCCCTCATGGAGCTCCCCAGAAGGAACTGTGCACACCCATGGAGGGACCATCAGGTCTCTGTTCTGGGCAGCTGGGAGGAACTGTCAGCATTGCTGAGGACCTGCACTTTACATACGGGCACTCCCCAGAGCTGAGCTCCAAGAGCTGGAGTTTGCCCAGTGTTTTCTGCCCCTAGGCAGTGTCTCTGCTGTTCCCTTGTGCTCAACAGTGTGAGTGTCCTCTACCAGTCTTTCTCCCTCCCTGGTGCCACTAATTTGTCCACACATTCTACAGCAAGCAGCACTGAGGACCTACTCTGTATCAAACACTGCCAGGCTGGCACTGCAGATAGATGGACATGGCCTCTGTCCTCAAAACTGTACTTTCTAGTTGGGGGGCAAACTATAGAAAAGCAAACTGGTAACTACAAAAAGTTCTTTACAGAGAAAACCATAGCGAAGTAACCAGTAGTGAAGAGAAGAGCGTGTTGCCTGCATGGTGGTCAGGGTCAGCTGTGATCCTCCAGCTGAGGTATGAGTGGCATGGCGTGGCATGCACTAGGTGCTCTGGGTGGCATGAATCACAGGTACTTGGAAAGGCTTGGAATATCCAGGAGCAGTAAGGGAACCAGTGGGGCTGGAGCAGAGGAGCAAGGGGGAGAACAGGAGATGATGAGGACACTCAGTGGGGACTGTGTCCTCATGGACTGGTGGCCCCTAGTAGGCATAATGATGCAACAGTTAAGCTTGATTATGTCTGAAATTAAAATACACAGACTGGGTCAAATTGGCAGAAAACCGCTATGCGGACACTAGTGCCAGACCTGGCCCTCAGGTATATCTGAGCTCTAGAATGAGTGCCCCTCATCATTGGAACCGCAGAGTAGGGTCACTGCTGGGGCTTTGGAGCACACCACACCCAGCCCTCTCAAGCCATCAGCCAGAGACAAGAACTTATGGGCATCTCTCCAGGCAGAATCCTGGCCCACTTTCCCACAGCCTCCTTTTCCCACACATCCTGTTCTGGCATTTGCCTGTGCTTAAAGAGACCCTCGCCCCGAGTCCCTGATCTCACTACCCGACTCCTTGTTCCTGCCTGTGTGACCCTGGAGATGGAGGACTGTCCTCCCAGTCCATGATATGCTCTCTGCCTGGGATCTGTAAGGAAGCCTATGACCTCATTTCCTATCCAGGTGGGGTGCTGGACTTGCACCTCCCATCCAAAGAACCAGGGGCTGGCCCAGACCGGGTCCCTCTAGGTACTGGGGAGAACTCATGTTTGAGCTCCCAGTGCCAAAGGAAGGTCAAACAACACAAACTGGACCCAGGTCAGACAGGAGCCAGAGGGTGTCTGACCCTAGAAACAAGCTTCCCTGATGAAGGACCCCTGTGTTAGGCAAACAGCCATGAGGTTATCTACTGAGTAGAGTATTCCTTCGGGAGACATGCTACCCACACCCCTGGCCAGACGCTGTTTGGTTCCTGTTAGGCAGATTGCCAGCTACTCCAGGACTGCGCCTTAGTTTACCTGGGGGTCTCAAAACACTACCTCATGCCAGCTCTTGTGTCCTCATCATATCCACTTCCATGACATACGCACTACTCACAGTTCCATCTGACAGACGTGGACACTGAGATACAGTTGGACAAGGGGCCCATAGCAGCCCTGTGATGGTGTCGTGAACGGCCCCAGGTTTGTCCCACTCTGACCCAGCACCCTTCCCCCATAGCACCTTCTCTAGCCAGTTCAGCTCAGGACTGGGCAGAGCTCACTCTCCAGGCTCAGGCGTTCACCCTGATTCCCTGGGGACATCTTTGCTTTGGGGACATCAGGACAGGTGGCTGTGGCAGTTCTCCATCCACAATCCTCTGCAGTCACAGTTTCTTCAGGTCCTTCTATGATCTGCAGTGAGGGAGCATGTCATGGCCCTTGGTCCTCTGATCCTAAATCCCAGAACTTTCTGTTGGTTTATAGCTCAGAAAATTAATGCCAGGCACTTCTAGGGACTGAAGGACAGATTCCTCACCCAGGATCCTTCCCAAGGAGGTGTGGTTCTGTCACTCTGAGGACCTTTCTGCTCTTCCTTATGCCTACAGGAGCCTGGTCTTACACCTCAGACAGAGCTTTCCAAATGGCTTCACCTGATAGCATGTTGTAACAGTGATGGCACTGGCAGGCAGAGGAGGCTAGCCCAGTAACACCAGGCTGGGATGCTGGTCCCCAACCCCTGCATGGGGGCTACTTTTGCTTCATTCCTATCACCCCCATTTCTGACCAGAGGATAGAGTCCCAGAATCCTGAAACTTTGTATTCTGACCCTGCATTGGAAATGGTATCTGTTTCCCAGCCTGCTCCTCTCCCACCCCACTGTCTGCCTTGGATCAGAGGCCCCTTGATGCTTTATATATGTAAGATGTCTAGTATGTGTCTGGCACATGGCAACCATTCAGAGCATGCTGGCCTGGTCCCCTCTATCCTATCTTAACATATGTGACAGGAAAGTAACTAGATCATATGGCAACAATATATTCAGATTTTCTGAGACAGTCCCAAATTTAAATAATTTCACCCTTTTCAAAAAGCCAACATTTTAACTGCATAATTACACAAAATGTAATTTTAAGGAAACTTTTATTCAAGAATTGTGGCAGGCAGAATTCTAAGATGACATCCAAAAGTTCCTGCCCCTTACCCTTATATATGCCCTGAATAACCCAAAAATTGTGCATGGGATGGATTTCAATCATTGTGCTATATGGAACAGTTGACCTTGAGCTAGATTTTCCAGGGGTCTTGACCTTGTCACATGAGCCCTGTGGAGTCAGGAGCTTTCTTTGTCTGGTCACAGAAGGTGGAGATTTGAAGCCCAGGGAGGATGTGATGTGCCATTGTTGGCCTGAAGATGGAGAGGACCATGTAGCAACTGATATGAGCAGCCTCTAGGAACTGAGTGACCCCAGCTGACAGCCAGGAAGGGAGGAAGGGAACAGAGACCTCAGTCCTACACTGTAAGGAGCCAAATTCTGCTGCCAAGAATGAGCTTGGAAGCTGTGCCATTTACGCTTGCTTGATTGTGTCAACTTGATTGGCTTGATACAGCGCACCTCTGGGTATATCTTGGGGTCATGGAGGCATGGTCTTGTGGTCTATGTCTGGTCTCTTCCCCTCCTTCTTTGGCATCGTTCCCCTGTTCTGCTTCCTGGCCACCATGAACTGAGCAACTTTGCTCCACCTTTTCACCATGATGTTCCTGCTTTGGAGCCAGCTGACCATGGACTGAATCCTGCTAAAACATGAGTGAAGTTAAACCTCTCCTCCTTTAAGCTGGGGGTGTCAGGTACTGTGTCCAGCACTGGGAAGTCTGACCAACATAGAAGCAGATTTTTCTCCAGAGGTTCAAGGCAAGAATTGCACCTGGCAACCCACCCTTGGTTTTAGCTTTGACAGCCCTGAACCTTAGACCCAACCACAGCCTCATGGCCTTCTGATTAGAAGACTTATGAGCTCCACAGTTGCTTAAATTGCTAAGTTTATGATGACTTATGACACAGCAATAGAAACTAACACCAGGTATAAAATAAATTACACAAATACGTGAATAATACTTAATATTTTGTTGGTCAGATAATGTCACCACTTTAAAGTGATCAGATCAATGAGATTTGATCAACCTGTTCAGTCATGCCACCATCTCAACTGATATTGAGAACTTTTCCATCTCTCCAAATGTTCCCTCATACCTCCCTGCAAGCAATTTTCTCCTCCCATCTCTGGTCCCTCACCTACTTACCTGTTTTCTGTTTCTATTCTCTTTTGCCTTTTCTAGGATAGCGTACAAATGGAACAGAGTATATGGCCTTTTGTATCTGATTTCTTTCACTTAATGCATTTAAGATTCATCTACATTGTTGAATACTTTAGTGAGAATGAACTACTGAGTCATACTTGCATTGTCGAGTAGGTAAAATGTCATTGTATGTATCATAATTTGTTTACCTCTTTGGTATAGATATATGTTTTTATTTCTTGTGAGTCAATATCTGTTATGGTTTGTGTTTAAATGTCCCCCCCCAAAGTCTCATGCCAGTGAGGTGGGACTTCCTTTTTCAGAGGTAGTTTAATCAGGAATGTGTGATGCTGGGGTTAAGGGCACATGATTACTAAACCACTACATTGAGTGACTAGTTTGACACCACCCTAATCCTGGTAGTCTGAATAAGATAAAATGAGTAGAAAGATGCTGGTAACTCTCTTGTTACCTTTGCTGCCTTGTACATGCCATGTTGTTTCTGCTCTGCCATGCCTGTTTGTCATCCCTGACTTGGAGCCAGATGATTATGGACTGAAACTTCTATATAAGCCAAATAAACCCCTTCCCCTCCAACTCTGAGTGTTGGGTATTTTGTCTCACCAATGAGAGAAAAATAACTAATACAATATCTAACTATGGAATTGCTGGATTATATAAGTTTGTGTGAACTTTTTGAGAAAATATCAAGTTGTTTTCAAAAGTGACTGTTTGGGGCCTGGGATTTAACTCAGTGGTTCTGCCACCTGCCTTGAAAGTGCAAGGTCCCCAGTTTGATCCCTGATACCAAAAAAAAAAAAAAAGTGACTGTTCTATTTTGCATCCCATCAGAAATGTATGAGGGTTTCAGTTGCTTGATGTTCTCATTAACACTTCATATTGGCAGACTTATTCATTTTAACAAATCAGAAGGCTATGCACTAGTATTTCAGAGATTTTTAAAATTGTATTTCCCTGTTGGCTAATGACGAGTGTATTGATCAGGTTTTCTGTCACTAAAACAGACTACCTGACACCTGCAATTTAAAGGAAAAGAGGTTTATTTTGGTTCACAGTTTCAGTGCATGATTATCTGGCTTCAAGGCAGAAACAGAAGGGCAGAAGGGTGTGATAGACCAAAGCTGCTGCTCACTTCCTGGCAGCAAAAGGCTAGGAAGCAGATACTGTCCCCACGGTCACATCTCCATGACCTACCCAGACGCTCCCAAAGTGTGCTTTACTAATCTCCCAGATGCCTCTTAATGCAGCAAAGTTGACAATCACAATTAATGGTCACAGCGAACATCGCCTTTTCCTGTTTGCCATGTTCCTCTCTTCCCTGATGAAGGGCCTACACATATCTTTGGCCTATTCTTATTGGAATGCTCTACATTATCAGCTATACATTTTGCAAATATTTTCTCTCAGTTGCTTGCTTTCTTCATTTTTTAACAGTGTTTTTTGAAGAGCAGAAGTTTTTAACTTCAGTGAGGCCAAATTTATCCACATTTTTGATGGTTTGTGCTACTTATCACATGTAAAAACCTTTTGCATTTTTCTCTGTGAAGATAACAAAATTTATTTTTTAATAGTTATATCACATTTACTCTTATATTTAGATTCATGAGCAATATAAAGCCAATTTATTGTGTATGGCGCAAGGCAACAATAAAGGGTTGGTTTGATTCTTTGTTTAACTTTTTTTTGGTACCAGGGATCAAACTTGGGTCCTTGCACTCGCGAGACAGGCGGCAGAACCACTGAGCTAAATCCCCAGCCCCTTTGCTTCTTTGTTTTACAGTGCTAGGGTTGAACCCAGAGCCTTCTCTGTGCTAGGCAAGTGCTCTACCACTGAGCCACATCTTCAGATAAAGGTTTGTCCTTTGCATATGAATATCTAATTATTCCTGAACTACTTGGTGAAAGAGTACCCTTTCTCAGACAGTGTGGTGGCTCAAATATGTAATTCCAGCACTCTGGGAGGCTGAGGCAAGAGAATAACAAATTAATTCAAACCTGGCCAATTTAGTGAGACCCTGCCTCAAAAATTAAAAAAAAACAACAACGGTGTGTGTCGGGGTGTTCATCATGGCTGGCTAGATGGCAGCAATGACAGAGTGAGGCTCCCAAACATGGTTCTGCCTTTTCAGGAACAGAAAGTATCATTCTACTTTCTGATGCCCTCTTCAGGCTCCTTTTACAGAGTACTGTAGTTTTCATTATAGAGGTCTTTCATTTCCTTGGTTAAGTTAATTCCCAAGAATTTAATTTTTATTGATGCTATTGTGAATGGTATCGTTTTCCCAATTTCTTTCTTAGTGGGTTCCTGACTGGTATGTAGTAATGCTGTTGGTTTTTGTTCATTGATTTCATATCCTACTACCTTGCTGAATGTGTTTATTAGTTCTAGGAATCTTTCAGTGGAATTTTTGGGGCCTTTTACATAAAGGATCACGTCATTTTAAAAAGGAATATTTTGACATCTTCCATATATATCTCCCTTTTATTTCTTTCTCTTGCCTTGTTGCTCTGGCTAAAGTTTTGAGTACTTTATTGAACAGGAGTGGTGATGGTGGACATCGCTGTGTTGTTTTTGATTTTAGAGGGAAAGCTTTCAGTTTTCCATCATTAATATTATGTTGGCAGTAGATTTGTGTTACGACTTGTATCTAGATGTCCCCTTAAAGTCTCATGAGCTCATAGGTGGGACTTTTTGGAGGTGGCTGGATCTATGTGTGTGAATATGGATTAAGGTTATATGATAATTGGATTAGTCTGCTGATTGGTTTAGCATTGTTCTCCATATGGGTAAGGGGAAGCCCCACCTTGGAAGTGGATGGCAATAGGCTTGTAGCCTGGATGGGATAAGAGGGAATGCAGACTCACTTCTTCTCTGTCTCTGCCATGCTGCTCTGCCCTGGAGCCAACTAATAATGGACTGAAACTTCTATAAACTGTGAGCTAAAATAAACCTTTCTTCCTTTAACTTTGGGCATCAGGTATTTTGTCTCAGCAACAAGAAAAGTAATTAAGACAGTCTGTCATAAAAGGCTTTAACAGATTGAGGTAAAGTAGTTCTATACCTATATTCTTTGGGGTTGTTTTTGTTTTTGTTTTTTGAGACAGGGTTTCATGCTATGTAGTTCAGGCTGGCCTTGAATTCACTATGTAGCTCATGCTGGTCTGGATCAGACATGACCTGCCATGCTCAGCTTAAATTCGTTTGCTTATTTTTAATCATGAGTGAATATTAGATTTTCTCAAAGGCTTTCCTGCATCTATTGAGATGATTTTGTGATTTTTTTTTGTCCTTGCTTCTGTTTATGTGATATATTACATTTATGGATTTACATATGTTGAACCATCCTTGGCATGACGTCTGATCTTTCTGATGATTTGCTGCATTTGTTTGTCAGCATCGTGAGGATTTTTGTGTCTATGTTCATTAAGAGTTTGGCCTGTAGACTGGGGATTTAGCTCAGTGGTTCTGCCACCTACCTTGCAAGCGCAAGGTCCCAAGATCAGTCCTCAGTAACAAAAAAATACAAAGAGTTTGGCCTGTAGTTTTCCTTTTTTCAGTCGAGTCCTTATCTGGTTTTGGAATAAAGGTAATGCCAGCTTCTAGGATGAGCTTGGATGTATTCTGTCCCTTTGAATTTCATGAAGAATTTGAGAAGTGTTGGCATTAGCTTTTCACTGAATTTTATATAGAATTCAGAGATGAATCTATTAGGTCCTGGGTTTTTATTGATTGATAGGGTTTTTTTTTTATTACTCCCTCAGTTTCACTAACAGTTATTGAATTATTCAAGGTGTTTACATCTTCTTGGTTCAATTTTGGTGATTCATATGTTTCAAATGTTACCTCATGGTGGGGGTCCAGGGGTCTAGGGAACTCCTGTGTGTGATTCCCATATCCCTTCAGGTTCTTGCCCTACACCCTACTGAAGAATGGAGAGGTGGGGCTGACTGGAAGCTGAAGATTCCCCAGGTAGGAAGAAGAGTTAGGTCGTCCCAGGCATAGAAGGAGGAACTCAGAAAACAAAAGTAATGTGAAGCAAAGGTTTACAAAAAAGCAGGCTTGCCAAACAGTGAAATATGTGGCAGGGAGAAGCTTGGGAGAGGAGCCTCTCAGCATGATGTCTTTACCTTGCCCATATTTATAGGGGTAAGCTGATTTTCTAGAAATAACTGTTTCACTGACTGGTACAATCAGGGTCTTAGCCATTGTTTCTGCGGTGAGCCAAGGTTCACAGGATCTATGGGCACATGGCAAAAGTATGCCAAGGTCTCACAAAGGGCAGCCTCCTCCAGTACATCATGTTCTGAGAAGCATGTGGTTATCTCTATTGTCTTAGCCACCCAGGTCATGCCCCACACTGCCTATTTCTCCCTAACTGTGTTTGTACAAGGAATCTGGTTTTAGTTATGAATAATTTTCTGAATTTTGGCAGTGTCCATTGTAGTTTTATCTTTTCTGTTTCTAATTGCATTGATTAGGATCTTTTCTGCTTTTGGTAAAAGTGGCTAAGTGTGAGACCAATGTGAACCTAAGAAATGCCATCTTGGCCTGTGAATGAACTCCCTCATGCCCCTCCCCTTATAGAGTGCTGGAATTCCCCACAAGATAGCCGCTTGCTCTGCTTCTGTAAACATGCTTTATCGCTCCCCGGGAACAGATGGTGCCTGGTGCCTCCCTGTAACCACCGAACCCTGTAGCCACAGAATTCCCTATCTTGTTTTTTCTTTTTTTTTTCGGTACCGGAGATCAAACTCGGGTCCTTGCACTTGTACGGCAGGTGGCGGAACCACTGAACTAAACCCCCAGCCCAGAATGCCCTATCCTGACAAGATAGGTGGGATGAAAAAGAACTGGGTTGTGAAAGATACTCTGCAGCTGGCTGAAGGACATATTGGCCTCTCCCTGAACTTCTTTCTTTGAGTTACCTATAAAAAAACTGTACTGTCCCCTGCTTCGGGGCTTCACTTCTCCTAGAGAGTGGAGTCCACGTGCGTGAATAAACTCCTTTTAGTTTTAACTCTGTCTTTGTCCCAGTGTTTGGTGATTTCCTGGCTTGCTTGGCATAACACTAAGGATTTGTCTGTTTTGTTTATTCTTTTGAAGAATTAGTTGATTCATTCTTTGTGAGTTTTTTTTTTTGTCTCAATTTCATTGATTTTTGCTCTGATCTTTATAATTTCCTTCCTTGTACTAGCTTTTGATTTGGATTATTCTTGTTTTCTAGGACTCTGAGGTGCATCATTCAATGATTTATTTCAGTTCCTGTTGCATGGAATGTTATTTTCCATCCTCTGATTTTTGCTCTATGAATTTCTTTTTGAATTAAATGTGTTTCTTATATGCAGCATACTGTTGGATTTTGTTTCTTTGATCCAATCTACTGAACTGCATCTTTTCATTGGGAAATTGAGACCATTCACATTGAGAGTAAAGGTACTTACTTATTCCTGTCATTATATTATTTTGCTAATTCTGTTTTTTCTCCTTTTGCTCTACTGTTCACTCTACCTGATGTGTTCATTCCACTACACTTTCTGGCACCATTGGCTTTGTAAGGTCAGACCAAGGCACAATTGAGACCACTGAGGCAGGAAAAGTCTAAGGAACATGAGATGAGTTTATTGCCATCTGGGTGCAGATGGGCCAAGGGCAAGAAGGTCACTGGCACTGAGAGGAGGGTGCTCATGGTTGATATAGGGCATTTTAGGTAAGGGAGGGGCACTGCTCAAGAGGGTGGAAAATTTTAGAGTTCCATGGGTGATGGGCCTAGGGCTGGCTGATAAACAGGGTGGTGGTGAGAGCACTGGGGCGGCTGCTGGCTTCTTGTTATCTCTGTGCTCCTGTGGATGCTGTAGTGGGTCTGCTTTTGTGGGGGTCCAAGGGAGACCTGTCAGGCTGCATTGTCTCTTTCTAGGATATCCTTGAGAAATTTTTAGAATTCTGGTTTGGTGATCATGAATTTCTTAGGGTGTTCTTTGTCATGGAAAAATCTCTATTTCTCCATCAGTTCTGAAAGATAGTTTTGTGGGATATATTAGTTTGGGTTGGAAGTTGTTTTCTTTTGTTTTGTTTTGTTGTTGTTGTTGTTGTTGGTTTTGAGTCAGGGTCTCACTACGTAGTTCTGGCTGGCCTTGAACTCACTATCTAGCCCAGGACAGCCTTGACCTCATGGAAATCCTTCTGCCTCAGCCTCTCAAGTGCTAGGATAACAGGTGTGCATACTATACCTGGCAATTTTTTTTTTTTTTTTTTTTTGGAGACAGGGTCTTGCTATGTAGTTTAGGGTGGCCTTGAACTTACAACATAACCCAAACCGACCTTGAATTCAGTGATCTTCTTGCTTCAGACCCCCAAGTGATGAGATTACAAGTTTGCATCACCACATCTGGCTTAAAAGTTGTTTTTTGTTTTTAAGGCTTGAAACACTTCACTTCAACCTCTCTGGGCCTTTAAGGATTGTATTGAGAAATCTGCTGTTATTTTAATGGGTTTACCTTTATAAATAATTTGTTGCTTTTAAGATTCTGTTCTTTTGTTGAGGTTCTAGGATTTTGACTGTGCTATGTTATGGAGAAGTTCTTTTCTGATCATGGATATTTGGGTTTTATGTGCCTTGGCTACCTGTGTGCTAAATCTTTTCCCATCTTTGGAAAGATTTCTACAATGATTTCTATAAATAGGTGTTTTATGCCATTTATGCCATCCTCTGATTTTTCATTAATTCCATTTAATTTTGGGCCTGTCTTCTTTACATCATCTCACAGCTATTTTTCATGATCTCTTGTTGTTTCTAAGGTATCTCTGAATATATGGATACTTGCTTCAACCTTATCTTCTAGTTTTTGTTGTTGTTGTTTTTTGGTACTGGGGATTGAACCTGGGACCTTGTGCTTGTGAGGCAGACACTAGCACCCTTATCTTCTAGTTTTGACACTCTGTCCTCATATTGGTCACTTCTGCTGCCCATTCTATTTTAATATAATTTTTTTTAACTTTACATTTTATTGGTACATATTTGTCATACATACTGATCACACTCATCATAGGGAATTTGTGCCTGTGGATAATATACCTTGATTCTTCTTTTTTCCAATTCTCCTCTTCTCTCTTCAACCCTGCTCTCCTCCCCATTTACAAAAACTTGTTTCCATTTTTCCCTTCTATTCTCTTTTTTTCCCTTTTCCCTTTCTTCTCTCTCCTTCCCCCCCTCCCTTGTTCCCCTTCCTATTTGAACATGTTCTTCTTACTTCCCAATATCTATACTCCATTATTCTCCTCATGTACCTTTTGGGTCTCTGACACAAGAAAAACAATGCAATATTTCAACTTTTGTGTCTGATTTATTTCACTTAAGATTATGGTCTTGGGCTAGGGATTTAGCTCAGTGGTTCTGCCACCTGCCTTGCAAGAACAAGGTCCCAAGTTCAATCCCTGGTACCAAAAAAAAAAGATCATGGTCTTGAAATACATCTATTTTCCTACAAATAACTCAAGTTTATCCTTCTTTATGGCAGAGTAGTACTCCGTTGTATATAAATACCACATTTTCTTTATCCATTCATTTATTGATGGACATATAGGTTGTTTCCAAGGTTTAGCTATTATAAATTGTGCTGCTATAAACATGGGTATGTATGTGGTATGAAGCTTTTAATTCTTTTAGGAAAATACCTAGACAGAGAACAGCTGAGTTGAATGGAACCTCTAGTTTCAGATTTTGAGGAATCTCCATACCGATTTCCATAGTGCTTGTATCAGTTTACACTCCCACCAACAATGAAGAACTTTTTTTTTCCCAAACAGCCTCACCAGCATTTGTTATTGATTTCTTGATGACAGCCATTCATTCTGGATTGAGATAGAATCTCAGCGTTATTTTAATTTGCATTTCTCGAATGACCAATGACGTTGAGCATTTTTTCATATATTTATTTGCTATTTAAACTTCTTCATCTAAGAAATGTCAATCATTTCAGGTGCCCATTTTTGTATTGGATCTTTAAATTTAGGGGGTCTGATTTTTTTGAATTCTTTATATATTTTAGATATTAGTCCTTTATCTGAGGAGTGATTAGTAAACTCTTTTCTATTGTATGGGTTGTCTCTTCACTTTGTTGATGGTTTCCTTTGCTGAGCAAAAGCCTATTAATTTCATGTAATCCCAGTTGTTGATTCTTTGCAATATTTCCTGTGCGATTGGGATGTTGTTCATAAAGTCTTTGCCTACACCTATGTCTTCCAGAGTTTTACCTATTCTATCTTCCAGTAGATTTAGTGTTTCTGTTTTAATATTTAGATCTTTGATCCTTTTCAATTTTAGTTAAGAGCATGCTGAGAGATAGGGGTCTAGGTTCACTTTTCAACATATGGAAAGCCAGTTTTCCAGCACCATTTATTAAAGAAGCTTTCTCTCTACCAATGAAGGTATTTGGTCCGTTTGTCAAAGATAAGGTAGCCAAATTTGCCTGGAGTTGTTTCTGTATCTTCTACACTGTTCCATTGATTTTTGGGTCTGGTTTTGTTTATTTGTTTGTTTTTGCCAATACCATGCTCCTTTTATCATGGTAGCTTTGTGAAATAACTTCAAATCGGAGATTGTGATGCCCCTTGCCTTCCCTTGTTCCCTAGAATTGCTTTTGCTATTCTGGTTCTCTTTTGATTCCATATGAATTTTATGATTGCTTTCTCTATTTCTTTGTGGTATGCCATTGGTATTTTGATTGGGATTGTATTAAATCTGTATAACAGTTTTAGAGGGATGGCCATTTTAACTATATTGGTTCTACATATCCAAGAACAGAGGATATCTTTCCATTTTCTGATATCTTCTTCAATGTCCTTTTTCAGAGTACTATAGTTTTGGTTTTTCACTTTTTTTGTTAGATTGATTCTAAAGTATTTCATTTTTCTTTAAGCTACCATGAAAGGTGTTTTTCCCTAATTTCCCTCTTGCTGAGTATTTACTGTTGTACAGGAGTGCTATTGATTTTTGAGTGTTGACTTTGTATCCTGGTACACTGCCAAATTTGGTTATTAGTTCTAGGAATCTTTTGCTGGAGTTTTTGGAAACTTCTGTGCAGAGTATCATGTCATCAGCAAATGATAATTTAACTTCTTCCTTTCCTATCCACATTCATTTTATTTCTTTCTCTTGTCTAATTGCTCTGGGTAGTGTTTTCAGTAGTATAATGAACAGGAGTGGTGATAGTGGGCATCCTTGTCTTGTTCCTGATTTTAGAGTGAAAGGTTTCAGATTTTGACCACTTAGTATGATGTTGGCTGTTGGTTTGTCATAGGTGGCTTTTATCAGATTGAGATAAAGACATTTCATTCCAATTTTCTATAGGGTCTTATCATGAATGAATGTTAGGCTTTGTCAAATGCTTTTTCTGCATCTATTGAGTTAACCATGTGGTTTTGGTCCTTGGTTCTGTTAATGTGGTTTATTACATTTATTGATTTGCACATGTTGAGCCATCCCTACATCCTGGGGATGAATACTATTCGGTCATGGTGTATAATCTTATTATTATTATTATTATTATTTTGGTACTGGGGATTGAACTTGGGTTCTTCTGCTTGTGAGGCAGGAGGTGGAACCACTGAGCTAAATCCCCAGCCCTATGGTGTATAATCTTTTTGATGATTTACTGCATTTTTTGGAAGTATCTTACTGAGGAATTTTGCACCTATTCTTTTTTGTTTTGTTTTGTTACTGAGGATCAAACTCGGGACCTTGCACTTTCAAGGCAGGCAGCAGAACTACTGAGCTAAATCCCTGGTCCTGCACCTATTCTCAGTAAGGAGATTGGCCTGTAGGTCTTTTTGGGGGGTTGAATCCTTCTCTGGTTTTGGTGTCAGGATAATACTTGCTTTCAGGACTCAGTTCGGGAGCATTGCTTCCTTTTCAGTGGCACCAGATCTTCTCTAAAGGTTTTGTAGAATTCAGCCATGATCTGTCAGGACCTGGGCTTTTCCTTGTAATTTTTTTTTTTTTTTTTTTGGTACCAGGGATCAAACTCAGGACCTTTCACTTGAGAAGCAAGGCAGTGGAACCACTAAGCTAAATCCCTGGGCCCCTTCCTTGTAATTTTTAAAAATTACTTTTCCACTTTCATTGACTGATGCTGGGCTATTTAGAATTTTTATACCATCTTGATTTAGCTTTGGAAATTTATATGTATCTAGGAATCTGACAATTTCTTCTGAGTTTTTCATCTTATTGTAGTACAAGTTTCCAAAGTAAGTATTGATTATCTTCTGGATTTCTGCAGGATGTGATTTCACCCTTTTTATTCCTAATTGCATGAATTTGGATCTTTTCTTTCCTTTTTTTTTGATAAGGTTAGCTAGGGGTTTTTCTATTTTATTTGATCTTTCAAAGAACCAACTCTTCAATTCATTGATCCTTTGTATTGTTTTCTTAGTCTCAACTGCATTAATTTCTGCTCTGATCTTTATGATTTCATCCCTCATACATTGGGCTTAACTTACTATTCTTTTTCTGAAGCTTGAGATTCAACATTAGGTTATTTGAGCTCACTGTGTTTTTCTGATGTTGGAATTCACCACTATAAATCTCCTTTGTATAACTGCTTTCATTGCATCCCTTAAGTTCTAGTATGTCATATTGGCATTATCATTTAATCATAAAAACTGTCTAATATCTCTCATTTCATCTGTGACCCACTGGTTGTTCAGGGAGGTGTTATTTAATTTCCATATGTTTATGTACTTTTTGTGGTTTGTTTTGCCATTGATTTCCAATGCACTATGATCTGATAATGTGCACTGGATAATTTCAATTCCTTTGAATTTACTTAAGCATGTTCTATGAGCTAGTATGTCATCTATTTTGGAAAAAGTCCAATGTGCTGCTGAGAAGAATACATGTTCTGTTGCTGTTGAGTGGAGCACTCTGTAGATAATCTACTAACTCCATTTGTTCAAAGGTTTGGGTCAACTCTGATATTTCCTTGTTGATTTTTTGCCTAATTGATCTATTTGTGACAGTGAGGTATTGAGGTCCCCCATTACAATTGTATTAGTGCTCATCTAATTTGTCATATACATTAGTGTTTGTTTTATGTATTTGGGTGTGCCATTATTTAGTGCATATATATTTATGATTTTTATCTCTTCCTCTTGGACTATTCCCTTTACAAGGATGTAGTGACATTTCTTGTCTCTTCTGATCAGTCTCAGCTTGAAATCTGCTTTGTCTGCAAGTAGAATAATTACTCCCTTTTTTTTCCAAGTTCTTGTCACATGGAGAATTGTTTTCCATCTTTTGACTTTTAGTCTATAAATTTTTTTTTTGGTACCGGGGATCGAACCCAGGACCTTGCACTTGCAATGCAGGTGGGGTGCCACTGAGCTAAATCCCTGGCCCTGAATTTCTTTTTGAGTTAAATGGTTTTTGTATACAGCATATTGTTGGATCTTGTTTTTTAATCCATTCTGCCAATCTGTTTCTTTTGATTAGTGAATTGAGACCATTCACATTGATGGTTATAACTGACATGTACTGATTTATCCTTGTCATATTATTCTGTTGTTGATTCTCTTTCTTTTCCTTCTGTTTAATACTTCTCTTGCATGGTAGATTCATTCTGTTTGGATTCTTGGAATTGTCTTTGTGGGGTTTTTTCCTTTCTTTCTTTTTTTTTTTTAGAATATCCTTGAGAACTTTTTGGACTGCTGGTTTGGTGGTCATGGATTTCTTCAGGAATTCTTTATCGTGGAAGTATCTTATTTCTCCATCAATTTTGAAAGATAAATTTGTGGGGTCCATCAATCTGGGTTGGAGATGGAGGGGGTTGAAATACTTCATTCCCAGCTCTCTTTGACTCAAGGGTTTGAATTGAGAAGTTTGTTGTGACTCTGATGGGTTTTCCTTTATAAGTGATTTGTTTCTTTTCTCTAACAGCTTTTAATATTCTGTCCTTCTGTTAAATTTCTTGAGTCTTGACTCTTTTATGCCTTTGTGTTCTATAAGCTTCATTTATCTGTATCTCAAATTCTTTTTCCATGCTTGGAAAGTTTTCTGCTATTATTTCTATGAACAGATTTTTTTGT
Organism: Heterocephalus glaber; assembly: GCF_000247695.1. The sequence continues at coordinate 18,516,936 of NW_004624775.1, read as the reverse complement.
GCCCTTTGTGCTGTCTTCTGATTCTTTATTGATTACAATTAATCTTATATTATTCTTTGTACCATCTAGCAGCTGTTGAATTGATTTTTCATGGTCCTTTGCTTTTTTTAAGAGGTCTTTAATTTGATGATCATCAACCACAACTCTATCTTCTAGTTCTAATATTCTATTTTCACATTAGTTGGCTCTGGTGTATATACTTTCAGTAGAATTTTTAGTCTCCTGGATTTCTATTTGAGTCTGTTTTATTAATCTAGCTATTTTTTATGTTGGGTACTCATTGTTTTCATATCTTTCCTAAGCTTCTCTATTTTCTATCTGTATCTACTCTAGATTCAGTAATCATTTCCTTCATTATTGTCTTCATTCCTTTAACTATCTGTGTTTTGTTTTTGTCAAGACATGTATTGATCTGTTTTGTTACTTCTGCTGTTACCATTTCATAAAATTCAGCAGAGTGGCTTTTGATTTCTTCCTCCTCCAGGACCCCTTGATTTGCCTTAAGTAAGTTGGGAGTATGGGTTGCATCTTGCTTCCATGTTTTTTCATTTTCTGTTTTTTTTTGTTTGTTTATTTGTTTTCTGTGTTGAGGCTTGTAAATTGCTTGTGGTTGTTAGCTTTATCACTACTAGAGACTTTTTTAGGAAATGATTACTTTTCAGAGATGTCTTTAGGCATAGCTGGCTTTAGGCTTTTGAGTCTGTCCCAGGATCCTGCCTCTTCAATTTATTATGGATGAAAGGTTTCTGTCTGTTTGGCCTAACACCCAGTTCTTCAGTGCTGAACTATAGTATTGCTTATGACTCCCAGACAATCTAAGTATTGGTGTACAAGGAAGATCAATTGATCACAACTATGTCACCTTGGCTAAAGTAGTACAATCAGTAATAACAATAGCATCAAGCACAGACTAGAAAATGATGAACAGTAATAAATATTAATTTGTCATCTTTAATCATAGGTATAAGATTTACAGTTATATAACAAAATCTAAGACAAATCAGACAATTATATACAGTAAATATCCACTCAATAGAGTGATTTTACCCTTGGGGGAGAAAATTTTAAAGGAATAAGAGGAAAAAATAGAGAAATAAAAAAAGAGAAAGAAATTAGAAGCAAGGCTGAAGGACAAAGGAAGATTACAAGGCCTCAGGAAACTGGTAAAAAAATAAAAGGAGGGAAAGAAGTAAAAAACAAAAACAAGCAAAAAACAAAATTGAAAACAATGTTCACACTCACACACAAAAAAACAAACAATCAGTAAAAAAAAACCCAAATGAACAACAAAACAACCACAAAAAAAGCCCACAAGCGATTGGGGTGGAGGGCGCGGCTCTGTGATTTCAAGCCTATGGTTATCTTCTGGGGTCTACAGTTTTGTGGCAGTGTCCAATTCAGGCTGTGGCTCTACTTTTGCTGGCCAACTAAGGAGGCAGTCAGAGTTTAAATCTGTGCTGGATAATTCCAGCAAGTTTGCAATAGGATTAGGGTGGGTTGTTGGGAAAACCCAGCAAACGTGGAGTAGAATTAAGGCAGGGTGCTGGTTCTAGTACTTTCAAGTCTACAGAAGTTCAGCCTGATCTTGGCCTCTGCTTGTGGGGTTGGGGCCTGAATCACTTAGCTTATAACACTCTGTGTGTCTCCTGCTGGCCTGCCCATGGCTCTCTGACCCTGGATGTTGTCCTGAAGTTGCCCCTCACCCAGTCACTCTGGGTTTTTAACACTGGGAGCCCTGAGATAAAGCTAACCCACAGCTGCTCTGAGTGTCAGGTTCAGTTGGTCCCTCCCTAAAATGGTGTTTGACCATGTACTCTCTCCAGGGGACACTACAGTCCCTTGGACTGAAGCTTCCCACAAGCTGTTGTAGCACACAGCATCCACTGCTCCAAACCACTGGTCCGTTCCTCCTTGGAGGCTTCTGGATCACCTGCTTTCACTGTGTCTCTAGATTCCATCTTTCCCCTCTCACAATGAGCCAAGAACTGGGGAGAAGGTGCAGATTGCCCCTTCCTTTTTTGTGTTGAAGTCTGTGTTATGGCTTGTGTTTAGATGTCCTCCACAAAGCTTCATGCTTTTTCTAAGTGGGTGAATCTAGAGTGTGTGGTTGATTCATAGTGGGGCTAGGCCTGAGGGCACTGGGATTAAGGGTGTGAGTGTTATCCACTTTAAGTAGTCTGAATAAGATAAAAGGGGCAGCAAGACTTTTTTTTTTTTTTGCTTCTATTGTCTTCTACTGCCATGAACTGTTGCCTCTCTGCCACCCTGCCTTGGAGCCGGCCGATTATGGACTGAAACCTCTACAAACTGTAAGCCAAACAAACCTTTCCCCTTTAACTTTGGGTGTTGGTATTTTGTCTCAGAAGACAGTCTGTCTCTCCACTTTCTCCATGGGCTACAATTTTCCCTTCATATCTCTCCTAGATCCCAGGGATCCACCTCCTTCCTTCTCTTCCCAAAGTTGCTACCTTCCAGTGTCTGGATTCCAAGTTGGAGAGGCTGACTAGTTGCTGCTTACCACTCCACCATCTTCCTGGAAGGTTAGTAAAAATTTTTATCTCCTGGATTTCTGTTTGGTACTTTTCATGGACCCTAATTCTTTGCTAAACTGGTTATTCGTGTGTGTATTGTTTTGTTCAGCTCAGCTAGCTTTTTGTTAGTGTCTTCCTTAAGCTCAGTAATCATTTTGTTTATTAAATCCATTATGTGTTTATTTATGTCATCTTTGAGCTCACTGAGCAACTTATTAATCTGGTTTTCGGTTTCCTCTTTTATCACTTCATATAATTCAGCTGTTTTACTTTTGATTCCCTCCCTATTAATGCCTTGTGGATCAGGTTTTGGGGAGTTGGGAGCTTTTGGAGATATTTTGTTGCCTTATTTTCTCATGTTTCTGTTTTTGTTGTTGTTCTATGAGCTCAGGGTTGATAATAATAGAGAGGCTTTTTTGCTAGTATGGAAACCTCTTTAGTGTCTGGTCTCCAGTGATGTGCTCTGCAGATGACAAACTAACTAGGCTTTTGCCTCTATCCCAAGATCCAGTCACCTCTGTTACTTTGGGGAGAGAAAGTACAGTGTATTTGGCACAACACCTGGATCTTCAGGGACGAACTGCAGTAATGTTGACCACATAAAGACAAACTAGACATTGGGATACAGTAAAAACCAATTAATATCACCACTAGCAATAGCAAACAAAGTCAAAGACAAACTGGACATTGCATACCATGAGCACCAATAAAAATCTACCATTGTACCACCCTTAACAATAGAAAAGAGATCTACAGTAATACTACCGCTACAACAGCAAACCAAATATTGACATGGAATAAATATCTACTAAATGCAACAATTATACCACCACTAATAATACAAAAGAATTCAAAACTAATAACATAGAGAACTAAATATCTAAAAATTAATAAAGCTTAATTGTAGTACTAATAAAAATGGAGTTGGGGAAGGAGAAAATGAGATATGTACAATTTGAAAAATAAAAACGATGTGAAGGAGGAGAGAAATGAGATGAAGGGTTCAATTAAAGAGTAAAAGAAAATTAATGGAATTAAGTTAAATTAACAAAAAAGGAAAAAGAAAGGATAAAAAGAAAAGTAAAAAGCTCAAACTCAAAAAACAATCAAGAAAAAAAGAAATTAGTCCAGAATTTTTTTTCATGTTTTTGTCTTTTTTTTTTTTTTTTTATGGTACCAGGGATCAAACTCGGGACCTTGTGCTTTCCAGGCAGGCAGTGGCACATGGAGTTAAATCCCCCATCCTTTTTTTCCACATTTTTGAATGAGTGGTTTCTTTCTAGGGCCTGCAGTATTAGAATCCACAGATATGGGGGAGGAATAGTGAATCATCACTAAGTCCTATTTTCTTTTTACATTCACTCCTTTATGTGTGAATGCTGAGTCCTCCCCTGCTATTCCTGCTAGGTGTAGTTGGTCAATATTATCTGCCCTACAGCTATGTCCACTCTAGTTGCTACCAGTTTCTATGTCTCTCTGTGCACCTCAAGTCATTGCTTTCTTAACCTTAGCTTTACAGCCTGTGGGATTGTGAGGTTCTCCCTACTTGCACCCCCACCTCACTCCTTAAACTCCTCTGTCTGCTCACTCCAGGCTGTGGCAACTATCCAAGCCAAGATATTTCCCAGATTATCTTGGCAGATGGGGCAAGCAAATAGACCACTGAGCTCTGTGCTAGAAGCAGACAGCAGGGGAGGAGGGTATCAAGCAGTCTGCTGGATTTAATGCCAGCAGTTTTAGACCCAGCCCCTTCCAAAAACCACAACCAGCCTGGTTTCTCACCATAGAGTGGGACCCTTGTGTCCTCCTAGGCCTGAATTTAAATTTCTCAGGCATTCTGTGTCTAACTTGCACTCTCTCTGCAACTGTGACCATTTCCCACCCAGTGACTGTGATAGGGTGACCCCCAAAACCCTGAAATGTAGTTATTTCGAGGCTTCTGATTCCTGGAGTAGCTGAGTCTTAACCCCTTTCCAAAATGGCTCCTACTTAGTCACTCTCAAATATGGCAGATTCTGCCCTGGATTTTTTTCTCCAACTCTAGCTTCCCATGCAGAAGGAGTTACTTTCAGAGTAAAGCATGACACTGTTTTTGCAATAATCATGAGCTTTTCTTGGGGTTAGTGCTGTTAGCCTGGTTGTGTTTCTCCTTGGAGCTGCAGAACTTCTCTGGGCTTAGTAGAGACAGGTCCTCCTTCCTAGGAGCCAATATTAGTGTGTCAATCTTCTCCGTTTTTTCCCTGGGTTGTCTTCAGATTTTCCAGTGTCTCTGTGATTTCTAGTTTTTCCATTGGCTCTTTCTTGATTCCCCGAGCTTTTCTTCCCTTTCTCTTCACTAAATTGTTGTTTTCTAGGTATCACCAATCCAGGTCCTGTGATATGCTGCTGGATTCTATGCCACCATCTTCTTCTCTCAATGAAAACCTGTAGGATTTCCACAGATGCACTTTATCAGAGTGAGGAAGTTCCCTGCTATTCTTAGTTGGCTGACAGTGTTGTGGGTTGTTTTTGGTTTTGGTTTTTCAATACTAGGTATTGAACCCAGGGCCTTCTCACCGAGCTACATCCCCAGAATTTTTTCTTTTATTTTGAGACAGGGCCTTGCTAAATTTCTGGGTTGCCCAAACTGGGCTCAAGCTTGTGATCCTCCTGCCTCAGTCTCTCAAAGTGCTGAGATTCCAGGCGTGTGCCACTGCACCCAGCTAACTGACACTTTTCAATAGGGATCTTAAATTTTGTCAAATGCTATTTCTTCATCTACTGAAATGACCCAGTGCTTTTCTTTCTTTTTTAAAGTATCAGTAGGATGAATTATATTGATTGACTTTCTAATGTTGAAATAGGCTTGCTGCCAGGCATGGTAGCACACGTCTATAATTTCACCACTCAAGGAGACTGAGGCAGGAGCACCATAAATTCAAGCCCAGCCTGGGCATCTTAGTGACTAGTTAAACCCTGTCTCAAAATTTCAAAAAGTGGCTGGAGGTATAGCTCATTGGTAGAACACTTCTCTGGCATGTGCAAGGCCCTCTGTTCAGTCCCAAGTAGTGAGAAGAAAGAAAGGAAAGATGGAAAGAAAAAAGAAATTTGAGGGAGGGAACTCCCACCTGACTATAAAGTACCATCTTTTTACCTACAGAAGGATTTGAGCTGTTAAAATTGTGTCATAGGTTTATAGATCTCTTTTCTTATAAGGAGTCCATCTTATTTTGGCACCAGGGTAATACTGACCTTATAAAACTGAGTCGGAAAGTATTGCCTCCTCTTATACTTTATGGACACATTTATGTAAAATTGGTATTATTTCTTAAAGTTTTGGTGAACTTCACTGGTGAAGCATCAGAACCTGGAATGGTCTTTATAGAAAGGTATTTAATGATGAGCTTTTTTTATTTGATAGATAAAGACTATTAAGTTTGTCTATTTCTTCTTCAATTAGCTTTAGTAGTCTAAATACTCTCTTATTTTAATGACTAAGGGTCTACAGCAATGTCCCCTCTCTAATTCATGAATTCGTAATTGGTGTCTTCTCTATTTTGCTGGTCAGTTGGGCTTGCATTTTATCAGTTTTGTTGATTTTGTGTGTATTTGTGCGTGTGGGACTAGAGAATGAACCTAGGGCTTTTGCGCTGAGCCACATCCCTAGCCTAGTCATTCATTCCTTCATTCCTTCATTCATTGTTTTTTTGAGATTTGTTCTTACTATGTAGCCCAGGCTAGTCTCCTGCCTCAGCCTCCCAAGTGCTGGGATTACAGGTGTGTGCCAGCACACCTGGCTCACCTTTTTAAATTTTGAGGCAGGGTCTCACTAAATTGCTAAGTTAGCCAGGCTGAGGTTGAGCTTGTGATCAGTCCTTCTGTTTCACTCTCTCAGAGTTCTGAGACCATAGGTATGTGACACCATACCCAGCTTGTTGATCTTCTTAAAGAACTATCTTTTGGAGAATCTCAGCGGGTCCCAGCACCCAGAAGGAAGCTCCCCGCCTCCATCCCAGGCTCCTAGGGCAGTGAAGCTCAGCTGGTCCCAGCACCCAGAAGGAAGCTCCCCGCCTCCATCCCAGGCTCCTAGGGCAGTGAAGCTCAGCCTGTCCCAGCACCCGGTAGGAAACTCCCCTGCTGCCATCCCAAGCTCCTAGTGCACAGAAGGTGAGCCACGTGGGCACCAGAATCACCCCCCCCCATGGAAATGAGAAAACACATAAACAGGCCTTGAAAACAGACTTCTGGATCACCTACAGCAACCCCAAAGGGAAATGAGATGGAACACTCTGGAACTCAACCACCTGGACTCTCTGAACCAGAAACAAAAGAAGATCTGGGAAAAATGAAATCAGAAATAATTACTCAGACAACAGCAAAGATTTTGCTCATGGTGCAAGACATGATTAATAAATCTAGAGAGGACACAGAT
>NW_004624775.1:18457309-18507587 GCF_000247695.1 Heterocephalus glaber | reverse complement strand
TACTTCTTAGAAGTTGTCAAATTTATTTCAAAAAAGATTTTTGTAATATGCTTTCTATGTCCTTTTAAATTCTGTAAAATCTGTGGTAATGTCTCCTAGATCTTAGTATTGTAATTTAAAAAATGTATAACTGATATTGTGTAAGAGGAAGAAAAGGTCTAAAAGAGCCGGGGAATTGGGAGGGGTAGGGGAAGGGAAAAAAGGGAAAGGAAAAAATACGAGAAGAGGAAAAAAATGGAAACAAGGTCTTTGCAAATAGGGACAGGTGGCGGGGGTTAAGGGAGGGCAAGGGAAGGGGAGAAAAATAAGAACCAAGAGACTCATGTAAAGATACAAGATCCCAATGATGAATGTAACTGTATTTTATACTGAAAATGTACCAATAAACTTAATGGGGAAAAAAAAAGATATGTCATGTACAGCTACAAATTCCCAATAATGAATGTGGTCATAATGTGTACCTAAAATGTACCAATAAACTCAATAAAAATAAAAGAATGTCCCAGATGACGTCTGTGCCACATTTATGCTGTGGTCCCCTCATCTTAGCCTGTGAGTCCCGTGGATGTGGGAATTGCGTCTGCCTCCTTCGTCAGCAAGTCTGACCCTGGAAAGCGATGATGTGGAATTAAAGGCATGAGTGACAGTTCAGCCCCACTCCTCAGTGGCCCAGCACTGCCAGGCAGCCGTGTACTTTCCCATCTCTTACTGGCACATCTGTACCGTGGGGTGCTCACTGTGAACCTGGCAGTTCTGATCTCTAAATAGTGGAAGATACAGATCAGGCACGAATCGCACACCACCAAGTTAGGGGAACAAATCTGTATGAGTGAATTTAGCTTCTGTCAGCTGCCATCCTGCTGCACAATAGAGATTTATTTCCACTCAATCAAATGTTGTTTCAGACATCACCTGGTGACCCTGCCCTCCCTCGACTCCTCCCCAGGCCGACTTCCATTCTGGAGGCTTCCCCTTTCACGTGTGTATCTGTGTGGCCCCCTCAGTCCCCAGACCCTGTCACTGACATCCTCACATTAGGATGTCCCAAGGCAGCTGGTTTCCAACCTGGCTTCTTGTCATGTGGCTCTTGGAAATTCCAACTAAAGGGCCACTTTAGACTTGGCAGTTTCCTGGGCTATGTCTGAGCCACTCAAGAAAACATTTGGGAACATGTGCAGGCATGCAGGACCCAGCTAGGTTGTCCTGGCCTGTCTGGCTGGGCACAGTATGCAGCCATTTCAGCCCCACGGTCCTCAGCCCATCTGGTCCTCCATGGAGCCTGTGGTTTTGCAGGCTCTGCCCAGACAGAAAAGCTCTGATTCCCTGGATTTTCTGATCTCCAGGACCTGCATGGAGGAGTGCGTCATCCCATATCCCTCCCACTGGGCCAGGGCGAGAATGGAGATTATGAGTCCTTCTTGGGGTCACACCAATATCTCAGCTTTCTAGTCCTCTTGTCTCTGCTTTTCTTTTCCCAGTGAGGCTTTGTTGTGCCCTACCAGCGACCTTATGATCTCTCAAAACTATTGTCTATAACATTAATTATGTTCACCGAGTAATTTTTAGCTCAGAATTTTTTAATACTCAAAATTCAGGTTTGTTTGGTTTTTTTCAATACTGAGGATTGAACCCAGGGTCTTGCCCACACTAGGCAAGCACTCTACCATTGAGCTATGTCCCCAGTCCTTTGTACTTTCTATTTGAGACAGGCTGCCCAGGCTTCTGCTGAGCTGTCCAGGCTGGCCGTGAAATGTGATCCTCCTGCCTGAGCCTCCCAAGCAGCTGGGATTATAGGCACACACCACCATTCTCAGCTCAAAACTCAGGTTTTTTGAAAATTAACTTTTCCAGGATTAGAGAAATACTTGCTGTGTTACATGCATGTTCCAACTCCCCCATGAGGAATATGACCATTATGTCCAGCAAACATGTACCAAAAGGGAGAAGGAGAAGAAGGGGATGGGGAAGAGGGAGAAGGAGAAGCAGAAAATTAACTTTTCAAATACTGTTTTTTTTATAAAAAATATTTGAGAGTCATAAAACAAGACTTGACTCTCATCCTCACTGGTTCTACTATAACGATCCTTTCTTTGCAATGGGTTAAATAGAAAGAACTTCAGATAAGGAAAAATTATTGAAAATGAAAATTATGGAAGAGATTATTGAGACGATTTAGATTAATATTTAAAAACATCCTGTTACTTGTATATAAAAGATGTATGTGTTAATTGGTCATAATTTATTTAGTATTCTCTCACTAAAAGCTTTAAGATCAATGCTCTTAACCCTTAATCTATGTAGTGTGCATACTTAAATGTCTCTTTGTTTCTTTTTTTAAATCTTGATTTTTTCAGCAAGTTCACTATTCCTGTTGTCTTTGTCTCTGACTGAGAGCTGCCTGAGGTGCTGAGCAAAGGCTGTGTTTTGCCCGGACACCATCCCTTCCTCCACAGCTTGATTTTGATGTCCTCCATCTCCCTATCACCAAGGCAGGAGGCCTCTCCCCACTGTGCTCCATACAGTCTGAGGCCAACCCAGCAGTCTCTAGTCACAAATGCCTGCTGAGAATCAGCTTTGTGGCTGCCACTGTGTCATGGCTCATGGGGCGAGGAGGTGGAGAACGAAAAGGCATAATACCTAGTGTCTAGGAGCACTCCACACGTCCACTATCCTAAATGTTTTACATGTGTTACTTCATTGAGTTGTCTCAACTGTGAGATGTGTACTGTTATAAAGAGCATGTGTGAGGCCACTTGGAGTCAGGCTTTGAAAAAAAGCTTCATTCCTGTCCAGGTGTGAACAGAGGCCAAAATCAGGGGCAGATTTCAGCAGCTAGCTGGGAAGAGCCAAATTCATTACATCCATGTGTGGATGGGCTGACATCGAGAGAGAGATGTTAGTTGCTAGCTGGGAGGGGAATTACTTGTATATAGGGCTTGAAAAGGGGGCTATGATCATAAGGAATCTTTGTGACTGAGAGTCCAAAGACTGTCAGTGCAGGTGTGCAATCACTGGATATACTCCTTCCTGAATTTTCTTTATGGCCATCTGTCCTAGTAGCCTGTTGTTTGCACAAAGCAGTCTGTTTGCTTGTTAAGGTCTCATTCAGGCCAAGCTTGACATGTACTTTTTATTATTCCTACTTTATACCCAAGGAACAGGTCTTTGAGAGCTTAAGCATCTTGCCAAGTTTTCCCAGCTGGTAAGCCGAAGAGCAAAGTTTCTGATCCATGTGTTCCACTCCCAAGCCCTCTTCCCCACCACCATGCTGCCCTAGAATTGGGGGGTTTATCTAGCTCCTCCCAAACCTGAGGGGTCCTCAAGTAGATATCAATGAAATGTGGTCGATTGAATCTTTTTTGTTTTTGAGTAACTGCTTTGAAGATAATGATACACAATATATTAACTATTGTCATTCTCTTATTATTTTATTATGATGCTTTACTTTTTCATAAAATAAAAAATAGAATGAAACTAAAAAATGTGGTCAATGTTCACAAACTTTCTACAAGTAGCTAAGTAGTGACGTCTGTCATAAAGGCATGCTTTTGGTTGATGACTTGGGTAGTTACATGGTTGTGTGTGGTCATCAGCACTCTGCCATGTTACAGATGGTCTGCCAGATGGCAATGCACTCTTTCCCCCGAGGCAGAGCCCTGCCAGGAGGTGGCTGATTTAAACTATTGGAGTTTGAAGCATCTTCACACAATAGTCCACAACTTTTGCTCTGATCACCGTCATTCCCAACAAATAACTTGTTATCTACCATACAGGTACACTGTAGCTTACAAACCTTGGCGGGTTGCTCTTTGTCCTAATCTGGGATGCTGCTGGACTCACAGACTTACCAAGTACACCCCAACATCCCATCGATTTCCTGTTGAGTGGAGAGAGCAAGGACATTGCAGAGCCAGGTCCCGCTGTGGTCAGGGAGAGGAAGCTGGGAGCCAGCAAAGGGAAGGACACAGCCCATTAGAGTCGGTGGTAGGGAAGAGAGAGGGGAGGTGACATTTTACAAACCACAAAGGTCAAACTGTGGGCAGAAAACAGCACCCAACAATGGAAATGGTAAAACCAACAGTCAAGGTCAGAATCCAGGAGAAATAGAATAAGCAGAAACATCCAGAAGAGGTAACTAAAGTATCCACAAAATAAGTCTTCTTAATTGTCTGCATACATAGGTGGACGAACCTATCTTATCTTTTCTGAACCCCTCAACCTGCTAGTTTCTTGGCGGGAGGAAGACAAAATTAAAAGAAAAAATATGTATATATAGGTTGAGGGGTGTTTCATACACACGTCTTCAAGACTTTCAAGAGGCCACCTCTCTTCTCTGTCTGAATTTCTGCTTTACTCTTTACTCTCTGCCCTTTTTGGTTTTTCCAGAATACAACAGTTCCTTAATCTCTGCATTACAGGCCCACCCAGATCCCTTTTCTGGATCCCAGTTCTACATTCCGGAAAGGGAAGTTTCTGTCTGTCCAAGCCTCATCAAGTGCCCACTGTGGACTGAACTGCTGTGCCCAGCTTTGGGGTCAAGCTGTGTTGGTTTGGCTGGTGAGAACTTACCAATCTCACTATTTCCCAGGAGACACCATGTTGCTGTAGGGATTAAATTAAATCATAGAAATGAGGGCCCAGGATTTAGCTCAGTGGTTTCACCACCTGCTGCGCAAGCACAAGGACCCAAATTCGATCCCTGGTACCAAACAAAAAAATCATAGAAATGAGAGGGTGCCATAAAGATGTAAGGTATTATTGCAACCAGGGGGAAGCACATGGAGCCCAAATCCATTTTGTAGTAATAATATTAGTTTTCTTGCATTATAAAGATATGCCGGGCACATAAAGAACCTGAAAATTGAAATCATTTTTCTGTGATTTGATTCTAAAGGCTTTTGCTTGCAAAAGAGGGAAAGGCAGGCTTTCTAAGATTAGGTCACTGACCTGCAGAGAAAGTGGGTCTCAGAATTAGGAGGTAGTTGTTTGATACTCAAAATATTAAAACAGAAGATTGTTAAGCACCAATCGAGGAGATTGAAGGGAAAGTGGCTAGATTTTAAGATTATTCTTTAAAAATCTGTTTTCTGGAAAAGAAGTCAATTTTACTTTCTAGAGAAGGTGCTTTGGGTGGCCAGTGATGATTGTTCCTCATTAATTTTGCCACAAAACTACAGGGGTTGGATGTGGCCACTTTCTTTGAGTCAAAGGGTCAAAGGCTGTATGTTTCCTGAGCTGCAGATGTCTATTCATTTCCCCGAATCCCCTCCTACATTGCAAAAATAAACTAAGTTGAAAGAAAAATATCATAATCTTTCATTTAAAATTTGTCTAGAGATACTTATACTTGAGATTTCATTATTTGTAGCAAATAAAGATTTAACTTCCATTCCACTTCAGTTTGAAATTCAAAGGGTTCTGCGGGCCATGTAAATGACTATTTTATTTCTAACTTGCTATGTTTGCTGGAGTAAATTATTTAATATATCTGTACCTTTTTTGGTGAAGGTAACACAAGTCCATCCCTTGAGTGTTCTGAGACATTAGGGGTGAAACTCACACTGGATAACATTATCCAAAGTGACTCACTCTGGTGCCTTTCTCTCCCTTAATGGCAGTGGGTTGTGGAGTGTTAATTACAAATAGTTACAACTACTCTTTCAAGGACTCCAAGTGATTGTATGAAACACCATCAATTCATCAAGAAATGTGACAGGTAAAGGTGAGAAAAGAAGTATGGGTCAATTGTAGCATATTTCTTGATTTCAGCAACATTAAAATGTAAAACTATGCACATTTTAAACTTGGGGAAATGTGATGCCTATTTCCCAGGGTTGTGAGGATTAAATAAGATTACATAGGAAAATATAATTTCATACTGTTAAGTTTTACAATGCAAATATTATTACTTGCCTCACCAGCTGCTCAGCCCAGTCTTTAATAATATACTAGTAACTTGGAAAAGTAGATATGTCATCCTATGCTCAGATCCAATTTCTTTATGAAAATAATTTTTTAAAAGTGAGATATATCCTTCTTAATAACTGCTAATACACAGAGATCTAGAACCAGAAAGCAATTTAAAATTTAATGAATTCTATCCCTAAATTTTATTTATAATGGGGAAAAACTGAGGTTCAGAGGAATAAAGTGACTTTTTTTTTTTTTTGACGCCAAGGATCAAACTCAGGATCTCGTGCTTGTGAGGCAGGCATGGTGCCACTGAGCTAATTCCCTGGCCCATAAAGTGGCTTTTTAATACATATAATTCATGGCATGGTGGGCACAGAATGAGGATTTTGACAAGCGTTGGTGAGTGAGTACCAAGAAACATGAGACTGACTGCCATCTCAGCCTCAAAGCAATGGCAGGGCACCAGTTCTACAGATGGGCAAAGCCTGAGCCCCCAAGACAGTACAAGGCTAAGCTGATTCAGGTCACGGAATTGGGGAGGTGTGGTGGAGGCATGTGAGAAAGGCATAGGTGTGGAATTCTGATGTATTAGGTGAACACCCTCCTCAAGGAAGACAAAGTCATGCTCAGCTGGAGCAAGGAACAGCTTCCTAAGACTTGTGTGCCCTCCAAGACCATCCACCCCCAAACCAAAGAATGTGCCTTGGTTTGAAAATGGCAAAGAGAAACAGGTGTTAGGTATATGATGACTGAGGGTCAAGAGTTGCCTCTTCCTGGTAGAAGTTAAGACCTCCACTGCAGTCACCAGAAAGTGGGGCTGGGGTGGGATCTGCTTCCCTCAGGGGATGTGCACCTGCGTTTGATTAACCCTGCCCAGCACCTCAGATATGACCCGTGGGCTCATAGCCACCTTCTCCACGGCTCGTTTCAGGCAGCACTCAGCTCACGATCCTCAGCTATGGAAGGGAGATTAGGATGGGAGCCACCATCCCCCACCTGGGGATACTGATGCTGGGTGTAATCATCGCTCCTCATGGACAGGAAGGAGAGCCAGGCCTCTTAGCCCCGCATAGCCTCCTGGCTTCCGTCTGGTGTCAGGTTGGCTGACTCTTCACTCTGAAGACCTCGGGAGCAAGCTGCTGAATAGGGGCGAAGCTGAACTGAGAATGCACAGCAAGTAGGGCGCGCGTCTGTATTTACGATGGTCACATTTGGTTCTACACATGGTTTTACAACACTCCTCTGGCAGATCAGGTGCGAGGTATGGAAAGTATCAGCAAGCCGCTGGGGCGGAGTGCCGGTGTGTGTGGGGGGGGGTGGTTCCTGACCCCAAGGTTCTGTGTGTCCCTGGGGGACGTGGACGCGCCCCTGCCTGGTGGCCTTCCTCCTGCGGGCCAGGCAGGGCTGCAGTACCCCGCACCAGAGCACGCTCGGTCCCGCGCCTGCCGCGTGGGCGCTAGGTTTCCTCTTTGTCTGGAGCACAGACTCGCGAGTGGGAAGGCGCGACTTCTGCAAGCACATCGGTCTTAAACCCAAGGTCCCAAACGTGTGCCGCCGAGCCGCTGCGCCGCAAGGCTTTGCCCGCGCGCCCGCACCACCTCGCGCGGCGAGGGAGGAGCCCCGCTGCGGACAGACGGCTGCTGGGGGCGCGGCGGGGCGCGGCGGCCTCCATTCATAAGCGCACACCTGCTCCCCGCCTCCCTGCAGGGCCCTGCGCTCGTGCCCGCGGGTCCAGAAGCGTGTCCACCCCACCCCCACCGGGCCCCCCCCGCCGTGTGCAGCCCCCGACCCCCCCTCACCCAGCCGAGCACCCCGGGTGGAAACGTGGGACAAAATGGCCTGCTGTTGATTCATAAATAAAATCTCGCCCTTTGGCTCCGGGCTGTCCGACATTTTGTGACTTGCGGGTTTTTTTTTTTTCTTTATCATACATTTAGGAGGCTACTGTTCGTGCTGCCCATCCATTTCTGAATACCTGGCCATTTAGGGCCGGGTTTCACCCTTTTATGAGGCGAGTGGGGAGGGCGGGAGCGGCCAGGGACGAGACGGGAGACTCGGGCGGGGCAGGGTCTCCTCCCCTCTCCATCCACACCGTGTGGTGCGCAGTTATTAACCGAGACCCTCCCCGCGAAATCCTCGGGATCGCCCTGGTCTCCGGCAGCAAGAGGCGAGCCCCTATTCGCTGAGCCGACGCCTCCCCGCCCCATTCCTCTCCGCGCTGGAAATTACAACTCCGGGCGCGCGGCAGGCAGGGAGGGGGTCCCCGAGCCGGCGGCTCCCGCCCCCCCCCCCCCCGCGCTCCCAGCTGCGGCGTCGCGCGGCCAAGGTCAGGGGCGCCGCAGGAGCAGTGCCGCGACCGGGACGAGGTCACTGCTGGGCGCACGGACCGGTCGCTAGCGGAGGGGCAGCGTGGGGCAAGTGGGGGCGCTGTCCGCCGCCTCGCGGTGCTGGGCCAGCAGCGGCCCGCGCTGGACAGGGTGGGGCGGAGACAGAAGCAGCAGCTGAGAGAACCCAGCCCCGGGCGCCGCGCGGGCCCCGCAAGCGCAGGAGGTGAGCACGCGCCCTTCGTCCGCCCCAGTAGTCCCGGGCGGAGGCCCCAGGACCCCGAGAGGAGGCTTGCAGCAGGCGCGCGGGGGATGCCCCGTGCCCCCCGCCCCGAGGCGCCGACCCCGCCGGGCCGCCCGCCTTTGGAGTCGTGTGCGCTGCCCCGCGGCCCCGGGCTGCTCGGGCCGCGGCGATGGAGGAGGAGCTGAAGTGCCCGGTGTGCGGCGCCCTGTTTCGCGAGCCGATCATCCTGCCCTGCTCGCACAATGTCTGCCTGCCGTGCGCGCGCACCATCGCGGTGCAGACCCCGGACAACGAGCAGCACCTGCCCCCGCCGCTCCTGCTGCCCCGGGGTCCAGACCCGGACCCTGCGGCCACGGGGGGTGCGGGAGCCTCCGGGGGCGCGGTGGGGGGCGCGGCTGCAGGCGGCGGGGACCACGCGGACAAGCTGAGCCTGCACAGCGAGACTGACAGCGGCTACGGCTCCTACACGCCAAGCCTCAAGTCCCCCAATGGGGTCCGCGTGCTGCCCACGGTGCCCGCGCCCCCAGGCTCTTCTGCTGCCGCGGCCCGGGGCGCCACCTGCTCGACTCTAGCCGCGTGTTCCTCCAGCTCCATCACCTGCCCGCAGTGCCATCGCAGCGCCTCCCTGGACCACCGTGGCCTGCGCGGCTTCCAGCGCAACCGGCTGCTGGAGGCCATCGTGCAGCGCTTCCAGCAGGGCCGCGGGCCGGCGCCGGGGGCGTCTGCGGCCCCCGCGGTGGCCGTCTGCCAGCTGTGCGACCGCACCCCGCCAGAGCCCGCGGCAGCGCTCTGCGAGCAGTGCGACGTGCTCTACTGCGCCGCCTGCCAGCTCAAGTGCCACCCGTCCCGGGGCCCCTTTGCCAAGCACCACCTGGTGCAGCCTCCGCCGCCGCCTGCGCCCCCCGAGCCGGCCCCTGTCGCCCCTGGCGCGAGCGGCGGCTGCAAGAGCCCCGGGGCCGCAGGCAGTGGCGCGGCGCGTAAGTTCCCCACGTGCCCGGAGCACGACCTGGAGAACTATAGCATGTACTGTGCCAGCTGCCGGAGCCCGGTGTGCTACGTGTGCCTGGAGGACGGCCGGCACGCCCAGCACGAGGTGAAGCCGCTGGGCGCAGCCTGGAAGCAGCACAAGGTGAGCGCTGGCGCGAGCACGGGAAGCCTCAGTTCTGCAAGGGCTGAGCGGGAACCACTCATCGTTCCTTCGTTCATTCATTCATCCTGGCATCAGTAATTTGACCAACACTCAATGAGTCGAGGCCCCTGAGACGGGTACTGCGTGTGGACAGGATAGGTGTGGAGTAAGTGGCTTACCGAGTCTCTTCCCACATGAGACTTTGTGACTCTACACAAAGTGGCCTCAATCCCAGTCTGACTAAGTCACCCTGATGGCCCTTCTTGATTAAGGCAGGCAGGACCTCCTTCCTCCTTGTGGGGGAAATATTTTTTTAAAACTTATTTTTTTAAGGTGCAAGTGTTACCATCTGGTTGCATCTGACTGGTGCCTTTCCAACCAGGTAAATCTCCTGAGATGGGAGGCTGGTCTCCAGTCCTCAAGAAGGGCTGCACTATTTTCTGTTCAGCCAGACCTCTCCCTTCCAGAGCAGAAATCCTCAACTCCTCTCCAAATGCATTCTATCCCCAGAATGCCCTGCAGCCTAGAGGGGAGATACACTTCTTCCTGAGCCCTGTTGTAGCACTAGGACAAGTGCCCCTTAGAAGGAAGCATCCTTTTTCCTAGAGACCTCTCTTGGCTGGAGCTGGGGTGGGGGAAGCTCACAGTTACAGAACCAGGTGCTTAGGGAGTGTAACCCTCAGCAGATTATGGCCGACAATGTGAACTCCTATCTGACACTGGGAAAAAGAGGATAAGCCATCAGTATTTGATCAGGCCATCATCAGGCCCTGAGACAAGGCTGGCCTCTTCTAGCTAAGATTCACCTAATTTCTGAGACAAATCGGTTAGCTGGACACCTGCACTCATCCCTGTGGAGGAAGTTAGAGTCCCTTGGTAAGGACCCTAATGCATCTTCATCCCAGAGGGCTATCATTCAATGCATTCTTTCCAGTAAACTCTAGCAGGGAAGAGGCAGAGGTCTCCAGAGGGCCCAACAGTAAATAGTGTGTGCACTTGGGTGGACAAGGGGAGCCACAGGAAAACGGAGCCATTTGCCAAGGCAACTTTGTCATCCAATTGCAAACAGGCAGAGGGCAGCACAGAAGAGACTAACTGCTCCTCGGTAGATGTCTTGTTCCTGTATATATAAAATATATAGTTATGGTGTATAGATTCATCTATTATAATGAGCATGTGTTGTTACTGTAACTTTTCCAATAAAATTAGGTGAGGGGGAGCTCAAGAACTTGGGAGGCTGAGGCAGGAGGGTATCTGTGAGTTTGAGGCCAGTCTGGGCTACATATTACGTTCAAGGCCCACCTGGACTGCACAGTGAGACCCTGTCTTCACACACACACACACACACACACACACACGCACACACATACACTCGCACGCGTGCACTTTAGAAATCCACCAAGGAGAGGGAAGTTTATTTAACAGATCTTAAAAAGGGAAATGTGGAGTCGAATCCCTGGTTCTAGAGCAGTGGTTCTCAATGGGGGCCAATTGGGTTGTCACGCCTCAGGGATGCTGTTAGCATCTAGTGAGCAGAGGCATGAGGTCTACTAAACATCCTACAGTATAAAGGAAAACTCTGGCAATTATCTGAAGGTCAACAGCACCTCTGATAAGAAACCCTGCTCTTCTGGGCATGGTGGTGCACACCTGTAATCCCAGCACTAGGGAGGCTGAGGCAAGATCACTGTGAGTTGTACACCAGCCTAGGCTACATGGTGAGTTCAAGGCCAGCCTGAACTGCACAGTGAGACCCTGTTTCAAAAAAACAAAGACAAAAAACCCTACCGTGCAGTTGCAACAGTCCTAGTCTAAATCTCAAGGATTGCAGTTTACTAGCTGTGTGAGTTGAGGCAATTTTAACTTTAAACTCATTGAAGTAACATCTAACTCAGATCCTCATGGAAAGCAGTAAGTATAATTCTCTATGTTTAGCCTCTAGCTCAGTACGTATTATTTTTATGGTCTTAATACTTAAAAACAGTGAGCTTGCAGAAAGCTACAGGGCAGTAGCCTGAGTGCTCTTTTGGGCTCATTGACTTGGTTACCTGGAGAAAACACCTGATTGTGACTTTTGGTATTGCTTGTGCTGAGCCCTTAAATAGCTTTGAGCTGAATGAGGATGCTTGCCTTGAATTCATTGCCATTCACTAGACATTTTGCTTTGCAGAAATTATAGCTCCTCACTTGTTTCATTGTTTAAGGGACTAGATGTCATTTTATAAATAAGGAAATCATTTGAAAAAAGACTGATTAATTAACAAGACAAGAAGTGTGGGTTCTAAACATCACACTCAGATTTCACAAGCTGTTAAAAGTTTACAGCCTAGAGGGCCAAAGCTAATTTTAGATATTGCCACTTGAACATTCAGAATAGTGAAGAGTGGAAAGCAAAGAAGGCTCAGTTGAGATTTTTGCAATTGTAAGAGTTTAAGTGTCTCGCTTGGAAAAGTGAGTTGGATAATGAGGTATGGTTTCAAGGACCAAGGTTGAGCAGGGAAAAATCAGTGGTCATCCCCAGTTTGGTATCAAAAGCAGTCTTCTATAATCACTACTCACCAAACAGCATACAGTTATGAGGAGACGTGAGAAGCACATGGATAGCTACTTAACAGTGTGGGTGGTAGCACCTGTGGGCAGTGGCACCTGGGGGAACATGACTGTGGGATTTCTTGTCTGGTGGTGCTGCTTCAGGAACTATGATGTCCTGCATCCAGTGGGAATGTGGAGATAGTTCCGAGAGACTCAGCCTCAAGGATGGATACATACTCTGCTGTTCTTTAGCAGCTGCTGCTGCTTTTCTACAAAAAGGGAACTTAGTGCTTGTTGCAAGCATCTCACTAGGTGCCGGTGATGGGAAGGGAAGTTGGAAGGGGGGGTACACAGCTTAGCTTTGGTTGGGGAGGTTGGGAGCGGGTCTGAGACCACCACGTGAGTTGCAAGAGTGGTTATTACAGGGAGATAAATGAGAACACTCCATTTCAGACTCCTACTGTGGCAGCAAGCTCTTCAGTAAACATTACAGTCTTTGGATTTTTGTCCTGGTGGTTAAAACCCTCAGAATTGGGCCAGGGATTTACCTCAGTGGCACCATGCCTGCCTCAAAAATGCAAGGTCCTGAGTTTGATCCCTGTTACCAAAAAAAAAAACAACCCTCAGAATCCATAACAAAGCCCCACTGATACCAGCAGCCCTTCCCTGAGGTTCCTAAGTTCCAAGGGGCCTTCAGCACAGCTGGCTCTGATTCCTCTCTGGAGGAGTGGAGCTTGCCATTTGATCAGTGATTCTTAAGGGAGGAGGCCTGTACTGTATGTAATACTAAAGCCTGTTGATTATCACCTTTTAAAGCAGAGTAGAAACCTTTTGGTCTTGATTAAACACATTTTCATATGGCTCTCTTGGAAGACAATTAACTTTAACTTCTGACAGGAAGAAGTTCTGCGTGTTTTGAAAGACAGGCAAGAAGGGCAGCTTTTGCCTTTTTCTCTATTGATTATCCCAAGGCAGGGAGGCGGGGGGGTGGGGAGGTGGAGGTCACTGTGAGCTGTGACACTTCCTAGCATATCACAGAATGTCATCTGAAATTCTTGCTTCAGGGAGAACCTGAGATGCTGGGTGCAGATGGTCAGCCCTGAATTAAATGTGGATGTTGATTCCCCGCCTGAGGCTGTGGAGTGCTGGCCAGGCCTCTGGGGAGCAGAAGAGCATGCAAGAACACCTCAAAGTGCCCAGGGTGACCTAACCGGGGAGCCCCCTCCCACCTTGCAAAAGAGTGAGGGAGAGTGTGGAATGGGGAAGATGGGAACATCTGCTCTCTCTAGGCCTCCAGGCTCTGCCAAGGGCATGTGGCTTCTCTGCGCCTGGTCTGGCCTATTTTGTAAAGGAGGCATTTTAGGCTTTCGAGCCTCAGGGGAAAGTCCTTGCGATTTACAGGACATCACACGAGTGACAAAGCCAGAACATGGAGTCATAACTGTGATCATAGGGGAACTTATTTTAACATTTGGAGTTCTTATTACCCAAGTAGTAAGTACTCATTGTTAAAAATTAGAACTGCAGACATAGAAATGCAGGCTTAACTGTCATCCCTAAACTCTACAGGGAAAAAAAATTTCTAACACTTGAGAGTTTTTCCTCCTCTAATTCTACTATACTTTTATTTGACACTGCCTTTTTCTTTACAAATACAATCTAAATGTCTTTATTGATAATGAATATGTATTATTTTTGAGGGCTATATGCCATTACTTCATAAGAATTCATTTTACACCCTGATTCTACACTTTAGGCTGTTTTCACCTTTTGCTGCTATAGACATTTTTCCATTTAAATCTTTGCTTTACACTCTTAATTATTTCCTTAGGTTACATTTCTGATGTGGAATTATAATACCAAAGGTTGTGCTCACTTCAGCAGCACATATATGAAAAAAAAGGAATATCAAAGGTTACTTGACTTTAAAGCAACTAATTAATGTTTCCAAATTACCTTCCATTGAGATACCTATTTTTCTCCCAACAGGAAATTATGTCAATAATAAAAAATTCGCGTGGTTAGGAACCAAAGAGGAAACAAAAAGTAGATTGTCTTGCTTGTAGTAATTATTATTTGCTATTTTCATTACATCATTATTAGAGCTTTTTAAAAAGAGGATCACAAGTATCTAGACTTTCGTATTCTTAACTACCAGTGAACCTGCCTTCCCTGGAGAAATGATTTAACTTGTAGAGCTCTGTTGCCCCATTTCCCCTTCTGGTTTCTGAGGCACTTTGGGATGGGGTTGGGTGACCATAAAAAGCTGAAGAGAGGGAAGAACTTGGCAGTGTCTTCCAAGAGGTCTGGCCTCTCATCCTCACTGCCCTGTGCTAGATTCTGACCCCAGGCAGAGTGCTGAGAGCCACAGCAGTGGACAACCTGCTCCTCCTTACACTCCCTGGAAATCTGTTCATTCCAAGAGAGAGCCCAGATTTTCAAGAAGCTAAACCTTTAGGGCCGGGGATTTAGCTCAGTGGTTCCGCCCCCTGCCTAGCAAGCGCAAGGACCAGAGTTCAATCCCCGGTACAAAAAGAAAAAAAGAAAAGAAACTAAACCTTTCATCAACGCTGACGTTTTAAGAAAAGGAGTGCCAGGCTGGCTTCTGCTCCATCTACCCAAAATTGGCTAGGGGCCTATGGCAAAGCTACTCAGGCCCTGGGAGCTGAGCTTTCTGAGATGCCAAGGCTGCAGTGTGCCCCATCAGCCATGTCCACAAGGCCACCATCTTCAGACCACTTTGGCTGTGGCCTGCCCTGAGCTTGGACTTAGTCTAAGGCAGGTCAGTCATCCAGAAACAACTACTTGGAAAAAACCTTATGTGACATCCTTTGAAGTGCCTTTTTAGAAAACATGCATTCCTTATCACTCTGCGCAGCTGAGAATCAAAAAGTGGGACAAGAAAAAAGGCCAGACTCCCTAAATATGAATCGCTTTCCTCTTGACTTTGAAGATTTTTTTGTAGAGATATAGGGATTTAGAATTAAAGTTCACTTCAAAGACTGTGACGGGGCCACTCTCCTGTCACTAGTTACGAATATATCCCATAATGTATGAGCTGTGATTGAAATATATGGTGAGTGCTTAAAAATTTACTATAGCACAGGGCATATTGCCATGAACCTCCCTCAAAGCATTCCCCCTCACTTCAAACACACTTATCCCATTGTTCTTGCCACTTTCTGCAGCAGTTCTGGAAGTTCTTTCCTAAGTACCTTTATAAGATGTGATTTTTAAAAAAATAATGCTGAATGCTGCTGCCAAGTGCCATCCAATGGAAAGGCAGGCTCATAAAATCATGACGCTGTGTCTACCTTATTCACCAGATCTGGCACTGTGTGACTTCCGGCTCTTCCCCAGAGTCAAAATGACCACGAAAGGGAAATGTTTTGAGTTGATTCGGGACACCAAGGCAACCACTAGAGCACAATTAAAGCCACCTGTCTGCTGTTTTCACTTGGATTTTCTTTTAGCTTATCTGTGGTGTTCTAGAAAACAGCAAAGAGTGTGCTTTATCCATTCCTTCAGGGCCAGCTCAGGTGTGGCAGAGGTCAGCACATGAAAGTCAGAGGATCCAAGGAGTAAGAGAATCTTGGCAAGCACTGGGCATGGGAATGCAGCAAATCCACCTTCCTTGCTTGGAATTTCCCTCTCTGAGGAGTTCACAGCACTGACTGTGAGAGAATCCTTGTGTCTGTTTTCCAGGTTTGGCTGTTTCCCGGCAGAGATGATAAATTGCATCCTCTTCAGTTTGCAGTTGAGGAGCCTTGAGGTGAAGGGGCTTGTTCATCTTCCACAGGAAGTTATGAAATAATTGTATAGAAAATGGCCTTTATTGTTCCTCAGTGAACATTCTGAATAACTATTAAAATACAACAGACAGGTACAGGGCCACACATCTGTAATCCCAGCTACTCAGGAGACTGAGGCAGGAGGACTGCAAATCTGAGGACAAACTGGGCTACAAAACAAGACCCTGTCTCAAAGATAGATAAATAAAAAGGCTGGAATGTAGCTCAGTGGTAAAGCCTTGCAACCATGAGGCCCTGGGATCAATCCCTAGTAACACACACGCTCACACACAAATGTGTGTGTGCAACAGAATGCTCTGTGTGTATCTGAACCCCCCAAAATGGTGTGCATGGCATTTCATGAAGAGCAATTATGTATGGGGGAAATACAGGGTCAACTGACAGCTACTCCAAAAGGACCAGCATGGGGACAAAACCTCCTTCATCCAGCTGGAACAGGGCAGCAGAGCAGGAAATCAAAGTGGGCTGTAGCTGGGGAGCCAAACGTCCTGTTTAAGGCAAATAGGACAGAGGTATTTGAGGGCTGCAGGGGGCTAAAATGTCAGGCCGGACTGCCTCTTCATTGTACTTATGGCCACCAAAGGGGGACGTGGTTTAGAGGAACGAGAGGGGAGGTCAGGATCCACAAGGACAGGCAAGGTGAGATTTGGCCAGGGAATCCAGGAGTGGGGACAAGATCTGAACAGACATATCAGACCAGAACTCACTCCAGAAGGAAGGGCTTGGCTCTAGTCACATGTCATCTAAAAAACCTGTCCAGATGGTGTGCCATTTAAAAAAATTAGGTCAAGGCCATGTTAGGAAATTTAGACAAATACAATACTTGCACTTGCCAAATCTCCAGTACTTGTTATACTTCACTTTAGGTGATGTCTGCAAAGCCAGAAAATCAATGAAATATGAATAATCAGAAATGACAGTCCTCCTAAAATGGAGAACCAAGACTTAGCATTGATCAGGAGATTAGTTGTTGCATGTGCGTTGGTGTTGCCTATCAGCTGGACCACGTGTCCATGGAAGGAAAAGCAGCCTCTAGTGCTTACTATAACAACCAAAGCTGATGATGCCTCCTGCCATTGCACCCTCTTTCTGAGCTTGCCCCTCTCATGAGTATCTGCTCTCTGATCCACCTGAGTACTTAGTGAGTGTCCTTCTAGGCACCAAACCACCAAAGAATCATTATCATCCCTTGAAGGGCAAAAAATCCAGTCACAGGAAGAAGAAAATAAATGAATAGCCAAGTGAATAATTTCTGTAATGATAGATACAAAATGGAAGTAAAAATAATGTGATAAAACACTTTGGCAGCTGGGGATTTAGCTCAGTGGTTCTGCTGCCTGCCTCACAGGTGCAGGGACCCGAGTTTGATCCCCAGTACCACCAAAAAAAAAAAAAAAACACTTTGGCAGACTTTAGGGGGTGAATGGAAAGCAGCTCTGGGTGCCGTGTTTTCAGCTTGGACTTCAAGCTGGAGGAGGAGAAGGAGGAAGAGGAGGAGGAACTGGCCCTGTGGGCTCCAGGGCTCACACCTTTCAGGGAAGCAGGAAGTGAGAACCAGAGGTAGCAGATGTCTGGCGTGTTTGAAGAGTAGAAATGGACCAGTGTGGGTGAATAAAGGTCAGGAGCACAGAGGCTGGCAGGGGTTAGGACTCAAAGCTGGTAGGCATGGAGTTGGGTTGGATTGTGTGATGAATATGTGGGAACCACTGCAGGCCTTGAAGCTGGGGAGTGGTACTTGTTTCTTAGAAGGTAATTCTGACCTTTGTTTGGACAGGTATGTAGGGAGATAAGAGTGGAGTCAAGGAAGACTAATTAGAGGCTATTGCAGAAGATTAGACTACAAAATAAGGGAACTTGAATGAGGAGAGAGGCTCCAAAAATGGAGAGAAGCATGTGCACTCCTATCCTGCTGGGGTCCTCTCAGCTTCTTGGACTTGTGGTTTAATGTCTTTTATTAATTTTACAAAATTTTGTCTACTATCTCCTCCAATAATTGTACTCTATTTCCTCCCTCTCTCTCCTCCCCACTTCTCTCCTTCCCTCTCATCCTTCTGAGATTCCAATGTGTATGTTAGACCAGTATTTAGTATTATTCTTCCCTGGTTCCTCCCAATACTCCTTCAATTCCAGACCTATAAAATTTAGGCTTGTAACTGACTCATCCTATAGTGAGGTCATAAAATAACCTTGCCCCTCCCTATAATTTGAGTGAGCTGATGCCTCCTGTTTATAGCCAGTGTAAGCACCAAAAGTGGTATCCATCATGCGTTGAAACAAACCAGACTAGAGGGCAGACCAGAGGTTAGGATCTATATGCATCATCAGTAATGTAAGACAAAGTTGATATCTGCTGACAGATGGGTACATGTTATTTATATTTGACAAAAATGTTTAATCTGAGTCTAATCATGAGGAAACACTTATGGTAAATCAAGACTTGGGAATATTTTGTAAAACGGTAGGTCTTGATTCTTTAAAAAAATATGTCAAGGAAGAAAAAACCTGGAAGGGGCTGATTTAATTTAAAGAGTTGTTTCAACAGATGTAAGCATGACCCTTGACTGGGTTCTAGACTGTTTAAAAAGTTTATAATATTATGTATCAATACTAAAATAGTACCTGGGTATGATAATAGAAGTATGATTACATAGGAAAATGTCCTTGTTCTTGGGTGATCCAGGCCAGAAGTTACTTACTATGAATTGTAGCCCTTAAAGTGGTTAGGTAAAAAAACAAGGGAAAATATAATAACGGGACATGCTGAAACAAACCTGCCAGTATTATTCTTTACTAGAATTTAACAGAATTGTCTGTCGGTTAAAGTTCTCGGTAGAAAAGGTTTGGCAGAAAATGTTTTCCTGTATGCAATTCAGGGCCACAGTGGCTCTTCAGGCCTTGAGCCTGTGGCTCAGTAGTTAGTTTTGCTTTGCTACGTTATAGGTGGAGAGAAAGGGGGCAAAAAGGAAGTGAAGAGACTGGATAAGAAAAGAGACTCCCAGTAAGAAAAGGCAGGAAGAGATCTTATGAAGTGCATGAGGGAGTGGATTGTGAGACAGGCATCTCAGCACTTAGAGGCTGAGACAGAAGGATTGCAAGTTCAAGCCTAGCCTGGGCAACTTAGCAGTTTAGCAAGACTATGTCTCAAAAAAATAAAAAGGGCTGGGGATGTAGCTTAGTGGGAAGGCCTTGGGTTTAATCCCCAGTATTTAAAAATAAATAAGTTGATAAATAATCCCATTTTTATTAAACTCTGATTGTTCAGACTCATCAATAGCTAATAGAGACCCATGGGCTCTTCTTATTTGTAAACCATTTTTATACATCATAACACACTATATTTTGAAGGTCTGGAGAGGGCAAGAGGTATGCCTTATTTCTCTTTGTGTTCCCTGTACCCAGCAGAGCAGCCAGCACCCAGGAGGCCATGAGGAGCATTTATTGAATAAATGAATAGGACATAACACTGAAATGTATCAACATCATGAATTATTACCCCAATGCAGACCCTGCTAACTACTCTTTGACTCATGGAACGGAATAACTCACAAAGGAAGGGTCATTCCAGGGGATGGTGTGGAAAGGAGACAGGGAGGAATTGCGTATTTCCCTGGGCCCTGTTGAGGCGAGCGGTCCATCCACGCTAGCATGGTTCTCTCCCTTCCTCCTTGGTGGTGTGCGCCAGCAGCAGTGAGCTGGGAAATGCTGTGTGTGTGGTCGTGGTCTTTCCCAGATGTTGGTGGGCACTGCTTCCTCCTTTCCAGAGACCGTGCTGAGTCTGTTACTAGACCAACACACAGGAATCCTCAGTGCAATAAGGGCTGCCAAAGGCAGGCACAGGAATGCTTGCTGTGGAGACAACAGTCCTCATACGCTACCCCTTGCCAAGCAATGACCGCATGCTAAATGAAGGGATGTGTTTCACAGGTTTAATGCAGAGCATAGCACATATGAAACACTCTAAGTCACTGTTACTGACCTTATCGTGATTATTACTGTGAGGCTCAAGTCTGGGAGGTATGAGGGAAGGAGGGAAGAGGTTCTGGTTCCAGCTGTCCCACAGGGCCCTCTTCCAGTAGAGCTGAATGACGCTGTGGCAAGGCCCTTGTCCCCAGTCACAAGGAGTGGATACCAGCGGTGAGTGGTTCTGGGATTGCTTGGATCAGATTCCTGGTCTGCTGTTGACTGATATAGTGGAGACTGGATTTGAATTGGGATCAAAAAGATCTGCACCAGTTGGGTGAGGCTCATAACCTTTCTCAGCCTGTTTTCTGACATAGGTTCATATGGGCACAGGTCAGTTAGTGAGGCGCTTCTCCCAGCTTCAAGGCTTCTGCCTGCCTCCCGCTCTCGGGCTCACTCAGCACCCACTGGTGTGAGGAGGAAGAGACTGTGTAACTTGGTTCTGTTTTGTGGCTACATATAAAACAAAGTGTACTATAGAAAAAAGACAGAACTTAATTATTAGCTTACTATGATCACCAACTGAGCAGATTCAATGACAGAAATTTGCCCTCTCACAGTCCTGGGGCTGGAGGTCTGAGGTCTGAGATCCTGGTGTCGGCTGGCCCCATTCCCTGGGGGCTCTGGGGTAGGATCCAGTTCAGGCCTCTCTCCTGGATTCTGGGGACTCTCTGGATAACAGCAGTGTCATTCCAGTCTTCTTGTAGCATTCTGCCATGTGTCTAACCCTCCCTTTTATAGGGACACCAATCATAACAGCTTAGAGTCATTCTCCCCCCACACGACTTCTTATACCTGCAGCAAGCCTATTTCCATACGAGGCCCCTTCTAAGGTAATAGGGGTGAGGATGTCAACATATGAACATTTGTGGGACACAATTAACTTATAACATACAAGAACATTAATAGCTGGATCACAGTTCCTTTAGGTGGAGGAAATGAATCAAGCAGAGAGAAGCGTTTGTCCCCATCCCCTTGGAAATACTGATCCAGTGCCTTCTGGAGCCCAGCAAGGAGCTTGGAGCCAAGACTCCAGATGTGGGCTGGGGAGAATGGAGGTGGGGTGGGGTGGGGACAGTGAGGGGATGTGGGGGGGGGGTCCCTTGGCCTGAGCAGCACGGGTGGGGAAGAAGAGAGATGGAGGTTTCAAAACATGTCTTTTCATCCTTCGGACTTCCCTCTGAGCCCTTGTGGCCATCACCAAAAGCAAAGATGGTGAAGATAGATTTGCAATAAGAAGCACACTGTCATTGTATCAGGACATTTTTACAAGGTGAAATGCCCTGAGCCAGAAGATACTGGGAAGAGCTGGGTGGCCCTGCATTTCCTGCTGTAGAGTGGTTTAGCTTCTTCTCAAGGGTGGTGATTTCCACTTAGATCTTAGTAATATTTGAATTTTTAATAAATGATCATAGTTTTATTGTTTTTTTCTGATCATAAAACATAATACATTTTTTAAATGAAGACAATTCAAAGAAGAGGCAAAGAAAAGAATTCACCTGTATCTCACATCCCAGAAACCACTGTTAACATGAATATATATGTATATATGTTTTCTAAGATAAAACTTTTTTGTTTGTTTTTTTAGACAAGGTCTCACTGTGTAGTCCAGGCTGGCCTTGAACTTTCAAAGTTGCAATCCTCCTGCCTCAGCCTCCTGAGTGCTGGGATTACATGTGTACACACACCGTCATGCTCAGCTCTAAGATAAAGTTTTTGATGAGATCTTATGTGTGCTTTTTGGTAGAATGTTTTTCTTTCCACTAAACAAGAAGTACATGCCATAACTCCAAAAAGATAGATCCTAGACCAGGAGAGTGAGGACTTTCCCAAGAGCCCATGACTTTAAGTGGAACCAGAGGTTGCTGGGCTGCCAAGACCATGGTGCTAGATTTTATTGTTTATTCAACCATCTCCTGCCCTTCCGGCCCCATGTATGAAAGGCTGGGCCTGCCATGTGCTGGCAGTGAGCCATGAACAAGGTAATGCTGCTGTCTCAGGGGAGGCTCTGTGGCTGGTGTTTGACTGTGGGTCTTTGTCTCCACTGTGAGGCTAGGATGTCTCAAGTAGGTGCTCCTTCAGCCCGAAGGCTGGAAGGCAGATGGCATGAAACAGAGCAGCCACTGACCCACACTGAGCATTCAGTGTGAGCAAGAAGCTCCCCTGTGTTGCTGGAAGCTTCTGCCAGGAGTATGATGCCTGCTGCCACTTACACTGCTCCTCCAACTCCCCACCATCACCAGCCCAGCTTTTCTGAGCCATGCCCTGGGTAGCGGTCAAATGTTTCTGGCTTTGCCTTTGGTTGAAGACGAATGAAGAAACACTTTTTAAACCTAGAAGAGTCCTTTGCTAGGCCAATATTTAGATTTACTTTTATACTTTTTTTTCCCTTGATCCCTAAATCACAGAGAGACATTCCCAGGCATACATCCAACTGCTGGGCACATATTCACCTGAGTCCCCTTTAGACTTCTCTTCTGTATCCTGGACTTTTTCCAGCTAGTTTGATTTTGCTTAAAATCCATTTCTTCTGCCATGATGCAAAGTAGTGAAAAGATAAATCTAACATTTCCTGAGCAAGTTTAAAAGTGCTGGTTTGAGATAGCAGATATCAGGAGCGTGTTCATCTCACAGTGGCTGATGAAAGATGAGTCCTTTCTAGAGGGAGTTGCCTTGAAGTGTAAGAAGTGGAATCGCATGTCCGTCTACTATTATATCACATGTCTGGTACAAAGCTCAAGCAGAGCCATCTAAGAGGCTCTTTGATCCATTTTAGAAATTTCCCTGACATGTTATCTGACAGAAAAAAACTCACTTGTGCAACAAATATTTATTGGACATGTACTCATACATAGACGAAGCAAGGTCTTCACCTCCCAGACCAAACATGTTAATGAGAGAAAGTCAATGCATGATGACGGTAGAATGAAATAAGATGTGGGCTGCCCAGAAAGAGGCATCTCACCCAGACTGGAGTGGAGTCACACAAGACAGCTGAGGGAAGCATGGGACTGGGACCCCCCTGCAACGCAAAGGAAGGGTGCATTGGGTGGAGGAATGGCAGGTGCAAAGGCCCAGAGGTATGCAGCATGCTTCTGGGTGAAGTGTGGTTTGTATCTTGAAGGTGGGACCAAGAACTTCAACAGGAACTAAAAGGCCCAAGTCCTGAGGGGTGGGGGCATGAATTTCCTAGTGACTCTGGGCCTGGCTCTGCCAGATGAGTTCTTGAGAGTCATTGAACACTAACTAAGAAGCAGGCCAGTGCCCAAGGGTCTCTAACAATAGGGAGCCAGGTCCCATCAATCCTGCCTCTTCTTATCTCTGACTGCAGCACCAGGTCCTAGCCAAGGACTTAGTCTGGTTGGAGGTGCTGACATATCAATACTGGCAGCCTGTATATCAAGGCTGAGAGGGGGCACTGCCCTGGGCAGCCTGGGGAAAGAGGCTCTTCAGGATTCTTACATGGCTGGCATTTGGGAGTTAGAGGTGAGGTCAAGCTGTAGCAGAGAACAAGGGGGCCTCTCCACTGCTGACCCCATGGGGATCGCATGAACCCCACTTCTGCAAGTATCATTAGCCTTGCACCACGTGGCTGGCTGGCTGTGCTAAGCCTCCATACCACGAGCCCAGCTACTGTTCTTTGTGGCAAGCAAAAGAAACCAATGTGGACTTCCTTTCAAGCAAAGGAAATTTATCAGAAAAATGATACTTTTGTCCTAAGCACTTCCGAACCTATAGGAGCTTTGGAACCACAGCTGAAGTAGTGAGAAGAGAGAGCCCGTTGGAGGGCATTGATTTGTGGTGGCCCCATCCTGAGCACTCTACAGATACTAACTCACTTGAGCCCCGCAACAGCCCCCCAGTGTACCCACTGTCATGACCCCTCTTTCATGGCTGAGGGAGACGGAAGCAGGGAAAGCAAGTGACACCCCACCACCACCAAAATCACAGTCAGTAAGCTAGGATTTGAACCCAAGCTCCTGGCTCCAGAGGCTGGGGGCTAAGAAGTAGAGTCTGCAGGGCCCATAGGAGTCTGGCCAGGGAGCCAGGGAAAAGGTGCCTCATTTCCCCAGGCTCCATTCCCTTGGCTCGAGGAGGGCGCTCCCACTGGCCTAGATGAGGTATGCACCAGCCCTCATCAAAGGGGTCCACTCGACCTGTGACCCACGGCCCTAACGTGGTGGGGCTACCCCGACATTGCTCCCCGAGCATCAGTTGTGAGCTGGTCTCCCCGGGTGAACATGCATGCACAGCTGCCTCCAAGAACAGGGCCCTCAGGGTGGGCTGGATCTGGAGCTGGGGGGAGGGTACCCTGTGGCTTGGGGGACCCAGGAGATGTGGCTACTACCATCTGGTGGCGAGGTGTCTTGGTCCTACCTTCACCTGCTCCCGGGGCTTCCCCTGTCCAACTCACCCCAGTCCCAGCCCTGTGAGTGTCTCCAAATGCCCTGGGCAACCTCCCCTCCCAGGCTCAAGCTTGCTGCTCCTGTTCCCACCATGAGGGCCTTCAAGGCTCACCACCATGACTTCTGCTTGGCTGCTGGTTTATTTTGGTCATAGGTACTTGGAGCCTAGGGCTGACAGTTCAGAGAAGATGAAAAAACAAAGCTGCTTTCTGTAGCCTGGGTGCAGGGTTGCTGTGGGCAAGGTGGTTCAGCAGGGTGGGCAGGGACCTGCTAGTCTGCAGACAGAGGCAGGGAGTGGGGACATCAGAAAGTCTGTACAGTGGGACACTTGGGCCAGATCACTGGTGGCAGCTAACCTAAAGACATCTGGACCCAGACCAGAAAGGATTAGCACCCAGAAGCCATGTGCAAGGTAAGCTACGTGCCCTCAAACACTGGGTGAAAGATGACCTCACAGCCATGCTAATCATGCCCAGGGTGGGAGGACTGAGGTGTGAGTAGCTCAAGGGAAGCAGAAATAGTCCAGAGCAAAATCCGTGCACCACACGATGGTTATGGGCACGGTCTGTGTGGCAGGCATCGCACTCCCCACTGTGTGGCACACGGAGATGCTCAGGACAGAGCTCTTGGGGCAGATGGGCCACAGGGCAGGGCTGGTAGCCATCCGCCCTGCAGGTCAGGCTCTGCTCTGCTCTGGGAGCTCAGAGGGCATGTTCTGTGTGGGGCGAGGGTAGCCAGGCTGCAGGAGGGCCATGAGAGGAGGGTCTTCCCAGCTGGATGCATGTTGACAGGCAGCACTAGGCAAAGCCAAAGAGGGAGAGCAGGACTGCCACAGCCAAGGAGGAGAGGAGAGCTGAGGGTGGAGACCAAGCGGGCGGCAGCAGGGAGGGCCTTGGTGCTGAGCTGGGAGGCTGGATGTGGCTGTGCAGTGGAGGACACTGCTGTGCGGAGAAGGGAGGTGAGGAGAGCAGGTGGGAAGAGGGGAGTCAGGAGTTCGCTGAGGTGTGGGAGACGAAGGGCCCCAGAGGGACCTTTCCACAGAGACCTCTGTCGGGTGATTAGGCACTCTCACCCGTACTCCTGGGCAGGGCGAGCCCAAGACCTGCCTTTGCTCCAGTACTGGGCAGATAGTGGGGGGGGGGGGCGCTCAACTTGTCCAACAAGGAAGGGCCTTTCAGTTCCAAAGAGTGAGGTTTCATAGGCGGGTGTTGTGTCCCCCAAATGTCGGGGGTGGTGTTCATGGCAGTCACGTAGCTACACACTGCACCAGTGTGGATTGTATTTTCTGGGCCTTACATGCCCATGGCCAGTAATTTGCCCCTTTCCAGCTCTTTTACATTTAAATAAGAATTGTTCTTAGTTAGCTTTGCGATCTTGGATATGTTTAGGTGGAAAGTGTCTAGACTTTTAGCGTGCTGACTGCCCATCAGGCAAACAACAGAACACTTTGGATGTTAGGACATCCAGTGGCAATATTATAATTTATGTGCTCCTTTGTAGTTTATACATTTCATTAGAAGATCAGCTTCTCAGAAGAGAAGTCAGACAGCACTGTTTAAGGTCTTTTGTCTCTAAAACCCTGTATTTCCACTGGGTACCCTGATGTTAGAAATCAGGGATCAAACTTTTTTTTTTTCCCATTAAGTTTACTGGTACATTTTAGGTATAAAATGCAGTTACATACATCATTGGGATCTTGTACCTTTACATAATGCATCTTGGTTCTTATTTTTTCCCCATTCCTAGCCCTCCCTTCACCCCCTCCACCCTTCCCTATTTACAAAGACTTTGTTTCCATTTTTTTCTTTTCTCATATTTTTTCTTTTCCCTTCTTTCCTTTCCCCTACCCCTCCCACTTCCCCTGATCCTTTAGACCTTTACTTCCTATTACACAGTATCAATTATACATTTTTTAAATTACAATATCAAGACCTAGGAGACATTACCACAGGTTTTACAGAATTTAAAAGGATATAGAAAGCATATTTCAAAAATCTGTTTTGAAATAAATCTGACAACTTCTAAGAAGTATTCAGGGATCAAACTTAAAAGAAGGTGATTTAGGGGCTTCTCACACAGTGGCTAGCTAGAAAAATCACCGAACAGGCTTAGAACCTGAAGACACAGGTGGGCTCCAGTGTGTGCTTTCAGGAAATTCACAGACATAGACCTGAGTTGGGATTAGGGAATGCTTGGTTAGATGACTAAGTGTAATAGTAAGAGCCTGTGACAATTACTGTTGTCATTCCCAAATTTGAGCACAAGGCTGTCACCGCAGAAGGATGTAGCATCTGCCTAGGACACACAGAGCCACGATTCAAAGCAGTCTGGCCTGGTCCTCACCCAGAATGCACTTCCAGCCCTGCCCAGAAGGAACCCCAGCTGGGCTCCTAGCTTGCCGGCTAGCCGCTCCTGGGCTGCCAGGGAAGATGGGCAGACAGGCATTAGTTTTGCCCAGTGAGAAGATTATGTGAACCCAGACTCTGGTGGGGGAGACCAGGGAGCTACCAATGGTGGGTTTGTGATTCAGGTTAAAATCCATTCAACCATAAAGGTAAATTTCACCTCCTGCCTGGGAAGGAGCTTCTCCAGGGGTGGAGAGAGGTCAATGTAGCCTGTGGGGACCTCCCTGCACAGCAGTCGGCCCTCACACTGCCCACCAAGGGCCCTCCATGGCCAGCAGATGGCAACAAAGGATCTTCATCTGGAGAACATAGGGTAGGGAGTCCCTGGGGTGCTTTGCACTTGGCAGCTAACTCTGGATGGTACCCAGAGCAGCAGAGGGAAAGTCAGGAGGAGAGTCTGCCTCTGCTGGGTGGATGCTTCGTCAGCTGAGCTGAGATGGTCCTTTCATCCAGGCTCTGCCCAAGGCTGAGGTCTCCTTGCCAAGTGGGAAGAGGTCAGCAGGCCCCAGAGAGGGCTCGGGCAGAGTAGAGCAGGCCCTGGTGTTGGGTAGCTGGCCCGCCCTCTCCCTAACTCTTGGGCAGAAGCCCACAGGCCAGGCCATCTAGGAGGCACTCATGGTGGTGAGAGATCTGCTGGGATCTGCCCCACTCAGCATGTGCCTCAAGTGATCCAGTCATTTTGCTTATTATTCACCAGGGAGTGGTGGCCTCAAACTCACAGTGATCCTCAGCCTCCTGAGTGCTGGGATTACAGGCGTTCGCCACCATGCCTGGCCAGGAAGTGATTCTTGAGCCCCTGCTTTGTGCAGGCTTTCTGGCTAGAAATGCAAAGACAAATGACAATCTCCCCATTGGGTCCTAGAGGTTAGGGGAGGCAGACCCTAATCCTCCCAGTGACCATGGTAGGAAGTGGGGCCTTTGGGAAGTACAATGGACCTTCAAGTTATGACCGGTGTGACATAACAACTTGGGTTACTTAGGTTAATGGAAGATTCACTTGCCTCTTGTTGTCCACAGCATATGCCCAGGTAAACCTTCAGACCTCAGCTGTATTGACTTATAAGCAACTTGAGTTACAACCAGCCCTTGGAAACCAATCGAGTTCGTAAGTCAAAGGGCCACTGTAGTTGGGTCCAGATGACAGACAGTGGAGCCACGTGATGAAATTGTGGCCTGCTAAGAAGAAGAGAACCAGGGCTCCTCTGCTTCCATACACCACTAAGTTCCATGTGAGAACTGGCCCAGGAGCAGAGCCCTCACCAAGAACCCAACCACACAGGCTCATTGATCTGGAAGGACTTTAGACCCAGGACTGTGAGGAACAAATGAGGTTATCAAAGCCCTGTCTAGAGTGTTCTGCTGCCTATGTGGGCCCCTGGTTGGTGGGTGCTTTGGGGGAGGGGTAGCCGTTCCTTTTTGGACACTGAGAGGCTTCATTTTGAACATCTCTGTTGTTGAAGATGGGGCCACCTGAGCCTTCTACATACCAGTGTCCCAGGCCCTGGACCCACCCAGGACGGGGAGAAAGGCCTGTGTTCCTGATGGGAGCCATGGGCCACTGGTGGCAGGTGAAACTTAAACTAAACAATATTAAAACTCCAGCTGCTCAGTCAGATTGGCCACCCTTCAGGGGCTCAAGAGTCACATGCAGGTCATGGCCACCATGTCAGACAGAGCAGATGCCAAACACTTCTGCCATCGTCCTATAGGAACCTGCCTGCCCTTCTAGAGGACCCCGTAGGAGTCCCATCCATGCAGCCTTGTCCCCTTGCAGGCACACGGGCTGCTTTTTGTCCCTTCCACCGTATGTGCATCATAGGTTTGAAGAGGGCTGTGTGGAGCTGGGTGGACAGAGCTTGCTGGGGTATGGGATTCCTAAGCACCAGTTGATGAAGGATATACTTGCCACAGGAAGAGCAGGCCAGCCAGGCCAAGGCTATGCCAGCATCGGGGGTGGGCCTTGTGCTCCTTACCTCTTTGCAGCTTTGGGGTCAGGTAGAAGAGTACAAACCAATCCACACCCACCGAGCACTGCTGGGGAACAGGTATATATTGTAGGCCCATGAGTCGGGTGTGGTCCTATCATTAAAGAAGACAGCTCACCCATGGGACTAGTTCACCCTCTCACGATCACAGGCTTTCATGATGGAATGCAAGCATGTGCCCTTCACACCAACTTCCTTAACCAACATGAAATATCTTTTTCAGGCCCAACTCTCTCAGGCCTTAAATGGAGTTTCAGACAAGGCCAAAGAGGCAAAGGAGTTCCTGGTTCAGCTCAAGAACATCCTGCAACAGATCCAGGTGAGCACATGATGGTACTGGGCATGCTCTGTGTGGTCAGTCTGTAGAACATGCAGCCATGCAGAAGGATGAGGAGCTTTGGGAAAGTGTTTCCGGCAGAGAACATTAGGGATTTAATGTGTCTTGTTGTGTACCCTTGGATGCTGAAGGTGCAGTGGCATCCATTGACATGGAAAGTGACACCTGTTGTGGAAAGGGGTTTACATGAAGCCAATTAGAAAACGTCATGCAGCAGAGAGCCAGAGAGATGTGATCCAACGCCACATGGCCATGCAGTCCTATGTGGTGATATCTGTATAGGGTGCTTTTAAACCCAATCATGCCTGTGTGACCAATGCATCCAAACATAAACGCCTCAGTTCCTAAACAAGTGTGTTTGTGGGGTACCTATGCTCCGTGCTGTACTGAGCCTAGCAAGGGCACAAAGGCCAGCAGTCTGGCTTTAGGGAGCCCTGTGTGGAGGGGAGAGAGTGCTCTCTGTGTGGACACATGTGTGGACACATAGAGACTGTCCATACAGACCAGGAGCCTATAAACCCTCCATGTATCTGGCTGGAGAAAAGAGTCTTAGGCCCCTGAATTCTTAATCAGACCATAAAAACTGTGTTAGTCAGCTTCCCATTATGCTGACAAAGTAGCTGAGATAACCAGCTTACAAGGAGGAGAGGTTTATTTTGGCAGTTTCCATCCACAATCACTTGGCCCCATTGGGCCTGGGGCATCACAAACATCATGATGGGAGCATGTGGCAGAGGAGGCTGCTCACCTCATGGTGAACAAGAAACTGACAAAATCAGGTGCATTCAGGGTGGTATGGCTGTAGATGGTGAACAAGAAACAGGGAGAGGAAGAGGATGGAGTTCTAATATCCCCTTCAAGGGCACAGTGCCAATGACATAACTTCCTCCCACTAGGCCCCACCTCCTAGGTCCCACTGCCTCCCAGTAGTGCCAGCAGACCAAGCCTTCAACACAAGAACCTCTGGGGCACATTCAAGATCCAAACTACAGGCCAGGCATGGTAGTTCACACCTATAATCCCAGCTACTCGGGAGGCTGAAGCAGGATTACAAATTGGAGGCTAGCCTGAACAACTTAGCAAGACTCATCTCAAAATAAAATTTTTAAAAAGGACTGGAGATGTAGCTCTGGGACAGAATACTGTCTATTACACACAAGGCCCTAGGTTCAATCCTCAGTACTGAAGAAAAAAGAAAAGAAACATCAAACTACAGCAAAACTCATGCCCCTAAGTAGTCAAACTCAGACTTCAGTCAGGAGTATTTAAGTCACGAAATTTCTGTCTTTTCACAAATATGAGATGCATTAGTTTGCTTAGGCTGCATCATAGACTATCAGAGATGGGGCAGCTTGAAGAACAGAAATTTATTCCTTCAGTTGTGGGGGCTGGAAGTCCAAGGTCAAGGTGTGGGCAGGGCTGGTTTCTCCTGAGGCCTTCCCTCCCTGGCTTGCAGATGGAGTCCCCTCCCAGTTCCTTCATGTGACATCCCTCATCCCTTTTCTAAGAGCACCCCAGTCAGACTGGATCCAGGTCCACCCTCATGGCCTCATTATCACTTAATGACCTGTTTAAAGAACTTCTTCCAGTACAGTCACATTCTGAGGTCCTGGGATTGAGACTTCCACACTGGTCAGCTCATAGCAAGAGCTCTGAACCCATGCTGATGTTGGACCTGGAGGATTCTTTCTTAACATCAAGAAAGACCTACTGCAAGAACAGGATTTTTTCTGTTGTTGTTTGCTTCTTGCTTCAGATTATAAAAAGCAAAAGTATGTATCATAGAAGCTTTGGAAGCCGGGCTTGGTGGTGCACACCTGTAATCCCAGAACTTGGGAGGCTGAGGCAGAAGGATCACTGAGTATTTGAGGCCAGCCTGGGCTCCATAGTGAGTTCGACGTCAGCCTGAATTACAGACTGAGATGGTGTCTCAAAAAAAAAAAAAAGAAAAAACAAAAAAAGAAAGTTTTGGAAAGTAGGGAAAAAGTTCACCAACATCCTACCCATGTCACCATGTTGAGGTGAGTTGTTCCATCACTTTGAACCCAAATACATGCACACTGTGCATAGAATTATGTGGCACACAGCTCATATCCTGTCTGGGTTCTTCCTCCTCCTCCTTCTCCTTCCTCTTCCTCTTATTCTTTTCGGTTTTTTGAGACACGGTCTCAAATGTACTGGCCTTGAACTCACTATGTAGCCCAGGCTGGCTTCAAACTTGCAGTGATCCTCTTGCTTCAGCCTCCGGAGTGCTGGCGTTACAGGCGAGTGCCTCCACACCCGGCTCCTTCTTCTTTTGGTAGTACCGGGAATGGATCCCAGGGCCTCACATGTGCTAGGCAGGCGGTCTACGGCTGAGCTGTACCCCAGCACTTCTTCCTTCTTCACACTCTGTCGAGAGCACATCCTACAGCATTAACAATGCTCTGTGAGCAGGTGCACATGACAACAGAGTGTTCTGCCATGCGGATGTGTGGGGACTCACAGGACCCCTCCCAATTCATATCCATAAGTCCACACACACCAGTGTCTGTGTCTCTGAGCCGAGCACCTCCAAAACACTCTTCATGAGATACAGTGTATTAACTACTGTCATTCTCATTATTTCATTATGAAAGTTTGTTTTATTTTTTCAGTAAAAAAAACAAACCACTCTTCTGTCTGTAGCACTCGGGACCTCAGTGTCTTCTTAACACTCTCTGCTTCCCCCAAGGAAAATGGTCTAGACTATGAGGCCTGCCTGGTGGCTCAGTGTGACGCCCTGGTGGATGCGCTGACCCGGCAGAAGGCCAAGCTGCTCACCAAGGTGACTAAGGAGAGGGAGCACAAGCTGAAGGTAGGCACCTGGTACTCTCTGCTGAGGGGCTGAGTGAGTGCGGTGAGGCAGGCTGGCCCCATTGCACCAGAGGCCACTCCCTGCCCACGCTGTCTCCAAGCGTCCTGCTGTAGAAAAGTCAGAAGCCACTCTCCCACCTCCCCCCGCTCGTGTCTGTCAGAGGGACCCTCTCGGTCTCATCTTGCAGAGCAGGAGTGACCAGTGGCAGTGACCGACCAGGCCTAGCTCTGCTCAGGCCTCTGTCCAGTCCTCATGCAATAACACATGGGGCCGATTTCCACCAGAGGGCAGTGAGGATTACCCTTCCCCTTACACAGTGAACAGTCATAACTCTGAACTGTGGAGGGGTTGCCACTGTCCCAGGAGCTCCACCTTATGGAGGCTTGTCCCAACCAAACATGTGCACGGGTGAAGCCACTGAGCCACAGAAGCCATCTGTGAGCTCCAGAAGGGCAGAGGAAGGGGAGGAGCTGGCCACCCGCTTGGGGGTTCAGATGATGCCCTTTCTCTGCAACCCTGTCCACAGTGCAGAAGTTTGCAGTGTTGGGAAATGGGTCTATTTATTGCCCAGTAAGAGGTTGCTAGGGGTTCACGAGCAGCACTGCCTCCTCTCATTGCTGCACTGGCTCTGGCTCTTGAGGGCTGGCTACTCTTTCCCCGAGGACACGGTCACCCAGAGGACTCTCCCCATTGCAGATGGTGTGGGACCAGATCAATCACTGCACGCTGAAGCTGCGCCAGTCCACGGGCCTGATGGAGTACTGTCTGGAGGTGATCAAGGAGAACGACCCCTCGGGCTTCCTACAGGTGAGCCTGGCCACTGCAGGGGCACAGCTGGGCTTCTTCCAGCTCCTCCAACACCACTCCCCAAACCAGCCCAAGCTTGAGGCAAGATCTTTCCCTGGCTTGGAGCCAAGTTATTCTCCTTTGCTCAGTGATCCTAGAAGCTGGCTGCAACCTTAATTTTGCATCATTCATTAAACAAAAAGGTGAAATGGCATCGTCTCTAGGGACTGAGCGCTAGGCTTCAGCATTTTTCTCACAAATAGGAAAGGACAGTCTTTGCCAAATAGGCTGGACAGACTGTACAAGAAGTGAGTTAGCAGAATCCACACAGCTCATACCTCAGTGTCCAGAGTCCTGCAGGCCTGTGCAGTGACCAGCCTCCCTCAGAGACCATGCAGTCTTTCAGGGGTCATTGCTCCAGCCTCAATCTGACCTGGGGACGTGAGGAGCTCAGGAATATTGTAGCCATTCAGTCTGTTTGTGGGGAAAATGGTGAACCCCCTTGATTATTCCCCAAGACAGGTGCATGAGCTCATGGTATGGTAAGCAAAACTTCCAGCAAAAAGAGCAGCGCCATGGGTGGGACGCAGTTAGAGTTTGCAGCAGAAGCCACAGAATAACTTGGAAGAGACACAGGAGGTTGGACGTGGGAGATGCTTTTTTCACACCCTGGGACAAATGACTAGTATGTTTCATTTTGCAAACTACTAGATTTGGCAAAACAGATGTGCTTTCGCATATATTTTTTTTAAAATCACAAAAGGGTTTGGCCCAATTTCTTTGAAGAGCCGGTGCTTTTTTACATTTTATATGACCAGGCTTCTGAGCTATGATTGAAACCATGCACTGCATCTTTATGCAGCTAGAGCTGGCCAGTCCTCTACAGGCTGGGGTCACTTTATCTCTGCCATGGCTAGAAGGCACAGCCCCTCTCAGAGGTCCCCGAGCCACAGGCACAGAGCTCCAGCCCTTCCTCAACACCTGTGCTCAAGTCTTCCTACAGTTCAGACCCTCACCCTTGTGCTTCCCCTCCCCAAGATCTCCGACGCGCTGATCAAGCGTGTGCAGGTGTCTCAGGAGCAGTGGGTCAAAGGTGCCCTGGAGCCGAAGGTGTCTGCAGAGTTTGACCTGACCTTGGACAGTGAGCCGCTGCTGCAGGCCATCCACCAGCTGGACTTCCTTCAGATGAAATGTAGGGGTGAGCCTCGGTTGGCCCCAGTTCAGTCAGGGCATCTTCCCAGAGAGGCATCCAGTCTGAGGGACAGCTTGGTGCTGGTGGGAGCCTTCGATGCCCAGGCCAGCAGAATGAGGAGGGGTGGGGATGCCAAGTCCCAGGCCTGGCTGCAGAGGCTGGGGCCATCGCCCACAGCCAGAGCTGAGCTTCCTCCTTGTAAAGTGAGGACTACTTGTCATTCAGAGACACAAGCTGGATCTGGTGGCATGAATCTGTACTCCCAACACTCTGGGAGGCTGAGACAGGAAATTTCCAAGTTTGAGCCCAGCTGAGACAACACAGCAATTCAGTGACACTCTGTCTCAACATAAAAAGGGCTGGGGATGTAGCTCACTATGAAGGTCCTGGGTTCAACCCTAGTACCACAAAACAAAACAAACAAAAAACACAGTGTCCACCCAGGCTAGGCTAGCCATGGCAGATGCTCTGGGTCCGGGGGTAAACAAATCCGCAACCCCTCAGGACTGAGCTTCTAGTCCAGATAAGGCTATAGATCATGTGCAAACAAATCCGAATACAGTGTCAGATAGTGGTAGGTACTACAAATAAAGAGCAGAGCAAGGGGCAGCAGGAGATGTGGGGGTGTATTGTGAGGTGAGGAGTAGGGAAAGAAGGAAGAAGAAGAGGGAGGAAGGGAAGGAGAGAGAAGCAACCTAAGGGAAGAGCACCTGAGGAGGCAGAGGGGTAGGAAGCACCACGGCTCTGAGGCAGGAACAAGGTTTCTGTATCCCCAGAAAAGCACCAAAGTCAGAAGTGAGAACAGAATGAGCGTGTGGGAGATGGCAGGAGCCAGGTTCAGAGAGCCGAGGGGACACACAATGAAAGGTTAACTGAAGATTCCACAATCCAGCCTTTTATGAGTTAGCAAGTGATAGTCAGAACCAGAGTCCTGTCCTCCACACTGCCTCTCAGAGCCGCCAAGAGCGTTCAGTAGGGGAAGTACAGCTATTGCCTTCAGAAGATGTGGGGGGGGGGGCACACAGGCAGATCTGTGAACCAGGAGTCCTGACTGCAGAATGTGTGATGTGGCCATTTTTAACCTAACAGCCACTTGCACACTCCCGGCTGAGTTCAATGTTTCATACCCTGTGAGGTTCAGAAGTGCCACCGCCCCCAGGTTCAAATGAGATGCAAGGCTGAGAAGCCAGAGTGGCCTGGTGGGGTGAAGGAGCTGCAGTGGAGGCACAGTTACCCCAGAAAGTGAGGGTGCTATGGGAGGAGGCTCAGGGACTCGGGTACTGCTCCTGCCTTGTGGGTCTTGAGGTTCAGAGATGAGAGCAGGAGGGGATGGAAGGGGACCAGGGGGTGAGAGTCTGGCTATGCTGAGAACATGCAAATGGTCAGATTTCACCCAGCTGGGCTGTCAGCTGACACCTGCAGGACAGTGACCTCATTCTTGGAGCCAAGTGGAAATAGGCCATTTTCCCAGCACCAATCTTGTCATTTTCCCATGTACAAAAAGGTCAGAGTGGGCTGTATCAGTTTCAGAACTCTCTTGAGCCCAGTGAATAGAGCTTGAACATACAGTGTCTCCCACTGTCAGCTTAGGCGAGCTCAGGGTACACCTGACACGAACCCTATTGCCTGGGTTGGCTGTTGGGTCCTCCAAGGCTGCTTCCCTTGTCCAGATCTAATCCTCTGACCTCTTAAAGCCCCCTCACACACACACACACACACACAAGGGTTTAAATGCATCAGTGCATTTTGTGTCAGTCAGGTCTACATCACTGTTAACAAATTCCTGAGATAATCTTTGAAAAAAATGGTTTATTTTGGCTCACAGTTAGGGAGGTTCCAGTCCATGGTTGGTTGGCCCACTGTTTGGTGATGGGGCAGCACATCATGGCCACAGTATAGTAGAGCAAAACCACTCTCCTCACACCCAAGGAGCAAAAGAAAAGAAAGGAAGGGGAAGGGGTTGGAGGCCCACAACCCTCTTCAAGGGCATGCCCACAATGATCTGATGATCTCCCACTAATCCTTACCCTTTAAAGTTGCCACCACCCCCAATAATGCCATACTGGAGACCAATCCTAACCCTAACACATGGGCCTTTGGGAGACACTTATGATCCACAGCATAGCACCCAGGCACAAGCCTCAGACTGCCTCATTTGGTCCCAGTCCCTCCAAGAGAGGGCAGCAGGCATAATGTAGTCTCTGGTATGTGCTCTGCCCTGGCCTTAGAGTCTGTACCACAGTTGTCGGTGGGCAGGTGGGAAAGAGGAGCACCTTCCTCAGGTTACTGGCTTTGAGCACAGGGCCCCATCCACAGGCCCCAGGATGTGGGACTCCCTCTAGGGCTCCTTGTACTTCCCTGTCCACTGGCAGTGGCTGCCGATGGCCAGGGAGAGAGTTCAGCCACGTTGTCCTCAGGGGCCTGTGAGAGCAGGGCACTGGGAGCTGACCCCACGGTCCCTGTCCCAGTGCCACCTGCCCCCCTGCTGCAGCTGGAGAAGTGCTGCACCCGCAACAACAGTGTCACACTGGCCTGGAGGACACCGCCCTTCACCCCCAGCCCTGCCGATGGCTATGTCCTGGAGCTGGATGACGGCGATGGGGGGCAGTTCCGGGTGAGCCCTGTGGATCCCAGGGGGTCCTGATGCATGGTGGTTGGGAGGGGAAAGGGCTAGTCTGTGCGCCTTCTCGTAACCACATGCCACCCAAGAACAGGGCTCGGCCACAAGGACCCATGGGCACAGGCAGCTGCAACTGAGTGAGATTTGTCTCAAAATAAAAAAGGCCAGAGGATGCAGCTCAGTGCAAAGGTCCTGGGTTTAATCCTCAGGACCATGTGCCAAAAACGAAAAAATTTATATATATATATATATATAAACATTTATATATATAAATATATATATATAAATTTTAGAGGAAGTGAGTCCCTTGGGAATCACTGAATCATGTGCGGACATAGCCCATGGGGAAGTGAGGTGATGCAGCTGGCATCAGGGACAGCAGACCTTAGGTGGGTGCAGAACTAGGTCACTCCTGTAGCGCAAGTGAAGCAGGAGGGGAAGGAGCTCTTCCCTCAGAAACCAGGAAGGAGAACAGAGAAAGACTGCAGATACTAAGAGAAGAACCCACAGAGTTCAGACACAGCCCCTCCTCCTCGAATACTGGCCAAGGCCAGGGTTCATGGGCAGCAGGGTGCAGGCACCGGAGAGGCTTTAGATGCAGATAGCTGGATTTGAAACATGGCTCCCATGTGGATTAGCTGGGATCTGGAATGAGCTTCCATCTTCTCAGGATTCTCTGTGGGTGGCCCCAGGTTGTGTGGTGATTAGGATGCTTCATGCAATGAGGGGTGCACAGCGATGACAATTAGCAATGGAGCCACAAGTGAAGAGTGAGCCCTGCCTGAGCTGGGTGTGTGGTGCACGCCTGTTATCCCAGCACTCAGGAGGATGAGGCAGGAGGATTGCCACAAGTTCAAGGCCAGCCTGGACTACATAGTGAGTTCAGGACCAGCCTGAACTACAAAGAGAGACCTTGTCTCAGAAACTAAAAAAATAAAGAGCAAGCCCTGAATGGGCAGCACTGCCTGGTGAGAAC
Source organism: Heterocephalus glaber (assembly GCF_000247695.1). Next base: position 18,470,130 of record NW_004624775.1, on the reverse strand, counting down.
CATGCATAGCCATACGTCCTGGGGGTTAGTAGGACAAGAGGAACTTGGAAGCCAATGGCAAACAAACAAATCCATAGAAAGGAGAAATTGGGGCCCAGGGCAGGAACATCTTACCCCCTGGGGACATCTAAAAATCAGCAGCCCAGGAAGCCGAGGAGCAGAAGATGCAACATCGAGAGTGAGAGGGGATGTGGCAGTCATTGTTCCCCAGGCTCCAGAGGGTTCTGGCAGGGCTGGCCTCAGCAGAAGCAGGAGATTCTCTGGTAGTGTGGGATCCAGCTGCACAAGTGCAACCTGCCTCACTAGGACCCCTACCCTGCACCTCCCAGCCACCCAGCCAACAGTGGGGGAACCTACCCACTTGGACATGGCCTAGGCCCAGCTGTGCTGGCTGCAGTCTCCCTTATTCAGTCAGTCCTACTGGGTGATAGCACTTTGAGTGTCAATTTGCTATGAAGGATTTTCTTGGAGCCCCAGGGTCCTAATGGGCAACCTTGGCTCTTTCAGGAGGTATACGTTGGCAAGGAGACCCTGTGCACCATAGATGGGCTGCACTTCAATAGCACCTACAATGCCAGGGTCAAGGCCTTCAACTCCTCGGGTGTCGGGCCATACAGCAAGACAGTTGTCCTGCAGACGTCTGATGGTAAGCACCACGTCTCGGAGAGAGCACATAGATGAATCCTCTTTTGTCCTGAGTGCCGTGGTCATAATTTTAGAAAGCATGTCCCGCATCCTGGCCCACAATGGGCTGCAGAACAGAGAACTAAGCTTTGTGACCTTGGCCACATCACTTTACTTCTCCGTGTTTCAGTCAACCACAGAGAGGAAGGCCATCAATGTCCCCTTCTTTCTCTGTTAACAGTGTGAGTGTTTGAAAGGGTCCCAGAATGCAGAACTCCACGATGCACCTATATGTGGGACCGGGAGGCCTGAACACCTGTGTTTTTTGGCAAGGCTGTGTTCTGAAGATGAGAACATGGAGGAACACAGAGCAAGGAACATACACATGAGTGAGCGTGGGTGTGTGTGCGTTTGTGTGGTGTGTGTACACTTGCCAGGCAGAGGGCCACTGGACACTGTGTGCCCACTTTCCAGTGAAAACCAGTGAGTCCGTGTCTCAGCACATTAGAAACTGTTGGATTTCCATCTCCTGATCCTACTCTTACGTCCTCCCTTTCCAGTGGCCTGGTTCACATTTGACCCCAATTCTGGGCACCGGGACATCATTTTATCCAATGACAACCAGACAGCCACCTGCAGCAGCTATGATGACCGGGTAGTGCTGGGCACTGCCGCGTTCTCCAAGGGTGTGCACTACTGGGAGCTGCACGTGGACCGGTACGACAACCACCCAGACCCTGCCTTTGGCGTGGCCAGGGCCAGTGTAGCCAAGGACATGATGTTGGGCAAGGACGACAAGGCCTGGGCCATGTACGTGGACAACAACCGCAGCTGGTTCATGCACTGTAACTCCCACACCAACAGGTGCGTGCTGCCTCGCCCTCCCTCCCCTCCCTCCCCTCCCCGCCCTGCCTGATGTGTTCCTTCCATTTTCTTCCTCAAAGCCAGGCGTGCAGGGCCCAGGGGGTGGTGTTTTTAGGCACTTTGATCACCAGTTCCGGGTGGCTTTGACAATGACCAGGGAAGTTATCACTGGTCTGTGGCCCAGATGAGAGTGTGCGACAATGACTAGGACAGCACTCCCACAGCAGGTCTGCCGTCTTGCAGCTGGCACATGGTGGGTATTCTGCTGGGTACTGAGCTTACGGTCTTCTTTCTGGTTCTGCTTCCCTTTTCTTTGCAACCATCAAGCCAAGCCTGGGTCACTTCAGGGTGTGAGCCCTGGTTTTCCATGCAGGAAGCAGATGTTGCCATTGCTGGCCATTCACCTGGAGTGACCTCTCCCATTGTCCTCAGGGGTGAGGAGCCTCAAGGAGCAGAGTTCACTGGCCCCCGACTCTTGACAGTTGGTCCCTGAGGTTTCCTGCTCTGGGTCTACCTGCTGCTCCTACAGACAGCCGTGGGCACCTCCCCCACAGTGGGAGAGCCCAGCTTCTCTCCCAGGGCCTGCTAGTCTGGCGAGGAACTTGTGTGAAGTCCCAGGAGCCCCACCTGCTGGCTGCCAGTTTACTGTTAATCCCTTTCCCCCTAGAGGCCTGAGGGAGGGAAGCAGCTCTCTCTTTTTGCACTCTGTGCCTCGACTGCATTTTCTTACTGGCTGATTGGGCGATGCAGGCTGGCCCCTCCCTTCACCTGCAACCCGCGGAGGGGCGGAGTTCTGGCCCACCAGCTCCAAACGTGGTGAAAGTCAAGGCCGGACACTTCAGGATGGTTACTACCGCCACCCTGTGGCCAATATCCGAAGAGCACCTCCAGCCCAGTTTCAGTTCCCTTTCTGCCTGTGGGTCCTGACCCATGCCTGCCCTTGAGCACCTTCCAGAAAACCTGCCCTCTCAAGGAGCGCCTTCCTGGCCTGTCCACAAGCCCTCCTCCAGGCTTCGTGTTGTGAGCCCTTCCACTGCTCACCTTTCTGGCCCCGCTGCTCAGTTCACTCCTAACAGCACAACAGCATGCTTTTCTTATGGGGTGAATCAGCCCATGGGGAGGAGGCAAGGTCAGCCCGGCCCAGGCCCTGCTTGGAGGGTGCTCCTCCCTAACCACATGATATGGGCTCCGGGCTCCATCACTGAGGATCTCAAGGGGGGATGGCGACTCAGAGGGCTTGATTTCCAACTTGTGCCCTTCTGCCAGCCACATGCTGTAGCCTTCGTGTCTCCATCTTAGTCCAGCTCAGCATTCCCACAGCTGAAAACTGAGAAGGGGATCAAATTAGTTCTTTTCTTTGGCAAGCAAAGGCAACTTCTGTATCCATGTTGCCTGCTCCCTAGGTTCAGAGAGGACCCTGACTCTGTGGTATGCAAATCTTACATAGAGCTGGGAGGAGCTGAGCAGCCCAGTCCCCCCACCCCACGCCAGTTAAGTCTTCCTGAGTGGTCTAGTAATGCGTGCATGTACTGCCATATGCTTGGACAATCACAGAATATGCCTTGCCCCAACCCTGGGACTGGTTTTAGGTGAGGGTATCCCAACATCCTTCAAACAATTCTCCTGAGTCATGGCCTGCATCCTAGGCTGAGTGTAGTGATGGGTCTTCCTGGGTGTCTCTCTGTAGGACAGAAGGCGGCGTGTGCAAGGGGGCCACTGTGGGCGTGCTGCTGGACCTGAATAAGCACACCTTGACCTTCTTCATCAATGGACAGCAGCAGGGCCCCACAGCCTTCAGCCATGTGGATGGTGTCTTCATGCCGGCCCTCAGCCTCAACCGCAATGTGCAGGTACCTCGTGCCCAGCATGGTCTGGATGCTCCCTGCTGCCAGCCCCATACTGCTGCGCCCACTAGAGCAAGTTAGAGTCTCAAGAAGCTGGTTACCAAACAGACAGACAGAGCACAGATCCCACCTGCTGCTGCCCAGCACTCCCAGAGTGAGGGCTCTCTAGAGCGATCAGATCCCCCTTGTTCCCTCGAACCAAGCGGGACCCACTTTGAAGAAGCAGAGCTCAGTGCTGGGCCCAGGCAGGGGGCCCAGCCAGAGATAAAATGAGAGTCCGAGGGTGACGGAGAAGAGCACCAAGGGGTGGCATCCTTCTCTACAGGAGTCCTCCCCTGGAGGGCATGGGGACCTGCCTTGAGCTGCTCACTGGCCCTGCATACTGATGCATCCACGGCAATCATTAACGCCTATTAGTTTTGCAAAATGTTGGGTTTCAATGTATTTTTATACATGCACATAATATATTTTGATTCTATCCATTTGCCCTATGGCCCTTCCTTTACCTCTCCCCTGTCCTCTTCTTGTGCAATAATGGTAACCTTCTACTTTCATGCCATCACTTTTTTTTTCTCTTTTTGAACTTTTGGGACAAGGTCTCACTATGTAGTCCAGTCTAGGCTTGAACTCTGTGTAGCCCAGGCTGGCCTCAAACTCACAGTGATCCTCCTGCCTCATCCTCCTGAGTACTGGGATTAGGGCATGTGCTACCATAACCAGCTTATTTTTTTTGTAAGAGTCTACAGATTAGAGAAAACGTGATACTTGTCCTTCTCAGTCTGTTGTATTTTGCTTAACATGATGATCTCCAGTTCCATCTATTTTCTTGCAAATGACAGCAATTACTTCTTGATCATTTACCAAGGATATCAGTCCATGGGGTTAGCAAGACAACCACAGGAAAGGAACGCAGGCCGCAGCCTCAGCTGTCCGGTCTTCTCTTCCAGGTCACCCTGCACACAGGATTGGAAGTGCCAACAAACCTGGGGAGGCCAAAGCTGACAGGCAACTAGCCTAGCAGCTCCTGCTGTCCAGCTGGCCTGTGACCGGGGCCTCGCTGGAAAGAGCTGCATATCCTCATGAAGCTCCGGTTACCCAAGGGGACAATGAGCAAGGAGCAAGTCCTGGGTACAGCTTAGCAGCCACTGAACATCTGGAGATGTTTTCTTTGGGGTGGGCTGCAGGCCACGCTGTGGCTGCCACGCCAGTGGAGGACACCAGTGTGTGTTTCACCTTCTTCCACCCAAATGCTACAGAGACTCAGCACGTGGGGCTTTCCTAAGGGATCAAGACCTTTGGGACATGTGTGTGCTTCCTGCTGTCTGACTGCGAAGTTGATTTTTGTTGGCGGAAAGAGGAAGGCAGACTTTGAGATTGGCACTCTGAGATGGAGCTGGGGCTGTGATGTCACCCATGCCTGAGTGTTACCCCTGCTGGCAGGTTCTTGTCTCTGCTGGGAGAAGCCATCCTTCAGCATTCTGGTTCTGGGGCCTTCAGTACATGACATGCCACTTGTAGGCCTAATTTCAGGACTGATCATAAGGGACATTAATCATTAATACTTGATTTTTGCTTCTCTCACTGAACTACTGACAACCTTTTAAAGGGCTTCCTTAGGGTCTTTATTAATCAACCAGTCGTATGCTCTCTCTCTCTCTCTCTCTCTCTCTCTCACACACACACACACACACACACACTCATGGGTTTGTGCAACAGTCGACCACATGTCATTTCCTGAGTTCTTAGTTTTTAGCCATAGATGGAAACATTGGAACTTTAATGCCTGTGACATGTCTTTGCCTGGAGGTGACTTTTCCTGGAAATGGATGCCCCAGAAGCTAACTGGAAATGTGTCCAGCTGTTCTTCTGAGCCAGGCCACACACACACTTAGAAGCACGGAAGCTGGAGACTCTCATGTCAGTCAACCTTTTGCTTTGAGACACCCCCACCACCACTATGTACTGCAGTCAGGAAAGCATTACAGATGCAAGAAGTTCCCCAATGGCAAGAGGGTGGCTCTGCTGACAGGTGGGCAGGACCTGTGAGGAAGACAGGAACTCGAGGGTAACAGCCCACACAGGTGTGCTGTGTCCCATGGGCCAGGGGGCTCTGGGGTGAGTCCTCCTCCTCCTCCTGGAAACAAGACCAGGAAGAAGTCCACATTGTCCTCCCACTCCTAGGACCTGGCCTCTGTCTCCTCCCTCATTCCCTGTGCTCTGCTCCTCTAGCTCCACCTGGAAGTCAGCTTGCTGTCACCTTTCTAAGACTCTGTTATCAATCATGTGATTTTGACACTAAGGACTGGCTCGTCCATTTGCTGGGGTGGGTTTTTGTAAGACTCGCCCATGCCCCGGCACCAACTGTGCTCCCTCAGCCGCTTTCTCATGCAGATCCTGTGCCTGTTTCTGAGGATCCACCACTAGGCTTTCAGGGCCAACCATCCTACCTCGGACTTCGCTCATGGCCCACCATCTGCACAGATGTGCCATCGGGCCAGCTGCCCAGTGTCACCAGGAGCATCGTGGTGCTATATCCTGGCCTCCATGCCAGGCCCCAGTCCCGGGCTTGACTTACCATTCTCCTTTCCTGTCTGGTGGTTTCTGGCTCTGCTTACCCTGTCTCGGAGCCCTGTCCAAGCTCTCTCAGTCACATACAGGACCTGGCCTGCTGTCCTCAGCTGCTTGGATGCCTCCCTCATCCACTCTCCTTTAGCCTTGGCCACAGCCCCAGCTTCAGGGCCCTGGATCTACATGCAGCAGATGCCCAAAGGCTGAAGAACACAGAGAAGCCACAGCCCTCTTGGGCCAAGGAAGCCATGGTAAGGTCCACAAGTCCAGATGCCCATGGCTTTGGGAGTGTCTTCCTGTCTTGAAGAAAACAGGCCATGCCCTAGGCATGCAGGCAGTGCTGGCAAGGCTGGGCCGCAGGCAGGGCAAGGCTGTGAAGTCAAGGAAAGTCCTTGCAGTCAGCAGAGGGTCACAAGGTCACCAAAAATCACCCATCTTGAAGCAGGAGCAGTTCAGGGATGCCTGGGGGAGCCAGCAGCTAGATCAGAGGTGGTGCAGAAATACAGATGGGAATGCCCACAATTTCAGGTGGTTTGTTTTTTTTAAGCAGTGCTGGAGACCAAACCCAGGGCCCCACACATACTAGGCAAGCACCCACCACTGAGCCACATCCTAGCCCTCCAGTGGCCTCTTTAAGAACAAAGTTGCCTCAAGTCCTAAGAGGAGCAGCCAGGACAGTGCATTGGGTGGGGGCATGCCCCTTTTCTTACCGGCACCAGAGCCCAGAAGCAGTATGGCTGATACCAGGGCAGTGCCAGGCAGTCCTTCCAAGCTACCCCAGGCACAGCTCCTCTCAGGGCAAGCATGGGCCACCAAGAGAAGGGCAGGCTGACCATGCACTTGTGCTCTTGAGGGATCCGAAAAGCAAAGAAGGAACTTACCAACTCTTTAAGGCAGAAGTAGTAGAAGGGAGAGACAGGTCATGGAATTCTCATCACCACTCTGCAGTATGGACAGATGTTTGTACATAAATGAGATCAGGATGATGCTTCAGTTGGGCTGGCTGAGAATACCTTGGTGTAAATCTATCTAGCAGTTTCCATGAGAAAGGAACTCAGAGTAGCTTAAGATGTGGAGTTCCACTGTATCACAATCGATGCCTCTGTACATAGCCCCACAGTTCTTTCTTTGCTAGCAAGCCACTCTGATCAAAGTGTACTCAAGTTCATCTCTTTTAGTACTCACTGGCATCCTCCCTCATTCCGAGCATCCAGCTCCTGCTCCAAAACGGGAGGGCAGTGCCCACAGCAGCCCTTTCTTCCTTCTCTGTCCACTTTGGGACATAATGATCCCAGTTTTAGTGAACATGGGTGCTCAGCCTAAGCACTGTGACCCAGGCTGATCGCAAGGCTGTGTGTCCTCTGTAGCTGTGACAGCACCCTTAATGCCCTATGGCCCCCAGGATGGGGGTGGCATGCTTCTCAGAGAAAGCCAATGTGACACCATGGTGCTTCCCAAAAGACAGGGAGGCATTCCTCCTGAGCCCTTTCTCTGCTCAGTGCCCCTTGCTTGCTAGAGCACCTTCAGGCAGAATCAGATGCAGCACCGATGCGCACTCTCCCAGGATTCCTGCATCACTCCAGTGAAAGGCTGTCCTCCTCTCACTGTTTCAGTAACAGTGGCAGGTGGTTGCCACCTGCAGCTGGGAGGGTGGGTGACCCCTTTGGGATCTCAACATGGGAATGCTGAAGTACCCCGTAACAGGATTGGATGAAGCCAGTTTCTGACCTCTATGGTACTTTGGGGCAACCTCCAGTTAGTTGTGACAACCACATGTATCTAGAGGTTGCTGGCTATTCCTGGGGGTTGTCCCCACTGAGGACCCCAGGGTCATGCTACTGGTCTGTCATTCATCAATATTCAGAGTGATGGTAGCCTCCACTTCTGTGTTGCACTGAGACCCTGTATTACAAAGCTGCCGACTCTCATGTCAGCCCAAGACCAGGATTTACCACAAGCCTTCGGGTGGGGAAAGGGTGAGCCACAAGCAGATGCCATGGTCCCAGGTCACACATCTCTGCTCCTGGAGGATGTCTGGCACCACCCTCCTTCCTTAGAGAGGAAAAACTTACGTTTATTCCTTGGCCACTAGAAACAACAGACTTTTTAATGAGTCTGTGGTCTTCAGCAGGTTATAAAAATTAATCAGATATTTCTAGAACATATTCAAAGTCTGTGCTGATCCTGGGAAATCTCAGGACTTTTTTTTTTTTTTTAAGTGGGCCTGTAGCTGTTGTCACTGACAGGAATCCTGGCAGCTTAGGAAACAGGCTGCAGAAAGATGCAGGTGGGCTCGGCACAGAATGATGCACTGACCACACAACAGGTGCAGCCCTCAAGATGCTTACCTCTCTTAACCTGGCTTTGACATTGGTTCATGGCATGGGTCGGGGCAAATCTCTGAATCTTTCTATGCCTCAGTATCCCCACCTGCACATGGGACTAGTCACAATAACCTACCTCCTCTTCTGTCTTGTGAGGATCATGGAATAGCACTTTTTGAAGAAAAAAAAAACCTTGCAGTCTCTCAAGTCTAGGCCAGTGGCTCACATTCGACGGATCAAAGCTGTGTGGTGATTTTCTACAGTCCTCTGACCACATGTCTTCCATCTAAGTCTCCTTGAACCACGACAAGTATTGACTACACAGCTGTCTGGCTGGAGGAGGTAGAAGAGGCATTTAAGACAGCTGTCACATGACCACAGACAGTAACATCCCAAGTGTTGCATTCCCAAGGAGGTCTGGGTTAATGGTGCTCTGTTCAAGTGCAGGGAAGATGCTGTCACCAATTTCGTAGCTTCAAGCAGAAGCCCCCACCAAGCCAAGGAGACATTAAGGTGGCATTCTGCCTCCCTGGTCACTAAGTCCTGGTGTCCAAGAGCTCCCTCACCCACAAGCTCTCTGTAGAAAGCAGAGAGCTCATGACTGCTGGGACTTCACTTTCTGAGCTATTAAGGGAGAAGTCTCAATGGATGATGTTGACTTCAATTGGACAGAGTTGGGAGTTGACTGCAGGGAAGTCTCAACTGGAAGCAACACTATTCTTTCAAGAGGCACAGCTCATGGTGGGCACAGCCTCCAACCTAGTCCTAGGAAAGGCCCTGAGGCTTGTGGGCCAATAAAGTGGGCACAGGGCACCAGGCCAGGGCCCTGGGCAAGGCTTCGGGGCTGCTGGTGACCATGAGAGCAGGACTTGGGGGGTGCCTGTTCCATGAGACAGGCCTGGGACAGCCATTCCAATCCCTCCCACTGGAGTCTGGACTTCATGAGCCGCACAGGGTCTCAGCACTGGAAGGGGCAAGCAGACAAAGCGGAAATGTAAATGCATGATGTAGAATTGCTGCCTTCACACTACACTGTTGTATTAAGCATGAGGTGTTTGTTTAACATTGGCAAAGGAATTTAACAAGAAAAAAGCTGTGTCCTTATTTTGGCTGTCGACAAACCTTCCATTTTCCTGCCTTTCTTTGCCCCTGCTTCCCACCCTCCCCATCACATCACTTTGTCCCTCGTGGTTGGTGTTTGGTGGCACATCTTGGTCCTGTGGCTGTTCATGTTCCATGGAAAACACAGAGGGGTGGGGAGTGGTGAGGCAAGTAATTTTTTCTAATTTTTGTATTGGTATCCACAAGCGTTTGTATTTTTTGAATTGCAAACACTGTGTTTTGTGGTCTTTGGGGGTTGGTTGCACTTTCTGTATTACCTTTTGAAAAACTTGAGTTTTATCAGTCTTAAGCAGACTTGAAATAAATTCTTTTGACACTGCCAGCAACTGGAAGACAGGTGTTGTCTGTGATGGTAGTTCAGAGGCACTTGTGCCTTTTTGCTGGACAAGTGGGGAGTGGGAAGCGGGAAGCGGGGGTGGCCTTTCACCTAGGAGGGCCACTAGGTGGGTGCTGTGAGTAGCGGACCACTGTGGTTTTGCTTTGTCTGCCCACAAAATCTTGAGGTGTGGATATATATGGCTCTAAATTGTAAGGCAACACTTCCAACAGTGGGGAGGTCATGGAATTCATTTCTACAAAAGTACCAAAGCTGGACATATGAACAGTCAACACATGGTTAAGGTAAATCCACAAATGAAAAATGTATTTGTGTTCCAAACAGTAACAGCTGTGGGGAACCATCCAGGAGACTCACCGGCCCTTTGGCCACATGGAGTGAAACCAGATGTGTCCGACCTGGATACTCTGTCCCTCACTGCCTTCTCACAAGGTCCTCGTTAACAGCCAGCTGACATCCTAACATGTACCCACTGATCACCGGGTGGGCTTAGCTACGGAAGCTGCAGGTCAGGACTCCAGGGAAGCAGGCTGAGATTAGAGTGTGGGTGTTTCTTGGTGGTGCTCTTGGGATCAGCACCCATGGGAGGCAAGAGGAGGAGAGAAGGGACAGAGAAAAACATCAAGACCCAGTGAAGTCCCTGGCCAGCTCAGCTTTGGTGTTCCCCTGAGCTGGAGTGAGAGGACTGAGCTTTGAGTTCTCCCATCCATTACAGACACCCAGGAAAGGGATGGAGCAATCCCTAAAGATGCTAACAGCCAAGGGCCTCTCCCCCAGGACACACTGCTCCTGGACTCACACGTTCTTCCCCACACATCTTCCCTGCCACCCAGGGTGAGGACAGCTGGGCAGCAGATGCTGGATGCCCAGCTTCCTGTGGCTGACATATCTTCTCCCACATCCTATATACCACTGGGCCTCAGGGGCCAGCACAAGGCCCACAGCACAGATACAGGTGAGTAAACCAGCGAGTTAGCTCACCCAAGACCAGGGCCAAGTTCCTTGTTTCCAGGAAATCTCCCCAGATTTGCTCAGCTGATCTGTCTCTTCAGGGCTGTTCATGGCCCTTTTGTATATAGCCCTGGACGGGGAAGGACTCTGCTTTGGGAAGACCTAGCATGACCTCTGAGTTATAATTGGTATCAGAAAGGACAGGGTGAAAAATGTTCATTCTCATCTGTCCCTGAAGGATAGTATTGGGTACACAGAGATGAAGGCTGAGATCTTTGGTGGAGAAAAGTCAGCCACACCAAAAGATGGTGCAAGTGCAGTGTGGGGCAGCCAGGCTAGCAGCTGGTCACAAGCAGGGGAATCTGGGAACTCCAAACGGGTGGCATCATGGGTGAGGAGTCTGCTCTCTGCCCTTTAGGCTGATTCTATGACAAACACACACTGCCTTACATCATGGTCCCGAGGGGCAATGAGTGACAGAGGTGAGAGCTCCTGCAGGTATGTAACAGTGCTTTGCTCCGCTGGCTGTCTAAGGAGTTGGCAACGAAGCCATTTCCTGGCCTATTCATTGTGTGCCAAGGCCACGGTTCTATAGGCCTTCTGTCTAGCCTGCCTCCCCACCCCTGGCCACAAATGCCATATGTCCTACAGAGCTGTGTGGACTGAATGGTGCAATGTGTGAAGGCAGGAAACACTGCCAAGGGCAGATGGCAACACAAATGGTCAGAGCGCATCTCCCCTGGGCACTGAGGCCCAGGTCCCCTCCCTTTGTACCAAAGGCCAGACCTCACAGGTGACCCCAAATTCCTCCCGATGACTTTCTAACAACCACTTCTCTCAGCTGCTGACCTTGCTGGAAGAAAACTCACCAACAGAAAATAAGGAGCACTGGCTTAAGCTTTACCTTTAGTCCTTAAAATATACAGTTGTGTTTATTATTTTTGTCATTAAAACTCTAAGTGCTTTTAGAATACCCAGTTTTCAGAAAATTGGGGTTTTTTGGCAATGGGAATTGAACTCAGGACCCTGTGCTTTTGAGGCAGGCGGCAGAACCACTGAGCTAAAACCCCAGCCCTGAAAATTGCTTTTTAAATATTTACACAATAAAAAGTAGAAACAGAAACAAGCACAGTAGTTTATAACTGGAATTTGCATGGTTTTCCAAAATGGATTGGGCTGGGGATCTGGTCCAGCCTGGCCAAGGGCTCAGTTGTCCAAGCCATCAAGGGTCACTGGAGAGAGGGGTGAGAGGGCTAGGCAAGGTGAGGCCCCCCAACTCCAGCCTCTTTGACGGCAAGACAGAGTTCGACCCATCTAATACCTCCTCTGATAGGTCCTTTCTAGTTCCTACGATTTTTTTCCCAGCATTTTCTGTCATGTTTAAGATCTACTTTTTTTTTTGAGACAGGGTCTCACTAGGTACAGGATGGCTTTAAACCTGCTATGCAGCTCATGCTGGCCTTGAATTCATAGATTCTCCTGTCTCAGTCTCCTAACAGACATGTACTACCACACACAGCTTACACTTTTTTAAAACATTACTCTTATAAAGTGCCAAAATATACTTCCTAGTGAACTCTGCCTTTTGTAAAAGTCTGGAAATCAAAGTCTAGATTTTGTGCTGGCACTATTCAATTTTTTGAGTTTCTCATTTGGCAATGCTTTCAGAGCCAACTCAAAGTCACATAACACAGTCTGTCATTTACAACTTCTTGGATTTTTTTTTTTTGGTATAGGAATCGAACTTAGGACCTTGCGCTTATGAGACAGGTGCGACACCACTGAGGTAAATCCCCAGCCTTTCTTGAATTTTTTGACAAAAACTTATTTGCTAGGCTGGAATCTGATATTTGTAGCAATGAAGTAAAAAGGTCAGGCTGGGCACTGTGGTATATGCTTATAATCCTAGCTACTCAGAAGGGTGAGGTAAGATGACTATAGATTTGAGGCCACCCTGAGCAATTTAGCAGACACTATCTCAAATTAAAAACAAAAACAAAAAAGGACTAGGATGTACCTCGGTGGTAGAGCAGCCAAATATACTATAAAAGCTGTGTTTATTTATACACGTTAAGAAAAAGTACATTTTATACTAATAGGTTGAAAATTAAAACTGCTTTTCAAAAAAATAACAAATCATGTTCTTAGTTCTTTCATGATCCAATAACATTAAGTCATTAAAAATAT
>NW_004624775.1:18430552-18457209 GCF_000247695.1 Heterocephalus glaber | reverse complement strand
GTCATTAAAAATATTAAAAAGTAATTTAATGTTAATTACTAGCATTTATAAGACAGTAAAATTAAGAAAAATGGTATGACAAGCAAACTTGCCCAGCACCAGTGCATGGAAATTGGGAGTGAGGCCTGCTCACTCGGCGAGCAGTGCAGCTCCTCGAGGCTCGTTTGGTCTTCCTCAACTGGAGAGGCAGTGAGAGTCTCGAACTGGACAGGTCCAGCGCCATTCCTCTTTTTATCTGACAAAGTACTTCATTTAGCCACTCTGGAAGAATTTATTTTCTTGATATCAAATGGGCTCAGAATCAAGGTCCCATTTTTGAATTTTCCAACCTGTCCGACCTGTCCACTTGACAAAATACTGGGAGCCGGCTTCTTCTTTTTAGATTTCCTACATTCAAGGTGAGAAAAAGGAATCATGCAGTTAGGTGTAGGAAAAAGCACTTCAGGCCACCACAGGCTGCCTGGCCCTCCTGCCTCAGGCCCTTTGCAGGAGGAATGATCTTTCCAGGCTGTTCTTTCCCTCTACACAGTTCTCCACCTGGATGTCACCTCCCTCTAAGTGATTCCTAGCTCTCTACCAGTCATCTCCTCTCAAGACTCTGTTCCAGCCTCTTCACAGGACTTGCCAGTACCTAAGGTCACCCTGCTTGTCTATCTGTCTGCTTTCCTAAAGCCAGCCTTGGTGGACAAGGGTCCCCTCAGTGTGACCACAGCTGTACCAACACCTATACAATATCACCCATGTGCCCAGCACACTGCAGGCACTGGACAGACAGACAACCTGTCAATGTGGCCATAACGAATAATCACTTTCTGGCATGGACAAGTGCACAAGGGGTCTAAGGAAAAGGCTAAGGCAGAGAGTCTACTCTTCTAAAGCAGAAGCTGGAAGAGAGGAGGAGGCACCTGAATGGAAGCTAAGAAACAGGCACAAGGCAACGAACGGCTGGAATCAGTGTTCCTTACTGAATCTCACGACGCTCAGCTGTCTACAGAATGGCAAAGATGGGCAACACAGACCTGCTGTGTGGTACACCAGTGACAACACTCAACTTCTCCACTGGTCACCTGACACATGTGGTCTCTGACAACCAGAGATTGCAGAAGATTACAAGTTCAGTTTTGAGGCTGTTTGGTCTTTGGAAATTTACTAAAAGCTACCTTCCTCTTACAGACTTGATCAGGACACCAAGGCAGAGAAGCCCTCTACCAGCTGGAACCAAACACGAGACACTGGGTCAGAACTAGGAGGCTCAAGCCAGGCAGTCAGCCCCGGCACCTGCAGATATCACTCACCTATCTTCCTGTTCTCTCCTCTTCTTTTTCTTGAAAATATCTGCATCCTGGGCCTGATTTCAGAATTGAAGATAAATAAATGCGTCAGTAGTGGATAATGGAGATTCATAAAAGGGCAAGAGGTTTGTGACCAAAGCCACCAACATACCACTTATTTTACTAATTTTTTCAAGTGGGAATTAAATATACAGTTTCAAAGACTCATCTTAAAACCCTTTCAATAATGCAAAAGGCGGGCTGGGGATTTAGCTCAGTGGTATCTCACAAGATTCGCAAGCACAAGGTCCTGAGTTTTATCCTTAGTACCAAAAAAAAAACAAAAAAAAAGACAAAGAAAAAAAGCACCAAAAAGACCATTCCAGATAAGACTGACAGTCTTATGCTGAAAAGCCAGGTCACTTCCATTTCAGATGTAAAGAAGGGAGTGTCACATCAATTGTTTGTGGTTTTTCATAGGCCTTTGTGTGCTTTACCGTGTGAAATGTACAAAACGAAGAGGCACTGGAAAGCACCCAGCACTTCCTGAGAGAAGCTTGCTACTCCAAAGCTGCCCTTTCCTGTCAATATGCTAGATTCTTCGGCTGGTATCACAAGATGCAGCTGACGCGAAGTGCAGGGAATTTCCCATGCAACTCTGTGCTCTGACTTTTTTGTGGACAGTGGCCTCCATCCAGCATGTCACTGTGGCTGGCTGCATCCATCTTCCTGTTCTATTGACCAGAGTAAAGAATAGACTACAGCATATTATACCTACCACTCTCTTCTCTTCTTCCTTTTTTTCTTTGATTTGCTCCTGCAAAACCTTGTAATTCACGTAACTATTTTTGGGAGGCTAAAATGAAGGAATAAGAACATATATCATTATATTTTGTTCCACAAAAATGTCCCCATGTCCCCTGTGCTGCCCTGGACACCCCCTACCCTGCACCCGCCTGCCATAGAAGGTGCCTCTCACCTCAGCACCCAGCATGATGGCTCGTTCCCGTTCCAGGACTCTTTCTTTTCCTTTCCCGTAGCCTGTGATCCCAAACCGGTGCACTTCCAACCGAGCCTGAGAATACGAAACAGAGTCCAGCCCCAGTGCGTCCCAGTGGTACCACAGAAGAGGCATACCGCCAGGTAACACACTCCAGACATACAGTACCACCCCAAAAGCAAGGGTAATGTATCTGCTGCGGTGTGGCTGAAGGACTGCAGTGGAGGCTCTCCTTCCACACCATCATTACCCTTCTCCTTGGTTTGACAACCAAAGCCAAGAATTACCTCTGCACAAGTTAGAGACAGAGCTAAGAAGAGCTGTGCAGTATCCTAGGATGCTCTGTCCAACAAGCCATCATCCAGAAAGGCAATGGTTTCAGCTGAACAGCACCTTGCAGACACACCCACCTCCACTTCAACCCATGGGTCACAGCAGTTCATAGGCAGACCGCATGTTCAGAAGGAAGAGAGCATTACCAAAACCCACACTCTTGGTTGTTGAATTACCTTCTCCTGTTCTTTTCTGTTGTGGTTACGTATTTTTAAAACCTGCTACAATGCAGAAGATATCCCTGCCTTTTTATCAGCAATGATAAGATAATATAATTGCTACTATGGCTGGAAAATTGTAATGTATTAAATGAGTGTGATAGTTAAGTCAATGTGGTGAGATTTCACTTAGCCATTTCTTTAGCCATTAGACATGTAAAATATTTGGGATTTTTTTTGTGCTATAAATAAATCTGTAGCCAGGAATGTAGCTCAGCGGCACAACACCTGCCTGGCCAGTGCAAGGCCGAGTTCAATTCCCGGTACAAAAAAATAAATAAATCTGCAAAAGTATTATAAATTTTATAAATTTAGTAAACATCTAAATTAATTATAGATAATATAACAATCTCAAAATACATACCTTTTCTAGGTTAAATTCTTGAATACTTGTGTCTTTCTCTTGGATACAAGTTTTAGTCTGCAAAGAAAAAAATTCCTACTAACATTATCTGTTTAAAAAAAAAAAAGGGTTGGGCCGGGGATTTAGCTCAGTGGTTCCACCACCCGCCTTGCAAGCCCAAGGTCCTGAGCTCAATCTCCAGTACCAAAAAAAAAAAATTAAATTAAATTAAATTTAAAGAAAGGGCCAAGGATTTAGTTCAGTGGTGCCATGCCTACCTCGCCAAGTGCAAGGTCCTGAGTTAAATCCCTGGTACTGGAAAAAAATAAATAAAATAAAATCATCTGTTAACATATCATTATAGATTGATCACCAACAGAATGACATATTTTCAAAACCCTCACCCCCATTGGACTGGCTACTACGAAAAAAACAGGAAATAACAAGTATTGGCCAGAAGGTGGAAAAACTGGAGCCTCTGCTCTACTGGGGGGAAGGGAAAATGGTACCGCTGCTGTGGAAAACTGTATGGCAGTTTCTCCAAAATTACTATACAGTTGAGGACTTCCACTTCTGGGTATACACAGAGCTGAAGACAGGGGTTTTTTTGGTACTGGGGATCAAATTCAGGACCTTGCGCTTGCGAGGCAGGCGCGGTGCCACTGAGCCAAACTCCCGGCCCTGAAGACAGGGTTTTGAAGAGATCTGTACACCTATGTCCAAGGCAGCACTGTTATAATACTTAACTGTGAAGCAACCCAAATGTCTACCGGTAGGTACATAGGTAAACACCATGGTGCATCTACACAAAGAGGTGTTACTTAGCCTTTGTAGAAAGGAAACTCTAAGCCAGGCACACACCTATAATCCCAGCACTCTGGGAGGCTGAGGCACAAGTTCGAGCCCACCCTGCCCAACCTAGTGACTTAGCGAGACCCTGTTTCAAAATTTGAATGTAAAAAGAAAAAAGGGTTGGGGATGTAGCTCAGTGCAAAGGCCCTGGCTCTGACCCCCAGTACTGCAAAAAAGAAAAAAAAAAATCTCAGCTGGAGGATGGTTCAGGAGGAGAGCAACTGCCTAGCATATGCAAAGCCCTGGGTTCCATCCCCAGCACCACAAAACAACAACAAAAAAGGAAATTCTGAAATAAACTACAACATCAACAGACCTTAAAGGCCTTATGCTACATGAAAAAGCCAGTCACAAAAGAGCAAATATTGTTACAATTCCACTTACACAAGGCACCTGGTATAGGCATATTCTCAGACAGAAAGTAGCACAGAGGCCGCCAGGGGCTGGCACACCACAAAGCTGTGAGGGGTTTGTCCTTTTTACCCACCCCAGAAAGTCTTCTATTCCGTCACTTGGAAAAACTCTCATATTTACTTTGAACTTCAGATATCTTTTTCATTAGCATGTACATCTAATCTATTTAAGATAATGAACAGTAAGATACTTTTTCCTTTTTTTAGCAGTATTGGGGATTGAATCCCCAGTACTAAGCTACATCACTAGCCTTTTTTCTCAACTTTTTTGTTTTTTGGTACCAGGGATCAAACTCAGGACTGTGCGCTTGCGAGGCAGGTGGTGAAACCACTGAGCTAAATCCCCAACCCCTTAACTGCTTTTAAAACAAGCTCTTGTTAAGGTACTCAAGTTGGGCTCGAAGTTGTAATCCTCCTGCCTCAGCCTCTGAGAGTCCTAGAAGCAAGACACTTTTGAAGGATTAAATGTTACTAATATCTGGGTCATAACTAAAACTTCAAAATACAAATTTAATATACAAAACAACAAACCAAAACATCCCTGTATACTGCCAGGAGATTGCCAGAATCCTGTGTGGCTGGCTAACTACTCCCTCTGGAGTTGAATTTTCTTTCAGGCACACTGCATATCCAGCAATCCTAGGGACGTCTCAGATGCTCCTGCTGATATGTTGCCAGGAGACTGGCATGAGAACAGAGCCATTTATGAAGGAACAATCACTGGGGTAAAATTCCCGTGACAGCTAGAGACCCCTGGGCCCCTCAGAAGAGGGGCAGTGGCCAGCCTTTGAGAGTCCCTGCTTTCCCCAACAGAAACCCCATAGCATACCCAGTCCCTGCACCACTGTCCAGTTGCCCTGGCTGTGGGGACACCAGGCTGGGGCCTGCTAGACCAAACGCAGGGCAGGGCCTGGGGGGGCCTGTCTGGCCTGGACACAGACACCTTGATGTCCACATTCCTGAACATTTTGCCAGAAACATCCTAAGTTTTGTAGCCGTCAATGTGTTTCTGTGAAAGGGCCTAAGGTCTAGATCCTGGAATATACCAAATGCAAACATTTTTCCAGGGAAAAATATCTTGGCTAATTACTTTGTGGATGCTGTCTATTAGCATGATTCCAATACTGTCTTTTATTTATTTATTTTTCCTTTGTCACCCTGGGGGTTGAACTCAGGACCTTTACACTGAGTTACATCTCCAGCCTCCAGACTGGGTCTTGCTAAATTGCCTCGGCTGGGCTCAAATTTGGTGATCCTCCTGCTTCAGCCTCCTGGAGTCCTGGGATTACACTGGGCTCTAACTTTTCACTGATAGCTTTAACATCACTTCAGGGTGTTATTCATAATACACTCCCCACTTCAGAAACCATGGTGAGAGGCATTACCGTCAATCTTGGGAAATGGCTTCCCTGCCTGCTTGATGTTAGTCAAGCCTATGTGTTCTCTGGCCAAGGAATGTGAGCAATGGGGATATCTGCCTCCTTGCACACTGAGCCCTTCAGAGCCATTCACTACTTAGTGAAGGAAGGGGCCTGTGGCCAGATGTTAGCACCCATCACGATGGTCACAAAGGCAAGAAATGGCCCAGATATGGAATACAGAAAAAACTCTTACCTTTTAAACCACTGAGATGTAAGCTACAGCCTGACCCAGCAGTGGAGAACCTATGGCACACGTTACTGTGTTTCTCTTTAAGACAAAAGATGTTAATGTACGAGTTGTTTTTTTCTAAACTAATACCTCAGTATTCAGGTTTAACTGTAGTGCTGGCACTTTGTGATCAATAAGTGGGTTTTGGGTTGCAGTTTGACACTTGGTCTCTAAAAGGTTCACCGTTATGGTCCTAACCTATCCTAATTCATCTGGCCATTCCGTCCCATACAAGGGAGAGAGAAATGTTGGGAGATTTGGACAACTTGTATGTTAGGCAAGGAAAAAGGAGGAAAGCTATAAAAAGAGAGTTTGGGAGAAGAGTAGGGGCAAGGGACAAAGATAAGCCGACCTCCAGCATCAGCAAACCTGTTTATGAGCTGACTTGCTGATCAAGAACATCTTTTTTTTCTTCCACAGCTTGGATTTTTCTTTAATCTATTAATTACAATGTCAAACCTGTCTCTGATCAAAGCAGTGAAGTAAACACTTTTTAAAACCACAGGCAGGGGCTGGGGATTTAGCTCAGTGGTTCCGCCGCCTGCCTTGCAAGCACAAGGTCCCAAGTTTGATCCCCGGCACCAGAAAAAGAAACAACAACAATAAAAAAAACCACAGGCAATTTTAGGAATATTAAAAGTTTGTTTACACTTTGAGTATAAATTGCCTCAACTACTGTACTTTTTTCCTAACACCAATTTGACTCCCAACTGGGGAGTGTGGTACAGAGAGAGAGGGTGACACTGGGGCCTGGGGGTGGGAGTGGGGTAAGGACAGCACCAGGGTGGCAAGTGCCTGCATGTAGTCAGCACTGTCTGACAATAATGTCTTATCTGGTGATGATTCTGGTTCCTCATACTTTCTTATTCAAAGCACAAAGAGTCTATACCTGATCTCTGTGGAGCAGTTAAGTACATTGCCTTGAAGCCAGAATCCATGAGGTTGAACCTGAACTTTGGCACTTACATCCTTTATCTGGATGCCTTAGGATCAGATTCCAGCTTTGAACTTTAAAGATGTCTTCACACTTTTACAATGGCAGTACTGAGTAGTACTGAATTTATATGCCACTTCTAATAGGCTGCAAGCCAGCAACCCATAAACACATACATGGATATTTCTGCAGAAACCTCTATGAATAGTCACCTCAAAGGTGATGAACAAAGTCTCAAGTTTTTCTGCCAAATATATCTGTACAATCTTAAAAAGAATACAACCAATGTCATCTATGGCACTCTGAGTATTTTGAGTTGCAAATATTGTACTGTGGGGCTGATGTTTAACTGCAAGCAAGTAACATTATTTTTCTTTGACCCAACTCCTCTGTGCAATGAAGCCAGGTCACAGGAATAGGAGGCTTAAGTGAGATGCTGGGTGGGTTATCAGATATGGATAACCAGTATGGGTACACAGCAGGCACCCCCAAACAACAGCAGCTCCTGCACCTGAAGCCACCTTCATGCTTGGTCCAGGTCAGACACAGGAGCCCCTTCAGAGCTGCAGCCCACCATTCTGTTCTTCCCATTACAGTATACATATGCTTCCTGTGCCTTTTAATTTAGGCCATGAAGGAACAGGTTCCTAAAACAGGGCAGTGAATGAGCTGTGCTAAGATGGACCGATGCTGGGGGTAGAGGGGGGACTGACCCAAGCCCCAAGGGCCAGGCAACACTTGGATCACCTCAGGTTGTACCTGGTGCTTTTAATGCTTGAAGAGGTTAAGAATAAGCCAGGCTTGAGTTCAAGCCTAGCCTGGACAACTTAGTGAGACTCTGTCTCAAAATAAAGCTAAAATGGATGGGGATGTAGCTCAGTTCAATTCCCAGGACTGTAATGGGGGCGACAGGGTGTGTGTGGGGGGGATAAGAATGTTCTTTCTCCCAGGCAATCCTGCACCTATTACAGAGTGAGTTTGCCAGGAATTTAGCTCAGTGGTTCCACCACCTGCCTCACAAGCGCAAGGAACCGAGTTCGATCCCCAGTACCAAAAAAAATAAAAAGAGTGAGTTTATGCACTCCTTCCTCAAGTCCAGGCTGCCTCATTTCACATCTGGACCACTGCACCAAACCCTCACTCAGCCCCCTCATGCCTTTTTATTTATTTATTTTTGAGACAGGGTCTCACTATGTAGTTCAGGGAGGTCTTGAATTCACTATGTAGCCCAGGCTGGCTTCAAACTTGTGGCAATCCTCCTGCCTCAGCCTCCTGAGTGCTGGGATTACAGGCGTGCACCACCATGCATGGCCCCCTCATAGTTCTTGCTGTTGCTGGCCTACAACCTAATTCTTTCAGAAAGATAAAGACCACTTCTTGCCCTCACTTAAAATTCTCTAGTGGCTTCTCATTATTTACAGCTGGAAGGCCTCACCACTGCCTTTTAGGTCTGACAAAGGCTGGTCTTGTCTGCATCAGCTCACACTGCTGTCCCCTCCTGCTGGTCTCCCAGCTCCCTGTACTAGTCAGGTGTTTCAAACCCTGCTGGGAAGGCTGTTTGCCCTTGCCTGTGTCATTCTTCCCTGTCTCTTTCTAGAACCATTTAACAGGGCATTTGCCTGAATGGGACCTCTTCAGATACTTCCTTGACCACTTGACAGTGCTGCTACGTGCAGAACCCCAACGGTTTCCTTTAGAATGTTTGCAACTCTTTAAAATTATAACTTATCTGTGGCTTTGCCTGATGGAAATGCACACTCCACAAGGACAAAGACCTACACCTATTCGATGCAGTGTCTCTAAGGACTGACAAATGGGAAGCACCCAATTATTGGTGGGGTAGAGGAATAAATAAGTGATCCTTTACTTAGTATTTCTTGTGAAACTATGTCTATAGACATAGACACTCATTAAAAGTGAGACATGACCAGGAAATTCATCTGTAGGCTAAACATTTGGAATGAGTAAAATATTTAAATAAACAGTAGCCACGTTCTCAGACAAGCTCACAACAACCTGTTACAATGCACAACCCAGTGTCACACAGAACTTATGGCTCAAGTAAGCACTGGGAGAAGGAGGTCATTTTCTGTGTTCAGGCAGGACAAGTTAGCTGGACTGCTGTCCAATTCATCACCACCTCTCCCTTCCCATGTTCTTTCTGAAAATGACTGGCTGACTCCAAGATTATTCAATGGAGGCCATCATTATGTTATCACACATTTCGGCCAACACCAGGTCTGTCTGAACTGTCCTACAATGGCTTACATATTTTCAGAACAAGGACCAACATACTCTCCCACATTATCCAAACTCTTAGCACAGCACTGAATTCTAATCAGCCCCAACTGACTTCCCTTTACCTGGAATCCTACCTTCAGGAGGTACCACAGCAGCCAGCACCACATTCATTTGCACCTACTCACATGCCAAAATCCCAACACCTCAAAGTCTTCCTGTGGACAAATATACTTTTACTGGGTCCACATTTCCTTTCTTTTTTTCTTTCTTTTTTTTTGGACCTTGCATTTGCCAGGCAGGGACAGCACCACTGAGCTACATCCCAGCCCCTACACATTTTCAAAGGATAAATTTTTTAAAAAGGCAGGGCCCCAGGGATTTAGCTCAGTGGCTCTGCGCCTACCTCACAAGCACAAAGTCCTGAGTTTGATCCCTGGTACCCAAAAAATAATAAAATAAATACAATATAAATAAAAAGAAGGGCAAAGCATCAAGGACAAATGGAAAATTTCTTTAGGCTCAAAAGATTCAAAATGCAGAAAAAGCTGAGGTTCCTGAGAAAACCCAACTACAAGGAAAGCTGCTCACTTGGGGCAGGAAGAAAAAGACAATTTGACAGCCTGCCCCAGATGTTCTATTACCAAGACAACCGGGAAATGCACTCATTCAACACTAACTTTATTTCTGCCCTTTCTATTAGTAAGAAAACTTGCCCTTCCAAGTGAGTGTAAGAGGAAACCAAAGCCTGAGACACTCAAGGTGATGAGGGAGGATGCCCAGATACTTCCTACTGGTGTAATACTCCAGAATTACACTGCAACACAGTCTTTCTCATCTTTTTTGCATCATGGCATGCCCAGAAAATGATAGTATCTGTACAGTACTCTGGGGTAACAAGAGGTGGTCAGCTTGAAGGCTCTGGCTATTGTGTCCCAAGGGCTATTTTTTGGCCCACGTGTAACAGATCCCAGTGACCCAGTATTTGTAGCAGAAGAGTTGGGAAGCTGACTCGGAATCCTAAAATAAAGGCAGATATTATTAGATTGTTCTAATAATCTTCAAGGAAAAGATGTTAGTGAGCTAGATATGAAGTGCTACCTGCATTCTAGAGGAGTACATAGGTGGTTTCTAAAACAACAAGGATGTGGCATAATACTGGGCACTAACATGAATTCATACAATTCATAAGGAACAATACCTTAACTACCTCTGTAGTGGGTGGCACTGTGGCTTCCAAAAGATGCAGCCATGTCCTAGTCTCTAAAACTTGTGAATGTGACCGTATTTGAAAAAAAATCTCTAGAGTATATGTACATTAAGGATCTCTAGCTGAGATCATCCTGGATTTAAGAGTGAGCCCTAAAACCCAATGACAAGTGTCCTAATCAGAAAGAGGCAGAGAGAAATAGGAGACTCTGACCTATCGGGATGAACACCAGTTAACGATAAGGCAGAGATAGTGGTTATGGAGCCACAAGCCAAGGGATGATTGGAATCACCTCTTGTCAAAGGAGCAAGGAAGGATTCTCTCCTAAAGGCCTGAGGGAGCATAGCTCTACCAACACCTTGACTCTGACTTCTGGCCTCTAGAACTACAAGGCAATAAATCTCTGTTGTTTTAAGTCACCAAGTTTGTGGTAATTTGTTATAGCAGCCTCAGAAACTACAGTGGTACCTTGGTTCATGAACTTAATTCGTTTTACGATTTTGGGGAAAATGGCTGTGGTTGTGTCTGTCACTTAATGAGGAGTTTGTGAATGGAAGCGAAATTTTGTCGAACGGTTTTGAGAACTGAATTGTTTGCAAACAGAAGCATTCACGAAACAAGGTATTACTATAATAGAATCCTCATTTTTTTTTTTTTTTTTTACAGATAAAGGTTTATAATACTTAGGACAATGCTAAAGAGAAATGGGATATTTAGATTTTAGCAATGAATGTGATGAAGCCATTAGGATATTTTGGTGGGGGAAAAAGTTTGGAGGAGCAACTACACTTCCTCTGTGGACTGAATTTTTGGTCAGATTTACACATTCAGTCTGACACAGACTTCTAATCAGGAAAATCAAATTGCTTTTCCAACAGAATCTAAATTCCTTCAGAGTGAAGATTACTGTACATTTTGTTCATTGCTATATCCCAGTGCCTAGAAAAATGGCCACCACATGGGCTGGAGATTTAGCTCAGCAGAACCACGCCTGCCTTGCAAGTGCAAGGTCCTGAGTTTGATCCCCAGTACATCCCCAAAAAAGAAAGAAAAATGGCCAGCACATAGTAAGAATGTCTTGCTCCAAGGACAAACAAACACAAGGCTCAGCAATGGGAAAGCAAAAGCAGAGCAGGCCTGGGTTTATCAAACCCTGAAACTCCCAAGACAGTCCTGTTTCTACGATTTCCTGATCACTGGCTCCTGAAGCAGACTCTTCTGCAGATCAGTGTTTCTGCATACATGAGGTCTTGAGCCACTGCTATACCAAATCTACCTGGTATTTACATCAACAAGATTTACAATGAACACCTGATTTTCTCTGGAGGGCTAGAACTTGATAACTAACATCAGTCTATCTGCCTGTGTGGGTGATAAGAACTATGTGCTAAGCCCTGTGAGATATTTAGCAAATCCTCGGGCACTCCTGATACAGTCTATAAAAGCAGTCCCTAAGACCACATCAGGGGATCTCAACATACACAAACAAGCCAACCAGTGCATTACCTTCGTGTATTCATCTTGATCTGGCTTCAGTTTTCTTTTTTTATTTCTGCTGTGAAATTCTACCACTTCCACTTGCTCCCTGTTGTTTTGCAGGGGAGAGGGTGATCCTGTAGCAGCAGAGACTTCTGCTTCTGAAGGGGAATCGTGGGAGGTGACTACAGGAGCACAGTTCAGCTCTTCTCTCAGTTTCCTGAAAAAGCTGGAAGCACTCTTTTTCTTGCCTCTTGTGAGAGAACCAGCCAGGGTTCTCTCTGCTGCCACAGCCACTGTAACTCCATCTCTCTTCCTACTGTCTCTCTTCTTTCTGATTCTCTTCTGTTCTGTTTCATCTTCTTTCTCTCCTGTTTGTTCAAACACAAAAAGGAAAACAAGTATTTTCAGTTTTAGCTAATACCAATATCAAATCATATGAATGCACTTATAGCCACAGCTATAAGCACCCAGAAGTACACCCAAAGACATAAATTATTTATTTTTCATGTAAGGTGTATTTCCAATTTATAAAATCCAAAATACTGCCATCTTTTCCTAGGTAAGATTTACGTCCTTGACCTTTATTGGCACAATTACGCTAGTCCTCACCTTAGTCTTTCCTCAAAGTATCACCATGGCAACAGTCCCCAGGATTGGGAATCTCAGTTGGCTCATCCTTTGCATTAAAAACAACTGCTACTGAAGCCAGTGTTTCAACACTTTCTAAGGCTGAGGGTATGTGTAATGGTCTTCCTATTTTCCTTCAGTTATGAGTTAAGGAGAATCTAAGATGATTGGTTTAATATGAGTATCTTTTTTTTCCTACTAAACATCCACATCCACTCTTCTGTTTCATTTACTCAAACTCTAATCAATCACCTGAAAGCTCTCCCCATTATTCACCGACAGAACAAACACAAGAGCTCTCTAAACATCAGTCTTTTACACAATAAACACTTATTAAGAGGCAACAAAAACTTTGGCACTAGAAATATTAAAGTGAGTAGACCCAGTACAGGCCTTCAGAGCTCTTAGCATAACGTTTTCCAACCTGTGTGGACATAAACTGTATGTAGAATTTTTCAGAACAGTCTCTCTTCCTCTAGATTTTAATTTCCTCAAGGTCAGTGACTTGATGAGGTCTTTTCTGTTCTCCAACATTTCCAAGGGTGTCACGATGCTCTGTCACAAGGCAAGTCAGCACAGGATACAGGGCTAGACTGTGAGAGCTGGAACCTAAGCTTTCCAAGTTACCGTAGCAAGCTTTTTAAAACTCTAGAGTTCATTTCTACACTTGCAGTGATGAGATTAATGACGGTCTCTACAGGAACAATCAGAAAGTTGTTCTGAGAATCACGGGGTAAATACATAAAAAGCATGTAGTATACTGTAAGATCTTCCTCCTTTAAGCTGTCATTCTTACTGTGTAGGCGAGTTTAAAATTTTGAGCAAAACAAAGCTGCGTGTGTAGCATCACTGTGAATCTAAGAAGTGTGTTTGCTTCTACAAAACACGAACGTCCATATCAGCTCTTCAGAATACGAAAGACCGTCCTGCTAAAGGGCCAGGCATTTGCCAATCTTCAATGATGAGCTTTATTACTTTCCTTTCCCTTAGTAAGATAAGCGAAGGAGGCTGAACGGTCGGCCAACTTGGCAGGGGGTAAGGATGGGGGCTGGTGAGGCCAATGTATTGGCCAAGGGCCCGGGAGCCCAGAAGGCCTGGTGACCACGAGTACTGCGGAGGCTGAGCCCAGCCGCGGGGGGGAGGGGGGGGTCGGTCGCTGCGTCCGCAGTCCTCCGCGCAGTTCCCAGGCAGCCTCGCATCTGGGCCAGGACACTGGCCCTCACTCACCCACGTCGTAGAGAGTCTGCAACAGGGCGTCCAAGAGCTTCTCAGTGCACTCAGGCGCCTCACAACCTGGCTCTGGCAGCCTCTCTGGCGCCATAGGGAGAGTAATGACACCAGCTCCGGCCCACGTCCCGGTACTTCCGTTTCCGGCTCCGCGTGTGCGCGGGCGCCACAGAGCCCCGCGCGGCTTCCGTCCTAGTTAAAATGGCGACGCCTGGGGTCCCGAGCGGCGGCTATAGGTGCCGCCACTCTGGGCGAGGTCAGGCCGCCCCGCGCGGAAGAACCGCCCCCAGCGGCTGCACTGCCGCTGCGTAGCAGAGGATCCCAGGCCCCGCCCTGGACGGCAACCGCACCATGGACTCTCCGCGCCTTGCTAACTCCCACTTCTCCGCCAGCTCCACCAGTCCCAGCGCAGTAGTGCTCCTCTACGCGGTAGGCTCCGGGGAGGTCGAGGCCCGGGGCAAAGCCTTGGGGAAAAACCCCTCCTCCGTCCCCGGCTCATTGCCCCTGGCCCAGAGAAGTGGTCCAGATACCCCGGTTAGGTGCGCGTCTTGGTTTCCACGGCAACGCTGTGCCGCTAAGCTCCTCTGTAAACGCGCGTTGCTTTTGCAAGTTTTCTCCAGTGGTAGTTCTTTGGCTCCTTTCCACTCGTTTGTCCCTTTCTTCCCCTCAAACCCTAAGCCTCTGGACACATGAATGTAAGAGGAGAATTGGAGGCTCTGGTATTTGGCGAGGGCGTGTCTGGCACACGGAGAAACTGCGGGTCACACCCAGCCGGCATGGCCCGCGGCTCCACATCCTCTTTCGATGCTGTGACATTATTGGGAGAAAAGTATGCAGTTTATGAGTGAGGGTAGAGGTTTTGAGTCTCTAGGACGATTTAGAACTTCTGAAAGCTTTTATTGACTGCTTTTGTCTTCTTTTCATCATTGCACTTTTTCCACAAGTCATTTTGGAAGACAGACAACCAATGCCATTCAGCCTCCCTCCAACTTACTTTCTCACCCCCAAACCCTTCTTCCTCTTTTGGTTTTAACGGCCCCTCCCCACACACAGGAGAACGTTGGTCACTCAGTTCTCATGAAGAAATTGCAAGGTGGAAGGTTTGTATCTCTTGGGATTGCACAGTGCTGGGGCAACAGATCAGGTTTTGTTGTTTTTAAACTACTGGATTAATTTTTATCTACTTTAGGAGGAAATAAAGAATGCATTTTAAAGGCATATTTCCACGTCCAGGCAGTCAGCATCTCCAAAGCCTTACTCTCTCTCATTAACCTCGTCACCCAACAGTTCTTTGGTGGAAAGATTTCACCTTTGTTATCTAACTGCCACTCCAGAACAAGCATGAGAGGAAGGAGGCTGTACAGATTCCACTCAAATTAAGTTGCTTTTTTGGTCCTAAACTGGTTTATGAATTGATTGGAATTTTCCTGTTGTATATTAAACAAAGGACTTGATTTTTTACTTTCCCCTTTGATGATTCTTGAATGAACAGACTGTTGTCCACTTTTTCATGTGAAAGCCTAAGGCAATGGCATGGGAACCCTCTCCTTTCCAGCGTTGTGACTGCCTAGCCTTACTTTATGATAACCTTTTCTTACCACTTCAAGCTGCCCTTCCATCCTCACCCACACAATTATTGTGTAATACTTTCTGTCTAATCTGAAAGTAGTACTTTAGAGATATTTAAGATACTAACGATTGCAGCACATATTAGGAGTGCCTACAGTCTCCTAGTTACTATACTCAATGTCTAAAATACTTAAAGGAGTTGCAGATCCAGCCCTTACCTTTAAGGACACAAAAGTCATAAAAGTAAACAAATAATTACAAGTAAATGGTGTAAGGGCAGTGCTGAAGCGTGCACAACATGTGGGAGTAAAGAGAAGCAGTACCTGGTTTGTTTTGGGATCAGAGAAGAGTTCTAAGAAAAGATGCTACTGAACTCAATTTTTGAAGTGTGAATGGTAGATGAGGGAGACATTGATGTAAGGAAAACACTTGCACATGTGCAGGAACTGGTTAAGGGGGTATGGGAGGCAAAACTAAGAAAATAGGCAAAGGATTTTTCCTAAAGGAGTTTTATATATCACCTTTGCACACCCTTAAGGATAAAATTTTAGTTTTATAGGAAACCATTCATACTTAGAACATCTAAGGCTACTAGATATTTGTCATGATTATCTATGTAAGTAATCGCTCTTACTTTAGTAGAGATTGTTGAAAGACAAATCAGGATGAGGAAGAAATCTGATGGATAACCATGAAGATCAAGTAGGACACTGTTGCACATGTCCAGAAAAATGACAGAAGGCTAAAGTAAGGCTGTGGTGGTGAGGCTGGGAAGAAGGAAGGTCAGTGAATATTTCTTTGGTACTTAGGACAGTAAGTCATCAGCCCTTGGAACCAGTTTGATGTGGTGGCTAAGAAAAGTTTTCTGAAGTTGACTGTTGAGTTTCTGATGTTGCCTTTTGATAGGAAGGAAGAGGAGCAGGTTTAGTCGGGTAATATAACACTATCTACTTGGGATGTGTTCAGATTGAGATATGAGATTTTTAACTTGGGGGGGGGTATCATGTATGGATTAGTCATATCTTAAGTGTTGGAGAATAGAGTTGGAAATATGGCACCAGACCAAAAGAGGAAGGTATGGCCTGAATAGATTCGGCAGACATCAGCAAATAGGTTGCATCTGAAGCCATAGATGTGCTTGAAATTTTCCAGTGAGACATGGGATGAAAAGAAGCCCTGGCACAGTAACCCAGATTCTGGACCCCTGTTAGAGTCAGAATGAAAGGTCCAGTACCTTACAGTGCCCCATAAGACTCCACAGGATCTGTTGCTACTCTGACTGTGCTCATCTCGCCATTGAGCTTCTGTCAGCCTGGGCTTCTACTTCTCAGCAAACATGCTCTCTCCCCAGAGTGCTCATTGTCCTCATTGTGTGACACAGTGTGTTTTCCCAGAATATTGCATTGCTAGCTCTTTCTGTTACTAATATCCCAGCTCACATATCATCTCCTCAGCAGCCGTTCAGTCTAAAATAGCTCCAATCACATCCGCATTAGGTGCCCCATTCTGTTTGTGTTACCTTCCCAGTGGCTTGCTACATCAGTCTTGTACTGGCCTGCTGGAGCAGTTAATAAACCTTCATGAAATTTGCAAGCATATTGTTAAAATACAGCTATTATTAAAAATCAAAGTTGAAGTCAGTGCAGTGGTGCATGCCTGTAATCCCAGTACTTTGGGAAGCTGAGGCAGGATGATCACAAGTTCAAGCCCAGCCTAGGCTTGAACCCTGTCTCAAAATAAAAAAATAGGGGCCGAGGATTTAGCTCAGAGGTTCCGCCACCTGCCTTGCAAACGCAAGGACCCGAGTTCGATCCCCGTACCAAAAAAATAAAATAAAATAAAAAAGAAAAAGGGCTGGGTGTGTAGCTCAGAGCAAAAGCCCTGGGTTAATTCACCAATATTGCCCCCCTATAAAAGATTAAGATACATAAATTTAGTTAAATTGTATTAAAAACAAAAGTAAATAGCACCCAAAACTTATAATTTCCTAATTATTTTGCTAAATTTTACCATCATCTGCCCTGGGAGGCTGTATATCAAACTAGAAGGTGGAGCTCCTATATAGCTCCTATATAACCTTGTGCGGCGGTACAAGTTTCCCAACTCTGACGGGTGAGGTCCTGCTGTACCCTGAAGTTGCCATATGGGAGTACATATTCTACAGAACGTGGCACATGCTATAAGGCAGGGCTCTGCTGTGGCAACTCTGAAGGGTTGAACACTGATGAGCACACTACTGGTGGTATCATTAAATGAACTGACCTGGTTTTTGTGTTGTCTGCCCTTCCTTAAGGGGTTGTAGCTCTTAGTGCAGTACCTGCCTGCCTGCCTTGTGTGTGCTGTATGCCAAGTGCCTCAATTGCTTTCTCTTCTTGGGGACACAATACTGGATACCCACAGCTTAGAGGAGGAGAGGCTTATTTTGCCTCACATTTTTAGTATATAGCCCACTGGCTTCCAGGCGGGAAGGGTTGGCCGAGAAGACATGGCAGAGGAGAGGTGCTCAAGGGGTGGTGAACAGGAAGCAGAGTGAAAGGAGGATCAGGGTGGCAGGGGAGGACCTTCCAGGCCATTCTCCCCAGGATCCACTCTTTCTGACAGGACCCCACCTTCTAACAGCAAGTCAGCTATAAGCCCCCATAGTCCAGCACCTTCCAAAAGCCCCGCCAATGAGTGCATGAGGCTCTTGGGGGCTGTCCAGATCCAAACCATAACACTCAGCATATAGACCAGTGCCTGGTCCGCTCATGTTTACAGTGACTCTGTGGATGGGAATGGATCCTCCAGGGCAGTTAAGAGAGAGGCTTGAGGAAGGGGTTGTCTGGCCTCCAGTGGGGAGAGGCCTGCTGTACAAATTGAGACCAAGAGAGGTATTTCAGCTAACTGTGCCTTTCTACTTGGGCTGTCCTTTGTGTTGTGTTCCTGAGTGAGTCGCCACGCAAGTGTATGTGCTCCATGACACCAAGTAC
This sequence comes from Heterocephalus glaber, assembly GCF_000247695.1. Next base: position 18,438,876 of record NW_004624775.1, on the reverse strand, counting down.
TTCTCCAGCATGTATGGAGAAGTTCAGTTAATAAGCCCTTAACCCAGTCCTGCCTGCAATAGGGATCACTTGAAGTACATTAAAAAAAATTCTGATGCCCAGGCACTGCTCACAGACCTGATTTACCAGGAACCTCTAGAAGTGGGATCTAGGATCAGTATTTTTGAAAAGTACCCCCAGTTATTTTAATGTACAACTTGGATTGGACATTGGATTAGAGCCACATTGGAGAAGTTTTGTGTTTTATCCTGTGAATATCGGAGAGCCATCATCAGTAGAATTCAAAACGTAGCTTCATTCGGTAATTGATTTTTTTATTCTACAATGACTGAGTTCCTACTGGGAATAAAAGGTACAAAAATACGTAAGACCTATTACCTACCTGGATAAGAAGTTCACAGTCCCTTACAGAAGGCACCAAATACAACTTTAATGAAGTGTTTTAGATTACCATCTTGAAAATCCAATTATTGAGGGTTGGTAAAGACTTAGAGGAGAGGATGGCCAGTTCACTGTAGGTAAAGGGGAGAGTCAGGGAATGGTACGCAGAAGAAGGAATACAACTGATGAGTGATGGCTGAGTGTTTTCCAGGTGAACAGTGGAGAAAGACATTTGTAAAAGCTCTCTCTCAACAGCTGGTACCACCATGCACTGGTAATTCATAACAGAGACTGTCTGTCTTGATTGCCACTACATCCCCAGTACAAATTACAGTGCCGCACATACAATACTGCGCAAATGTTTATGAATGAATGCTCTTCTCAGAGGGAGCAGCTTGAACAGAGATCTGAGAGCCCAGAAATGGCGTAACTTGCTTATGGAGCTGCAGGTGTTTGCATAGTGAGACATAGGAGGAGGGCCTGGTAGCAGGAGATCATGAAAAGCCTGGAGTTGTGGCTAAGAGGTGTGAACTTTGGAAGTAACAGGGAGTCATGGAAGGATCGCTGATGATTATATCTCGCAAGCTTTCTCAAAACACACATATCTGCTACTCTCCCTTACAGGTTCTTGCTTGTCTGGGGACTCTCCTCTTTGTATTCCCTGCCAAATCTGATCCTTTTCTCCTTCCATTCTCAGAATCACTAAATGGGAAGTTTTTAACGTCTCTTTTAGCTTTCAGTTTGTTGCAGTCCAAGTTTGAGATGCTATAATTACATATGATATTACTTTATTAATGATACTCATGAAATTTGGGAAGATTCTGTGACCTTATAAGACCTTATAAACAAGAGTATGTGATTGGTTATAATGGCTGCAGCTTTACACAAAAATTGCACCAACATGGCCAGATGTTGGAACAATAAAGAAGAAACAGACTGTTTCCTCAAGATAATTGCTTTGTGTGTGTGTGTGTGTGTGTGTGTGTGTGTGTGTGTGTGTGTGTGTGATACTGGGGATCGAACCCAGGGCCTTCACACTGATCTACATCGCCAGCCATCTTTATGTTTTATTTTGAGACAGGGTCTTGCTAAGTTTCCCAGGCTGGACTCAAACTTGCAATCCTGCCGCAGCCTCCCAAAGTGCTGGGATTACAAGTGTGCACCACCACACCTGGCTGGATAATTGCACTTAGTAGAGAGACAGATGCAGACAATGACTGTGCATGGGATGCACAGTGTAACAGATGTGGTGGAAGGTAAAGAAACCCTGATGAGGGGTGACTGAGTCCTGTGGAGCTCAGGAGAACCTTCACAGAAGAGTGCTGCATAAGCAGGGACACAGAAATGAAGGGAGGGTGGGGTTTCCAGGCAGATGTGGAAAGGCTTAGGGAAATGGCAGCAAGGAAGCATACTGGGACCATGCCATCCACTTGCCCACATGTTGTGAGCCTTGGCGGCATTACCTGGCACTACAAGTGGCCTGAATCTTATTCTGAAGGAAGTGGGAGTCATTCAGGTATTTTAAGCAGGGAATAATTTGATCAAAATTATGATTTGAAAAAAACAGGATGGCAGTGTGCAAGATCAAGTGAAAGGGTGAAGGTGAAGAGACCAGCAGGAAGGCTATTGTGGTAAAGAGCACAGACTGGGAGCCAGGCCGGGCAGTGCACACCTGTGATCCCAGCACTCTGGCTAAGGCAGGAGAATCACTGTAGACTTCTTAGAGGAACTGGTGTGGGAGCATTTCCTTCTTGAGCAATTTTGCCTTTTGTTTGCATCATGTGGGCTTACTTTATTTGATGTAATAAGGAGGTCTGATTTGTGTTTTGACTTAAATTTTAAAGCTAAGTGGTAGACAAATTTGTCAGTGAGGTACATAAACCTTTTAAAATTGATTAAATTACTCTAGAACTTAATGTCTTGTTCTCCGCTGTTTTTCTAAATTTTTACAAAGACAGTAATCGGAAATGTGACTGTAATGCAATATCATTATATTGCTCCTAATAATTGATACATTTCTTTTTCTTGGTATATGAAAATCTAACATCACAACACTTGGCTCTTGTTCAGATGCTGTAGGACAGTGTTTTTCTGGACAAATAATGTTAATGTATGAGATGTTTTTTCTAAACTAAAACCTCTCTATTCAGGTTTGGGTTGCAGTTTGGGGACTCGGTCTCTAAAAAGTTCACCATCACTGTTATAGAATAAAAGTTTTGGCAAAGGTAAAACCTTACCAATGTAATCTCCAGTCTGCCCTTATTTATTTTACAATACAGGCTCATTACTTTCATTTTGCCTTATCCACAGAAAGAGCTCAAAAAATGGGACGAATTTGAAGATATGTTAGAGGAGAGGAAGCATGTCAGTGACTTGAAATTTGCGATGAAATGCTACACACCTCTTGTCTATAAGGGTATTACTCCTTGCAAACCAAGTGATATTAAAGGTAGTGTTCTCAGTTCTGAAGAGATTCATTATGTCATTAAACAGGTAAGTGAGTCCTTCAGCCCCAGCCAGACATTTTCATTGTCACCAGTTCCTTCCGGTTTCCCTGAATTTATTTTGTAATCTCAAATATACCTTTTTTTTTTTTTACCTTCAGCACTTTGATCAAACACCTACCATACCCATGATGTGTGTTCACTCCCTTGCTGGGCACCAGAGAGCTAACCTTGTATAGTTGGTCACAGCATGTAGTCCAGTAGAGAAGTTACCCTGAAATATGATACAAGACATGCTAGTGAGAGCCCAAGGTGCAAGGGGTAGTCATTATTTACTACTGAAGTTAATTTGCTGTAGGGAGTCAGGGGAGTGGTTTTGTTTTTAAAAGAGGCCAGAGAAATGATTCTGGGTTTTTCAGGTGAAGTAGGTGAAGAGTTCCTAGCATGGCAAGTCACTTATTCCCATGGTTTCAACCTTCCACATAAGAATTACTTGGGAGCTTTAAAAATCTCTGCACCTGTGTCTCACCCCTGTGGGTTAAATTAAAAATGTCAGAGAGAGCCTGCATGAGTAGTTTCACAAAAGCCCAGGCAATTCCAAAGTATAGTAATGTTTGGGAGCCACTGGCTTGTTTTCAAGACTAGAGCTAAGGAAGAACATGCATTTTCACAGTACTGAAAGCAGTTCAGTGTGACCAGTCCAAAGCACAAAGCAGGGGTTTGGAGAGGTGTGCAGAGCCTTTCATGAAAGGCTCTGTAAACCACTTAGAGGAACTGGATTTTCTCCTACCTATTGTGCAAAACCACCAAGAGCTTTGAAGATAGAGGGTGACATGATCACCCTCTTGCAGTGATCTCCAGGTGCCATCATGATAGCCTGGAGTGGGATGTGGTCATAGGAACAGAGAAATAGGCTTCTGTAGTTTGAGATATGGAGTCAGCCTTACTTAGTGATGGGGTGGGTGTGGGAAGTGAAGGAAAGAATTAAGGATGATAAAGCCATTCACTACGTAGGAACTTGGGGGAGCAGGTTTGGGAGGAAAGCAGTTTCTAGGATGTGTGATTTCAAGACCTCAGAAGGGAGGTTCTGTAGGCAGGATTAGAGCTTTCTGATGGGCAGCCCTCCATGTCCAGGTGCTTATACAACCATAGGTCCCCAGGTGATGGGCCTTAGCCACCTGGCCTGATACTTGGCCCCTCCCAGGTCCCCACCTGCCTGGCTGTAGTTTCTGAGAATGCCTGGCTTCAGTTTGTTAGCCATGGGTTCCCATTGCTCCACGGCACTGTTTCCTCTCTGGACAGAAGAGAACATAGTCTCTAACAAGCTCCTCTAAGAAATATGGGCTGGGGATTTAGCTCAGTGGTGCTGCCACCTGCCTTGCAAGCACAAGGTCCTGAGTTTGATCCTCAGTACCAAAAAAAAAAAAAAAGAAAAGAAAAGAAATATGTATTCCCCTCTTTTTCTTTCTGTGTTTGTTTGTTTTGTTTGTCCTCTGTGAATGGTATAGAGGAAGGCACATGTGCTACTCGTGTGTTTTTATAAAAGAAAGAAGGGACACATTCAGAAATGCAGTGTCCTCATTTAGCTGCCCTGCTGCTTTGGTTGGTTGTGGAGATGCAACTTATTCACCCTCACTGTAGACAGAGCTGCTGCTCCTAGCCTCACCTGTGGATTGCTCCTGTCTCTGGTGGGTTCACATGTGCTTGGCACAGGGCTGTAGATGTCCACTCGTGCCGAAGTCATCTCAAAGCTTATTTCTGACCTCATGGAATCTATTGGCTTCTGGCTGATGCAGAGGAGGACAGAGCTCAGTCTTCTCTGGTGTGCATGCCCTGGGGTGTATGTGTAGAGACCTTGCTTTTTAAACTTTTAACTGAGTTTAATGCAGCTTATGGCCTCAGGAAAATTCTCCTACCTCTGCCTTCTGATTTCACTCTTGTTTTGAACATTTTGCCCTGTGCTCCTACTCCCTTTGATTTAATTGGCCTTTAGTATCATGGAGAAGCTATCAGTTTTCTCTGGTTAGGCTTACTTGTAAGTGAAGTCAAATTTCCTCATCACTAAAGTCACCTGGAGAACTTCTGTCAAACATTAACTATGGAGCTGGGGATGTAGCTCAGTAGTATAGTGCTTGCCTAGTGTGTACATGGTCCTGGGTTCAATCCCCAACACTGCAAAAAAAATAAATCCTTAAAAAGTTAACTACAGTCATGCACTGCTTAAGAACTGGTCCTGTGTTCTGAGATATGAATCGGTAGCCAATTTCATCATTGTAGGAACAACATAGGATGTACTTATATGGACATGGATGATATAGCTTCCTACACTCCTGGACTGTGTGGTACAGATATGGCACAGCCTATTGTCCATGAGGAACAAAACAATGTGAGATTAAATCAAACACAAGAGAAAATAATACAACCAAGAGACCTGATTAGATATGAGATGTATGAGGGTGTCTCAAGCCAAACAGCATACTGCTTGTTTTTTGTTTTGTTTTGTTTTATCTGTGGTGCTAGGAATAGAGTCCAGGTCCTCACACATGCTAAGCAAGTTCTCTACTACTGAGCTATACCCCTAGCCCCATGCATACTCTTTTATAGTATCCTTTAAAAAAATAATTAGTACTTCATTCACTTCTTCCTCATAATCTATAAACAGGGCCAGTGTTCCCAGTGCTTTATTGCTACTGAACTATACACTGAAAAATGGTTAAAATGGTAAATTTTATGCTAGGTATATTTTAGCATAGTTTTTAAAAAGTAGGATGATAATAAAAACAAAAACAGATCCAAAACTTGCTGCCTAGAAAAGACTTTTGGCTTTAACTGATAGCTTCCCTCTCATTCAGACTTTCAGTTATCCTGTGGCCACTGTCTTGGTTTCCCACCTCCTTGTTTGTTCACTCTTCAGGACAAGTAGATTGGTTATGGATTCGTTTCTGACTATACTAAGAAGCATTTCCCTGCCACTGCCACCATTGCTGTTTCAGGCAACCTTCAAGTCAAGTGAAGGAGCACAGATAAGAGGAAACAGTTTGTCCCAAGCTCTCCAGCTTGAGCCTTGGAAGATAAGGAGCTAGAAAGGAGAAGTGGTTGCGCAACATTTGAGAATGTACCAAATACTGTGAGATTGTTCACTTTATTTATTTTTTTTTTTTTGAGACAGGGTCCTGTGTAGTTCAGGATGGCTGTGTACCCACTAAGTAGATTGACCTCAAACTCGGGGCAATCCTCCTGCCCCAGCCTCTCAAGTGCTGGGATTATAGGCGTGTGCCACCATGCCCAGCAGTGTTCACTTGAAATGGTTAATTTTACAGTGCATGAATTTTATCTCAAAGGGAAAAAGATCACTTCCCTTTTTTTTTGGTACCAGCGATCAAACTCAGGACCTTGCAGTTTTGAGGCAGGCATGATACCACTGAGCTAAATCCCCGTCCCACTTCCTTGACTGTATAAAACTGGGCACCAACCTTCTGTCCTCTGATCTTTGTGCACATCCTAACACAGAGCATTCTTTGGGAAGCACAGATACTGTACTATTTTTCCCAGAGATGCCTCTGCTTTCTGAAGTGCTCCTTTAGAGGATAATGAAAAAGGTCAAATCAGGCTTCCCTGAGGATGTAAGCTGTGACTTGTTCCTCCTCAGACCCTTGATAGCCCTAGCACATAGCATATGCTTGTTCTCATTTCAAAAGATGTGGTGGGCCAGGGATTTAGCTCAGTGGTTCTGCCGTCTGCCTTGAAAGTGCAAGGTCCTGAGTTCGATCCCCAGTACCCCCCCAAAAAAAGACATAGTATGCCATGTGAATAAGCAAAGCTCCAGTCAGATTGGTGGCATACCCTATAATCCCAGCACTTGGAGGCTGAGGCAGGAGGATCACCACAAGTTCAAGGCCAGCCTAAACTACTGTCTCAGCCCCCGCAAAAAAAGTTCTATTGTGAGATCTGCGATCACTGATTACCCTTTGGATTTGGGAAGTTTAGTGCCAGTGACCTGGACATCTGATAAAAGCTTGAGTTGGTTACTTCACATAACCTTCATTTTTGATGCAGGGATTACCTTGTAACAGCATCAGACAGGTAAGGTGTGGCAGCAATCCATGGGCAGGAATTGCCGAGTTTAGGATTCTAGAGCATGGGCAGCAACCCATTTTAGAGTTTGGATGTAAAATTATTTCAATCAAATGGAAAGGAAAGATGTTTTCTTAACTCTAAAATGGAAAGGCGATTCTTTTTTAATTTCTAACCTTTAAACCTGCCCATGTAGGATCATTTATCTGTTGTTTTGGAAAATAAATTATGTTATTTTAAATCAAGAAGAAACACCATCTTTGAGTTATGTAATATTGGTCTATTTCGAACTAGTCAGGTCTGAATAAAAAGTTCCAATCTCTGTTCTTCGGATTTATCACTGCTTCCCTTTCCTTCAGCTTTCCAAGGAGTCCTCTCAACCCATCGATATCCTCCGAGAAGAAGCTTCTGAAATCTTGGATGAAATGAGTCACAAACTGCGTGTGGGAGCCATTCGATTTTTTGCCTTTGCCTTGAGCAAAATATTTAAACAAATTTTCTCAAAAGTGTGTGTGAATGAAGAAGGTATTCAGAAAGTAAGTATTGATTCAGCTCCTCTAGGGATACTCAAGTTAAGGTCATCTGTCTCATTTGGCAGTAAATGCTTAGGTCCGGATCTTTTTGTATGTGTTTCCTGATGATTTTTGAATAGCAGGCCATTCCTTTCTCAGCAGCCCTTAAGATTGAACAATGCTGTCTCAGTGTTAGGCTTGGGTGCCCTTTGGCAGAAATGCCCCGAGGCTGCTGCATTTTTCTCCATGCTTCATGCATCCAGTCAGGAGCTTGTGGAGTCTGTCTCTATGTTACTTGATGATGTTCATGATTATACACTGGTGCCATCTGCTGGACTTCTCCATTGTAAAGTTACTACTTTTCCTCCGTAATTAATTATCTTGTGGAGAGACACTTTGAAAATAGTTCAGTATCCTGTTTTTTATCCCACCTGCCCCACTACTTTTGCATCTGCTGATGATTTTTGCTCAAATCAGCTGTTACTCTGATTGCCTGAAGATAATTCCCCCACTCCTATTGTTTTTTTTTTAATTATTGCATGTTTGTAGCACATAATGATTACATTCATCTTGAGGAGTTGGTACATGTACATAATACATCTTAATTCTTTTTTTAATTCCCTTTCCTCTTCTCAATCCCCCCTACTCCTGTTGTTTACTAGCTTGCTTTTTACTATAAGGAAAAGCTTTCTCTGTGAACAGTATTCATTTCTGTGTTGTTTTTTCCTTTGGCACCAGGGATTGAACTCTGGACCTTGCACTTGCGAGGCAGGTGCAGCGCCACTGAGCTAAATTCCTGGCCCTCATTTCTACGTTTTAATGCTTGTTTTCTTCTAGGTAGGAAAGCACCTACCTTCATTTATTTGCCTTCTTCCTCATGCCTCCTCCTGCTCCTCCTCCTCCTCCTCCTCAG
>NW_004624775.1:18325125-18424938 GCF_000247695.1 Heterocephalus glaber | reverse complement strand
TGGGAGTGTAGACTGGTGCAACCACTGTGGAAATCTGTATGGAGATACCTCAAAGAACTAGGACTGGAAGTCCCATTTGACCCAGCTATTCCCCTTCTGAGTTTCTTCCCCAAAGAATTAAAAGAATCATACCACAGTGACATATGTGCACCCATGTACATAGCAGCACAGTTTGTAATAGATAAAACTTGGAAGCAGCCCAAATGCCCATCAATTGGAGACTGGATAAAGAAAGTGTGATTTTTAAAAAATAAAATGGAGTACTACTTAGCCATAAAAAATGAAAAATTAGAAACATTTATAGCTAAGTGGATACACATTGAGGCAATACTCAAGTGAAATAAATAGGACACGTGTAAATACTGAATAGTTTCTCTGGTGTGAGAAACTGAAAGTGTAAATGAGTAAATGGTATAATAGATAATGTGAAATAGGAAGATAAGGGAAAGGGGAAGGGGAAGTGGGAGGGTAGGGGAAAGGAAAGAAGGGAATGGAATTAATATAAAAAAATGGAAACCAAGTCTTTGTAAATAGGGAGGAATGGAGGGGTTGAAGGGAGGGCAGGGGCAGGGGGAAAGAATAATAACCAAAAGAGATTATACAAAGGTGCAAATTTCCAATGATGAGTGTCATTATATTGTATACCTAAAATGTGCCAGTAAAATAAAATTTAAAAATATATATATCTGGAATCTCTAGTGTATCTCTCCCAGCTCTGTTATGTCCATTTTCCCTGACAGGGAATCCAGCATGTACCAGACCTCCCATTTTGTCTAATAATTTATCTTTTTCTTTTTTTAACCTTCCCCAAGAGAAGCATTGTTCTCTTCTATTACAAGGATTCCGGCCAGACAGTGATTAACAGTTGGCTTTCTAAGTTGGACTGACTTAAACTCCATCCTTGGCTCTACCACTCATTGGGTATATAATCATTTGATAAATAAGGAAACTAAGGCTGAGGCCTTTTTATAAACTTATGGTATTAATACACTTAAGATGGCTGATATGTGGAATGAGTACCCAATTAATATATGTTAGTGATCATTGTTATTATTCTGATCCATAAAAATTAGCTTTTTTAATATCCTTGAACTGAGTGAAATTATTTAAGAACCCTGAAATAATACTTATATTTTGTCAAAGCAAACTAAGTGTGTACATGCAGTAGGGAAGGCAGAACACAGACCCATTCTTCTGGCTTCTGATTTGAGAGATGATTTTAATAACATGACAACTGAAATGATTTTTTTAAAAAATGCAACATCTGTTTTAAGCTGCAGCGTGCTATCCAGGAGTACCCTGTTGTCCTGCTGCCCAGCCATCGCAGTTACATTGATTTCCTGATGCTGTCCTTCCTTCTGTTCAGCTATGATCTGCCTGTGCCTGTGATAGCAGCAGGGATGGGTACGTACTGCTCTTCTGCTTTTATGACTGTATATCCTGAAATCCTCACTGCTGCTGCTCAGACTCTGCTGTGGTGGTTGAAGATGATGTTGGAAACAGCCCCTCATCTTCCACAATGGTCTGAGTAGGGCACATCAGTGCTTCACTTCCTGAAGTGTCTAGGCGGCTGGAGACAGGCATAGAGCACATAGGTTTGAAAAATGAGACTGCTACCCATGTATATTTCCTGCCCTTTGATTTAGGTAGGGACATAGCTATCACTAGGTAATCTCAATTTTTAAAATATAGTTTTATTGTGGTAAATACATATAACTACAATTTATCTTTTTTTTTCCACAGTACTAGGTATTGTGTGTATTGAACCCACAGTCTTCTCACTGAGCTACATCTGCAGCCCTTTAATTTTTTTTTTTTTTTTTTTTGACACAGGGTCTTGCTAAGTAACTAAGTTGCCCAGGCTGAGCTCAAACTTGCAGTCTTCCTGCTTCAGCCTCCTAGAATACTGAGATCACCTACGTACATCATTACGTAAATTTTATCTGGCTTAAATTTTACCATCCTAGCCATTGTTAAGTGTATATATATGTGTAGTTCATTATTATTAAGTACATTCATATTGCTATGCAGCCATCACTTTATCCCTAAAACTCTGTTCATCTCACAAAACTGAAACTCTGCCTATTAAACAGTATCTTCCCACTCTCTTCTTCCCCCTGCCCCAGGCACCCACTGTTCTGTCTCTGTGAATTTGACTGCATGACATACTTCATATAAGCATCTATAGAATCACCAGCATTTGTCCTTTTGTGACTTGTGTATTTCACTGAGTAGAATGTCTTTAAGGTTCCTCCATGTAGTGTGTGTTAAATATCCCATTCCATGGATGGACCATATAATGTTTATCCAATCATCCATTAGATACTAGGATTGCTTCTGGGTTTTGGCTATTACAGATAACCCTGCTGTGAACCTGGAAGTACACATACCTATTCAAGACCCTACTTTCAGTATTTTTAGGTATATACAAAAGAACAAAACTGTTGGATCTCATCGTAACTGTATTTTTACTTTTTGGAAGAACCATTGCTTTTCCCACAGCAACTACAGTTTTACATTCCCACCAACAGCTCACCAGTGTTTGAATTTCTTTGCCTCCTTGCCAACACTTGTTACTTTATGTTCTTCTCTTAAAAAAAAAAAAAAAGCCATTCTAATGTATGTGACGTGTTATATCATTGTACTTTTGATTTGTATTTCCCTGACGATTAGTGATACTGAGCATCATTTTGGTGGTTTTTGGCCATTCATGTGTCTTCTTTAGACAAGTGTCTATTCAAGTCCATTGTCCATTTTTAAATTACATTGTTTAGTATTCTTGTTGTTGAGTTGTGGATTTCTTCATATTTTGTGGATATGTACCCCTTACCAGATAAATGATTTGCAAATATTGCCATCCCATGGGAGTAGTAGGAGGTAACCTCCCAGCAGGTGCTTGGCCCACAGAGTCCCTTCTTTTCCATAATTCTATTGTGTATCTCTTTTTATGGATTTAATCTCAGGAAGTATAACTATTAAAAATGTAGAGGTCGTCTCACATACATGAAATGTTCTTAATAATTTTCAATCTTTATGGAACGTCTCAGTGTCTACAAATAAACATTAAGCCTTGTTTTGTTTTAGACTTCCTGGGGATGAAGGTTATTGGGGAGCTGCTGAGGATGTCGGGTGCCTTCTTCATGCGTCGTACCTTTGGGGGCGATAAACTCTACTGGGCCGTGTTCTCCGAATATGTGAAGACTATGTTGCGGGTAATTACCAAGTACTTTTAAGCTATATTTGCTTTCTACTGAGGTTTACCTATTTAAATTCTGAACTTCTGAATAGACTACTTAGTTTTTCCACCTCGAGAAATATTCCAAACCTCAGCAGTGTAGTGAATCTGTGTGACTCTCTTGTTTAAGTCTCACTGTGAGCTGCATCTTTTCAGAGGACGGGGAGGGTGGTTATAAAAAAAAAAGCAAAAGAAGCATTTCTGGGGCGGCAGCTCAATTGTGGAGCACTTGCCTTACATGTGTCAGGCTAGGTCACAGCCCCAGCACCAGAAAAGAAAGCATGTGCCATTTTGAGTGGAGGCAATGTTTTGTGTTTTGTTTCTGTTTTCTCTTTAAAGAATGGTTATGCTCCTGTTGAATTTTTCCTCGAAGGGACAAGGAGCCGCTCTGCCAAGACATTGACTCCTAAATTGGGTAGGTTACTTTCAAATTGGAAAGAAAAATAGAAACCCAAAGACTGAGTATGGTGTCATTCTAGCTGCTAAATAGAACTGGATACTTTTTTTTTTTTTTTTACAAGATATTCTTTTCTTTGTAAGTATAACTTTCTTAAAGGGTAACTTTATGGGTTTAGGATATGATACATACTTTTGATATCTTTCTACTAATGTGCCCTTATGTGCTCTGTCTGCTCTTTGATGTGTATGATAAAACGTTTCTCCCTGTGTTTACAGGTCTCCTGAATATTGTGATGGAACCATTTTTTAAAAGAGAAGTTTTTGATACCTACCTTGTCCCAATTAGCATCAGTTATGATAAAGTATTGGAAGAAACTCTTTATGCCTGTGAGCTTCTAGGAGTTCCTAAGCCAAAAGAATCCACAACTGTACGTGAGGATAGCCAGACTTGATTTTCTTTGAGTGTAGAGAATATCTTAACTTACACTTCAGCTAACTTACAAATGTACTCCTTTTTGTATTTTTCCCCCTGTTGTGATACTAGGGATTGTTGAAAGCCAGAAGGATTCTCTCTGAACACTTTGGAAGCATCCATGTATACTTTGGAGACCCTATATCACTTCGATCTCTGGCAGCGGGGAGGATGAGTCGGAGCCCATATAACTTGGGTCCAAGGTGCAAGGCCTATGTTATAATACCCAACACAGAAATGGATTAAAACCTAAAAGTGCGAATTGTGACTGTTGAGTTGACAGATCTAAAGTTGAACCTTCCTTACCTGAGATCACACAGCACATTGTCAGGGAAGCTGTATCATTTCATTTTCAGCAGTAGAACGCTTCAGTGAAAGAAGAACTGTGTGGGCCAGATGTGGTGGTACAGACATAATCCCAGCACTCAGGAGGCTGAGGCAGGAGGATCATAAGTTGGAGGCCAGCCCAGGCTACATAGTGAGATGTCTTGAAAAAATAAAACAACCCAAAACAACACACATACACACACACACACACACACACACACAAACTGAGGAACTGTGTTTGCAAAAAATAAAAAATTGATTAGATGTAGGATATGTATGTCAATAAGCAAAGTCAGACAATGACCATCCTCCTTAAAGGAACTAATTTAACAGTGGGAAGAAATAATTCCATTATTAACAAGTACATGTCCAGGAATGGTTGAGCACTGCTGTAGGCCAACTAGTGTCCTGAGTACTGCTCTGCTCTGCTCTGCTCTTCTCTTTCTCTCTTTTCACTATAGTTCAGGCTTGTCTTGAACTCACTGTGTAGCCAGGGTGGGCTTGGACTTGGGTAATCTTCTTGCCTCAGCCTCCCGAGTGCTGAGATCACAGGTATGTGCCACCACACCCAGTTCTGAGTACTGTTTTTGATCACAGAACGCAGTACGTAATGATAAGGAATGGGACTGAGTACCTGCTCATGAGAAAATATATTAGGTCTGCTCAGGATGCAGGGTACAGATACACAGATGCATTTGAGTTTTCTTGTTTTAGAGAGGCACACTGGGGAAGTAAGGGAGAAAAACAGTTGGCCAGAGCCTGCGTGTGGCAGTGTTGTCCTGATTCACCTGTAGCTCTCATGGCTGTCTGACAGCAGTGTGCCTCACTAATGGCCTCCTTTCCTCTCTCAGAGGTAGGTGTTGGCTTTCTACCGCCACAGGCTGTCTCTAAATGTCACTTTGCCTTGGCCAAGTACCCTAGTGTAAGGCACCCACATCAGCAGTTTTTGCATCAAGCTGCCTTCTTGGGTAGCTGCTTTTGGGTCCTTTGTGTCTACCTTCTGAGCTGATGACCCATTCATGCAATGCTGTCAGATGGGTGCGTTGGTCTTTGGCAGGTGCTCTGAAGCCTCTGAAGGGGGCAGCATGCTGGGCAGCTGTGCGGTCTGTCCATTGCAGCGTCACTGTTAAGTGCAGCCTCAAGTAGAGACCGTGTTCCACACTAGAATTCTGGACAGTCATTGGTTGTCCTGGGGGAGACACAGATGGGGTATGACCTATTTATAAAGCAACAAGTTTTTACTCAGAGGTGGGAATTAACAGTATTTCTTTCCACATCTCCAGAGCATTCCCTGGAAGTATGTGAACAGGTTACACAGTCGTGAGGCAAGGGAACCCCTGCGTGTGGCCTGAGAGCTTCTGGTTGGCAGAGACATGAAAAGCCTTTTAGGGCCTATCTCCTGCCCAGCATGTGGTTGGCAGAGGAGTCATTTGTGCTTCTGTGCTCTTCCTTTCAGATATGTCCCGCAGAAACCATCTGAGGAAATGCACTCCTTTGTCACTGAAGTTGCCTACAGAATGCAGCTTCTGCAAATTGAAAACCTTATCCTGAGCCCGTGGGTCCTGATAGTAGCTGTTCTGCTTCAGAACCGCTCATCCATGGACTTTGACACCTTGGTGGAGAAGACCCTGTGGCTGAAGGCCTTGACCCAGGCATTTGGCGGGTTCCTGTGGTGGCCGGGTATGTAGGTGGATGTGGGCAACATGCAGGCCTGCCTTTTCACCTCTAAATCTGAGAACATTGTGCAAAACCTAAATTAGACTTGAGCAAAGCATTGTTCACAGAGGAAGGACGTTCATCTGCTTTTATCACTGGTAGGCGTGGAACCCTTCGTGTTGATGATTTGAGAAAAATTGTTTATAAATCATTTCTCCTCTTGAGATTAAACACCTTGAGGAGGAAGCTGCTATCTCATAGGAACGTAGCAGATTGAAGAATAACAACACGAATCCTTCCCTGCATGCCCACCCCTTTTTAAACCATGTTACATTTGCAGCCTATTTGCCTCACTGGGGAGAAAGGATTAAATGGTTGGTCTTAGAGATTTATACACATCTCTGATGATAACAACTTGGTAAAAACCTTGTCAGAATCATGAATACTGCGCTTGGAATTTTTTCTAGGAATATGACAGTACTGCAGTGCTTGGAATATGACAGTAACTAGCTTAAGTTGTTTTCAATCTCTGATTTAAAACAATATAGGCTCTAGTTGGAAATGCATGTTTTTTAAAACTAGATAATGAGCCGGGTATGGTGGTACATGTCTCTAATCCCAGCACTCGGGAGGCAGAGACAGGAGAATTGCCGTGAGTTCAAGGCTAGCCTGGGCTGCATGTGAGTTCAAGTCCAGTCTGAACTACAAAGTGAAACCCTGTCTCAAAAATAAAAAAAGACTAGATAATGACTTATAATCAAGCATTTACTGTTTGTTCATCAAGCCTACACAAACACCTCTCTGAACTGGGTCTTGCCAGGATGCAGAGGCATACAACATGGGATTCCTGTTCCCACGTGTGCATAGAGAATGGGTCTGGGATTTCCTGAGAACACTGTGGGCTAAGGGCCCATACTCAGAAAGATTTCAGAACTGACTTTGACCCCATCTCAATGGAAAAGAAGCTCTTTAGGAAGATGGAGGAGTGAATTCTGCTTCATGCAGGGATTAGTAAGTAAGAGATGGTGGGAGAGCACCAGGTATTCTGTGCCTTGCAGGTGGTATGGGGGCATAGGAGGATAGAACCAAAGGATGTGGACATCAGCTGGATTGCACAGGCCTTGGATCTGGGCTGAAATGTGTAGTTTAGGGGAACCGATGATGTATTTTAATCAGGAAGAAACCATGTTATGTGTCCTTAGAAATTTAATATGTGAAATGGTGCTGTTAAAATGTTCTTCATGGGGCTGGGGGCATAACTCAGTGGTAGAGCACTTACCTAGCTTGTATGAGGTCCTGGGCTCAATCCCCAGTATTGCCAAAACATAAAAGAAAACAAAAATAAAATGTCCTTCATGTATAGTATCCTGACTCAGTTGGTAGAGACCAATACTGTAGGGAACAGGGGAAGGGGACGTTACCAGAACCTCTGCAGTGAGTCCTACTCTCCTGCGAGCCACGGCAGCGCATGGCGAATTACAGGAAAGGTAGAAAAATGAGACTGAGAAGAAGCTGAGCTTTGGGTCTGATCAGTGCTGCTCTGGGCAGCAAAGACAAAGACCCCCTCGCTTGTAGCACCTTTTATTCAGTACATGGGGAAACCGGTTTTACCAGTTGAAATGCAGAGTTCAGTACTTCACATTGGGATAAACAAGGTGTAACAAAAGACTGGGGGGCAGTGGAAATCTAAGAACGATGAGGAACTCTGCAGATGAAGATTTGGTTCCTCCCTGGCATCTCCTGCAGATGTGGTCTTGTCCTGGAGCATTACTGAGGTCTCAGTTGTGACCCAAGGCCAAAATGCAATTATGCCTGGAATGTCATGGCTGGCCTGTAGGCAGGAGAACTAGGCCTACTCAAATGATTTTTCCCTAGAATTATGTAGCATTGCTCCCAACACAATACCCTACAGAGACCTGTCTCATTCAAATGTACTGTCTTTGTGTGCAGATAATGAACCTGCTGAAGAAGTTGTCCAATCCAGCATTCTTCTGCATTCCAACCTTGCCAGCCTTGTCAAAGACCAAGTAATTCTGAAAGTGGACTCTGGAGACTCAGAAGTGGTCAATGGACTTGTTTTCCAGCACATCACTCTCCTTATGTGCTCAGCTTATAGGAACCAGTTGCTCAACATCTTTGTCCGTCCTTCCTTAGTAGCTTTAGCCTTGCAGATGACACCTGGGTTCAGGAAAGGTAACTTTCAGGAATGTGACCTTGAATTTCAGAAGAAGCCTGGCTTTTCAGTTCCATGAAAGGAGCAGTGTTTGCAGTCCCATAATGTGCAGCCACATCTGTGCAGCCTACATACCAGCAAAGAATGGAACTTTTACACTCAGAAGAAGTTAGGTTTGTTGCCTAAATACATGGCCATCTGCTTAGAGTTTTAGAATTGCAGAGTGCTATGGCCCGTGCCTGTAGTCCCACCTACTTGAAGGCTAAGGTGGGAGAATCTCTTGAGCCCAGAGTTCCAGGCCAGCCTGGGCAACATAGCAAGACCCTATCTCAAATTTAAGAACAATTTTAGAATTGTAAGAACCTAGATTCTCTAAACCTCTCCTTTTAGGAAGGGCACAAAGAGTTGTGTAATTCTCAGAGAAAGTCCTGGCATGTGAGCACAGTTGCCCATTTCCTGGTCAGACACTTTCTGCTATAACAGCACTTCATCCACAGAGTTAACCGGGGGCCAGCACCCCAGCAGAACACCAGTACTCCTGTACTCCTGTCATACAGTGGAGTTCTGGTCCCATGGAGTGGGAATGAGTGAAGCACAGTTTTTGCCAGCAGGGGCCTGTAGTCAAGGCCAGGAGTTCCTACCCAGGCCTGCATTACAATCACTGGACTGGGCCCCACCTCAGAGTTCTCCTTCAGTTGGACTAGATTGAGGGCCACACCTTGGTGTTTTGATTTTCAAAGCTCCACGGGTGACTCTTAAGAAAAAGTGCTAAAAATATAGTTAAAGCCGTAAGAAATAAGAATATAGAGGGAAACCAGGAAATCAGTTCCTTCCCTTTTCTTCTGGGAGCCTTGATGTAAGGGAAAGGGAAGCCCTGGGCTTCTGAGGACTGGTGTCTTGCTCATTACCAGGCTGACTGACAAGAGGGCTGCTTGTAATGTAGATTCAACCTTCAAACAATGCTAGGTTGCAGTTTGCTCTGTAGGTCATATTTGAATTGACTTTTTTTTTTTTTTTTGGTTTTTTGAAACAGGGTTTCACTGTGTGGTTCAGGCTGGCCTTGAACCCACTATGTAGCCCAGGCTGGCCTCAAACTTGCAGCAGTCTTCCTGTCTCAGCCTCCTGAGTGCTGGGATTACAGGCATGCATCACCACTCTTGACTCAAATTGATCTTAGTAATTCCGATACTCCAGGAAGCTAAGGCAAAAAGATTGCAAGTTCGACCTCAGTCTGGGTGACTTAGTATGATCCTGTCTCAAAGCAAAAAAAAAAAAAAACTGTATAGGGGTGAAGTTCACTGCAAAGGCCCTGGGTTCAATCTCCAGCACCATTTAAAAAAAAAAAAAAAAAGTTTTTGATGACTACATTTTAGGTTTCATGAACTCCCTGGTACTCCTTGAAAGTTTAAAAAGCTATATTGTAATGTTATGTAATGAATTTATTTTCAGAGGATGTCTACAGTTGCTTTCGCTTCCTATGCAGTGTCTTCTCAGATGAGTTCATCTTCCTTCCAGGAAACACACTAAGGGTGAGTCCTGACCACACAGGGAAGTGGGCCACTCTGTGCATTCTGGAAATTAGGGATTATTTAGGAATCATTTGGTGAGAGGTCACTTTTCAAACCCCCAGCACAACTACTGTAAAGAAACTACAGCTGTTTTAATAAAAATCAGTACTTTCTTGTTAACAGCACACTGGAACATGTCAGCCAGGCAGGTGCCTTTGACTGGTCCTACCCACAGTGTGGCCTACTAAGGGGTGTGCAGGCTCCTCAACCCAGTGTGCTGCTGGGCTGTTGGGGCAGGCAGTGGCAGAATAGACAGAAAGTGGTACAGGATTTTGTGTGCTGTGTTAGGGAGAGCAGGTTTTATTTTATCCCGTGAGGAGTGAGGATAGTTTGCCAAAGGTTCTTGAGCAAAAGCACAATCCTCAATGTCTTTAGGACTGTTGTGTACACTTCCTATTTAAATTTAAGGTGCATGTCAATGTGGAGTGAAAGTTCATCACACATGTTGTGGTTTCATAAATGTTTTATGTTTAAGGCTCGGCATTTTGAATGTTACAGTGTTGCAACAGACACTTCTCTGGCTTCAGTAAGCAGCCAGATAGGAGTCATGGGATTAGCTGGCGTTCTCAGGTGGGGGCTGCATGTATTGAGATCAGCATGTGCCTGTGAATCCAAATTTGTGGGTATGTCATGCTTCCCCTCTTTCCTTCCAGGACTTTGAAGAAGGCTGTTACCTGCTTTGTAAAAGTGAGACCATACAGGTGACCATGAAGGACATCCTTGTTACAGAGAAAGGAAATGGTGTGTTAGAATTTCTAGTAGGACTTTTTAAACCTTTTGTGGAATGTTACCAGGTATGAAAATTTGGCAAGTTATCCTTTGTGCCCTCTATATCAAATGTGTTAATAAGACTTTCCACCCTGTGCTTATTTCTGGTCTGAAGGGGAAGTATCTACTCCAGGTGAATGGTGAAACTAGTTTGATGAATACCGTGAATGATTTCACCTCTTAAGTGTACAAAGGAAGAGGTTTGATCCTTCACAGACCCAGGAGAATAACAGCTAGTAAGGCCTTGAAGGAGTATTCATGTAACCAGGTACAGGGAAACACTTGTTACACTGTCTTAGGTCTCTCCTTCTTAGTATGTAGCAAATTTGCTATAGAGTAGGCATATATATAGTCATATGTCTTTATTATTTATATATTATTTATGTTACTAAGTTCCAATGTTGAAAAAGAAAGAAAAAGTTCAAAAAAAAAAAAGGAAAAAAAAGAAAAAGTTCAAATGTAAGTATCATAAGAGCTTGGCAGAGCTCTGAGGAGTAGGTACAGAAAGGGAATGATGGATATGCCCAGCAGGATTTCATGCCAGGACTCAGAGGGAGGGCAGGAATTTGAATGTAAACTGTGGGAGCCACATACATTGGTGTGAAGAGAACTCTGTGTTTCTCCCTTCCATCTGTGTGCACATTGGCTGTGGGCAGTGGATCAGCCTCGTGACACAGTGACACTTCTGGCCCATGAGATGACCCCTCCTTGCATAAAGTCTGTCACTCAGTAGACACTTGATAAATGTTAGTTCTACATTTAATCACCTTTCTTAGTGGAAATTGCCCAGTGTTTTAGGGCTTAGTGCTTTATTAGGTATATTTAGAGGAAAAGACCAAATTATAAACATCAACCTCCTCACTTCTCAAGTAGCGTAAGATGTATGAAGCTGCTCTCATATTAGCTTATACCCGAGAAAGATGAGCAACTTTAATATAATAAGTGTTGCTATTATTTAAAACTTTTTTTCTAATTTAAAAAGTAATAAAAACTCAAAAAGATGTCTTTAAAATTCTGCAGCTTTTCTCTGCTCAAACCTTGCAGGGTCTGCATTCTGTTCCATTATGATATGTTAGGTTTTTTAAGAGGGCAATATAAAGTTATTTGCTATTCTCTTATATTTGGCCACCTTTTTTTCTTCTCTGTTCTTCTCATCCTTTTTTAAAAAATCAGATAATTTGCAAATACCTCTTGCATGAAGAAGAGGACCACTTCACTGAGAAATACTACTTGGCTGCAGTTAGAAAATTCACAGATCAGCTTCTTGATCAAGGTCAGTCATGCCTCTGTTGGTGGTGATTTTTTTCTGTTGAGAACAAAAATGATCCCTTAATTCTTCCTCCCCCACTTCAGGTACCTCTCAGTGTTACGATGTTTTATCTTCAGATGTGCAGAAAAATGCCTTGGCTGCTTTCGTGAGACTCAATGTGGTGGAGAAGAAAAAGATGTAAGTACGATGGAGGACCCACAGGTGCTGACAGGGCAAGGACAGTAGGTGACACTGGAGCACAAAATCCAGAGGGATGTGGGGACAGACCCTTGGGACAGGCCGTGCTATCTATGCTTTACCTCCTTGTCTCCTGGTGTGTTAGTCAATGTCATCACCCTGGACCCCTTGGACAGTTACGAATGAAAATGAAACCAAAGCAAGGAAGAAAGTATGATAGGCCAATGACTTAGCTTTTATCTAATACTGAAATGTATAGATTAATTACGGGGAAGATTTTTGAGAAATGTGCGTGTGTGTGTGTGTGTGTGTGTATGTGCGCGCGTGTGTGTATATACAAACAGATGTTTTCCTAATTGAGTGAATGTAACCATGATAAAACTTACTGTGTAGACTTGTGCAGCAATAGGCCTTGTGTGGTCATAGGCATGCAAGACCTTTTACCCATTTCAGGGTAGCTGGAGAAAGACTATGTGCAAGGAGCTCGCTGAGGTGTATGCAGTCAGGAACAAAAAACAGTATTGAAAAGCTGTCTTTTGACCCTGGTTTATGCAGTAACAAAGCTTGTTGTTCTTTCCTCCAGAAATAATGACTACATATACAGTGTGAATGAACCTGCCATGAGCAAATTAGAAGAGATGCTTGGTAAGTGTGTGGCTTAATAAAATATGATGAGTTTTCACCTATGTTTATTAGTATGTATTAAAATGGGAAAGCAAACTCTGGCACTAAATACTTTATCAATACAAGCAATAGAGTTCTGATATAAACAAGACTATTAATATAGTCTAGAGGGCCGGGCATTTAGCTCAGTGGTTCTGCCATCTGGCTCACAAGCACAAGGACCCAAGTTTGATCCCCAGTACCAAAAAAAAAAAAAAAAAAAAAAACAGAACAAAACAAAAAAATATATATAGTCTAGAATTTCCTGAAGGAACTGGATAGAAACTGCAAGGAAAATTAAACAAGAAGCCCAAAGCAGCCAGTGTGCTGCAAAACAGAGGTTCACTTCCAGGCTTCACTGATGGGAGCCAGACCCTTCCCTCCAGTCATGGTGCAGACGCCTCTCATTCTGCTCCTGATTCCTGCCCTTGTTGCCATTCTTGGGTCCTTTCTCTTCCAGGTGAGGAGTTGGAGTCAGAGTTGTATCACACAGCCTTTCTGAACTCAGAATTAGGGGTGACAGCACATCCTTGGGAGAATAGTTTAACCTTCACTCTTCTCTAGACCCTGTCAGCCTGTAAGAAATCAGTCACCCCAGCAAAGGCAAGGTATTTGTTTTGTGTACATGGGAGTCAAGAGCCTTGACATGAATGGAGAGATGAATGGTCAGAAGTCAAGAACACTTCTTGTAGGAGTGATGGGGCCATTTTAGAAGAGGAGATGTTAATATTTAAAACAAATGATTATCTATTGATTATATTGAATAAGCACTATATCATTAAGAGGATATTCTTACAATTAATATTTTTGCACCTGAACTTAATTCAGGACATTTATCAAAGCTTCATGGATGAGCTGTGAGTAGGTAGGTGTCTGCAAGGGTTGGGAAAACCAGAACTGGGAATATGGAGGAAGAATGGTCAAAGAGGAAGGCCAGAAGGGCAGTTGCACCACTGATATGGACAGGAGAGATGAAGTACAAGACTTTGTGAAAGACAGTGTGTAAGTCAAAATCCCAGCTTTCCATTTATATCATGCCTGAAATCTGAGTGTGTAACCTAAAAATTCAACTTCAGATTTGGAAGGGAGGGGCATATAGCTAAACAGTGTCATTCAGCAAGGGTGACAGAATTAGCTTTTCCATGGCTGGAAGCAGATGTGAGTATGAATGTACTAGAACACACTAGACTTCAGGTCCCGAAGCACAACAGCAGTTGGCTCCTGGTTCTGCCTTGCCAGTCCTATGATGGGCATACCATTACCTCTGGGCATCTGCTGTCTTTCTCCATGGTGGACTGGTGTGCCCGCTGGTGCTGATCAGCCTGCAAAGCTCTGCAAAGCATTGATGTCCTTCGTGGGCTGTTGCTTAAGAGTTGCACAAGGAAGGACAAAATCAGTGTCATTTCTTGAGCTGTCTCTTTGTTTGTCTTAGGTTGTAAAACACCAATAGGAAAACCGGCCACTGCAAAACTTTAATAATCACCAAGCAGTTATGGAAAATTTGGATACATAATTACTGTTACAAAGGACTCACTGCTTCAAACAGGGACATAATGGAAGAGACACATCTTGTGCTCTGCAAGACTTTGTGATCTGCAGACTGAGTGGAGGAATCGATTGGTGTGAGCCATCAGGGTAATCTTCGAACCATGACAGTTAATGGTGTTTGTGTCCACTCTGTGTGTGTTTTAAAATAAAACAGTCTTTTGAAAATGTGTTTGGAAAAGCAGTTTCCATTTCACTAATACTTTTCAACTTCTTACATGTTTTTTGTTTGTTTGTTTGTTTGTTTGTTTTTGGTACCAGGGATGGAACTCGAGTCCTTACGTTTGCAAGGCAGTCAGTAGAACCACTGAGCTAAATCCCCGCCCCTCTGGCCCCTCTTGCGTTGTTTTGAACTTTTGTGCTGACTACTGTGAAAAAGCACATTGACACTAGACGCTCCTACTATTCAAGGAGAAGTAAGCTGGCGCAGTGGTGCACGCCTATAATCCCAGCACTGAGGCGGGAGGATTCCAAGTTCGCTGCACTAACAGTACTGTATAAACGTAGCTTTAGGCTGTGTGTAGAAGGTTTATATGGAGCAAGGTGTATATGTTCATACTTGTGTTGGTCAGCTTGATGATATCTCATTATGGATATGCAGATATTTGAAAACCTAAAAAATATCAAAAATCAAAAGCAGTTTTGGTCCCAAGCATTTCAGATAAGGAACACTCAACCTGTATTTTATTTGTTGTTGTGGCTTTGTTTTGGTACTGGGGATCGAACTCAGGACCTTGTGCTTGTGAGGCAGGCTCTAGAACCACTGAGCTAAATCCCCAGCAAGTAGTTTTCAGAATTTGTTTGTTTGTTTTTTTCTTGGTACCAGGCATCAAACGGGTCCTTGCGCTTTCATTGCGCTTTCAAGATCGCAGCGTAACCACTGAGCTAAATCCCCAGCCCTCAACCTGTATTTTACATTCTTACCATTCTTGCTTTAATTAAAGTAATCTTAAGGACAAGTCTCACCCACA
This sequence comes from Heterocephalus glaber, assembly GCF_000247695.1. Next base: position 18,409,714 of record NW_004624775.1, on the reverse strand, counting down.
TATGTAATAAGCTTTAAATTTTGCCATCCAGTGGCCTTCAGTTAACAAAATTGAATTAGTCAAAATATGTGCAACAGAAATGCTATATGACTTATTGTAAATGTGGGAAACACTCAGGGAAGAGAACACTGGGACCTGGCAGTGAGCCACTTGACATGGAAACCAAGTACTGAATTGAGCAAAATGGGGTATGCAAAGAAAATAATGATCAAAGGTCGTAGGTCCTAGAGGACCTGAAAGATTCCTCAAAAAAACTACAAATAGAAATTCAGGGGTGGGGGATTTACCTCAGTGGTTTCACCGCCTGCTGCGCAAGTGCAAGGACCCGAGTTTGATCCCCGGTACCAAAAGAAAAAAAAAAAAAGAAATTCAATTCAGCTTAGCTGTACTTCTTTGAGTACCTTCCTGAAAGAATTAAAGACATCGTATTACAATAGTACCCATGTTTAGAGCAGCATAGTTCACAGTAAATTATGGAAGGAGCCTATATGCTCATCAACAGATGAGTGGATAAAGAAGTGTGCCAAAGGCTGGGCATGGTGGTACACGCCTGCAATCCCAGCACTTGGCAGGCTGAGGCAGGAGGATCACTGAGTTCGAGGCCAGCCTGGGCTACATAGTGAGACCCTGTCTCAAAAAACCAAAAGAAAAGTGTTATATATATATATACACAATGGAGTACTTACTTACCCATAAGGAAAGATAAATTTGAGTCATTTGTAGGAAAATGGATGGATCTTGAGATCATAATACTAAGTAAAATTAATCAGACACAGAAAGTTAACTATCACATGGTTTTCGTGACCCAGGAGGAACCAAAAATATAAATAAAGACTAAAATAGAAGTGGTAGGAAACAGGGAAGTAGACTCTGGAGATGGGAAGGGGCTCTGGGGAAGGAAGGAGGGAAGGGAGTAAAAATGATCAAGATGCAATATGTATATGTACCAGTTCCCCAAGATGAGCTTAATTATGTATCACAAACATTAAAAATCAAATTATTTTTTAAAAATGGGTCAAGTGACTGGAACAAGAGTCATGGATAGTGAAATAAAAGAGAAAGGCTTCAGCACATTAATTGGAGGATGTATCAAATCAGTCACTAGCAGCTGGGGTCAATCCTTGTAAGACATTGGAATTGGAATCAAAGTGCTAAAGAATGTCACTGAAAAGCTCAAAATGTGGTTCAGGAATACCTACTTCTGAATTCTCTGAAATGTGTGTTTGTTCTAGAGGCCAGGCCATCCATCTTTTCTGCACAATCACATTGAAAAGCCCGTGTGTTAGGCTTCGCATTGGGAACAGACACCCCTTTAGGGCTGTGCTTGAGGCTGGGGAAGCCAGGGAGGATTCTTATCTGTGGAGATTAACCAAAAACTGAATCACTTGATCAGTGTACCTGCATGGAATGCTGCCCCACAGCCACTCAAGTGCTGCCTGCCAGGCAGAGCAGACTGCAAGTCTCGGACAGTTGCTTTACACATGTGTTGGGGGGTGGGGTGAGACAGGATTTCACTATGTAGCCTAGGCTGGCCTTGAACTTGTGCCAGTCCTCCTGCCTCAGCCTTCCGAGTGCTGGGATTGCAGGCTCGCCACCACACCTGGTTTAGATGTGCTTTTGAAAGAGTCCCAGACACCCAATTTGGTCACCTTTCTCCCCCATGACATGTCTTGTACTTGTGCATATCGAAGACTAAGATGATCTTTGATTTTTGACCTGTTTGTAACAAATGTCAGGTTTGAACAAAGACCGGAGTTTGGGTGCAAGTGGCTAGATTTGTCTCTGGCCAGCTCAGATGTTAAGAGCCAGGCAAGCAAGCACGTGGGTTGACTGGGGTGTGGGGAAGATCTAATGAGGCTTTGAGCTCCAGGAGGTGGTGCAGAAGGCTTACTACCTTCTCAGTCTCTTCCTCAACCATTGTTCCAAGACACTGTGAGTAAACCTGAAGCCTTTGTGAAAGCAGAGCTGCTTCCTAGGAAATAGGTACTGGCTTCAAAGCAGTGCCCACTGCACACCCGCCCCACCCCACACCCACAGCTTTAAACTACACTGCTGACTTATACTTGCAAAGCCTCAGCTTCCTTATCCATAAAACAGGATGACTGCAGTAACCACCTCTGGAGGTAGTTGAGAGGATTGAACATGGTGTAGGGGTCAGTGCTGCTATGATGAAATATCTGAGGCTGGGTCATTTATAAATAATGAGTGTTATTTTTTACATTTCTGAAGGTTGGGAAACCCTTGTTCAAGGCACCAGTAGGTCTGGTGTCTGGTGAAGTTCTGCCCTCTCCTCAGGAGGCCCCTTGCCACAATCCTCTGGAAGAAAAAGCTCTATCCTCACACAGAAGAAGAGACTCTGTGCCTAAACTAGTTTGCTGCAGCCCTTCTATAAAGCACTGAGCCTGTCTTCATGGTCTAATCACCTCTTAAAACCCTCACCTTAAAATACTACCACAGTGGGGATTAAGATTAAACAGATGAATTTGAGGATCCTCCTGGCTTGCCTCCCTAGTAGCTGGGATTATAGGTGTGTGCCACCATGTCTGGCTCTCCTGTCTGGATTTCGAAAAATGTTTTTCAAATTATTCTTCTGAAGTCAGAGCCATTCTGAACACAAAACTACTTGCTTTCTTGGAAAGATCTAATCTCTAGTTTCTGGAATTTCAGGTGATATGCTTTCTGTGGGTCTTTTTAAGTCCTTCTGGGCCCTCAACAGACCTTTTTAATAAGTTTGTATCCTCCAGTGCTGGGAAACGTTCTTGTATTGTTTATTATTGATCCTTTCTATTTTTTTTTCTCCAGTACTGGAGATTGAACCCAGGGCCTTCACACTGAGCTACATCTTTAGCCTCTTTTGTTTTTAAATTTTGAGATACTTAGTTGCCAAGTTACCCAGACTAGACTTGAACTTGCAATCCTCCTGCCTCAGCCTCCCAGCATTATTGGGCTTACAGCCCTGCACCACCACACCCATTTTCCATTCTTTATTGATAATATTTATGTTACTTTATTTTTGTGCCTTTTGGTTATTTTATAGCACCTTGTTTTTATTTCATGGATACAATTTTTGTCTGATAGTACTTAGAATTTTGTGGACTTTTTCTTCATCTCTTGCAATAATCACTTCAACTGGGGGGTTGCCTTAAAGTTAGGTGTTTCCCCCCATATGTCTAATGACCTTTGCTGCCTTTTATCTTTAGGAGTGAGAAACTAGCAGCTGACTGTCACTAGCTTTGCATGGGTGGCTTCCCATGCAGTGGGCTGTAACAGGTAGGCAACCAGGACAGGGACTTGGCGGTTTTGCTGTGAGTTCCAAACTGAAGTGTACTTGAGCCTTTTCTCTTTGGCCAGTCAGTCTCTCCAGAGAGGCATCTCCCGCCTCCTGCCTGAAATAAGTCGCTGCCAGCATTTGTGGGGTGAAGGTCCTACCCAAAGCCTGTGTCCAACCATGCTCCATCACTTACCCTCTGCAGAAGGTAGCCCCAGTCTTCCGGAGGGAGCAGAACCGCTGCCTGGGTGGCTGTTCTGCTTTGCTCTAGAGTATCCCCCCAAAAGCCCTTGTGTTAAAGGCGTGATCTTCATCCTGTGGTGCCATTGAGATAAGAGTGGAACCTTTAGGAGGGGGCCTAGGTCTTAAGATGGGAGCATTGCTTTAAAGAGGACATTGGGATCTTTGCCTTCTCCTCTCTGCTTCCAGGCCATCATGAGGTGGGCAGCTCTGCCCCACCTCACACTCCCATGATGTCCTGCCTTGCTCCAGGCCTCAAAACATTGCAATGAGCCCAAGGGGGACTGAGACCTCTGAGAGTGAGCTAGAATTAATCTTTTTCCTCCTTCTTAGTTGATTCTCTTGGGTGTTTTGTCCCTGTAGTGGGAAGCTAACAGTAGGTGAGTGGGTGGGTGAGTGAGCTGACACCAGCTGCTTCTAGCATGGACTTGGCATTAAAATGGCACCTCAGATCAGTGGGGAGAAGGATGATTCAACAATGTGACAACTTGCTATTTGTGGGGAAGTGGGATGCTGACATTATTGTTTACTCTCAAATGAATGAGAAATGGAGCAAAACGTCAAATGTTACAATAAATAAATTACAAGAAAAATACGTATTTTTTGGTTTTGTTGAGACAGGGTCTCCCTCTATAGTTCAGGCTGGCCTTGAACTCATCATGTAGCTCAAGCTGGCCTTGATCTCAGGGCGATCCTCCTGCCTCAGCCTCCCAAGTGCTGGGATTACAGGTGTACACCACAATTCCCAGCAAGAAAAACATTTTAAGACTGAAGAGTGAACAAGGCCTTTCTTAGCCTGACACAAAACACAAGTCACAAAGGAAAAAGCCCAGACCAGGGATGTAGCTCAGCAGCATAGTGCCTGCCTGACAAGCTCGAGGTCCTTAGTTCGATCCCCACTACCAAAAAGGAGAAAACTCCAGACAAGTCTGGTTTCATAAATGATTAAAACTTACCACACTGTGAAAATAAATAAATGAACATATAAACAAAATGGCAGTGCTCACTTTGGCAGCACATATACTAAAATATAAACAAGTGACAAACTAAGAAAAATCTATGCAATAAATTCCAAAATCAGAACACAAAGATAATACAAGAATGGTAAAAGACAGTTTATTGAATAGAAAAGGAAATACCAAGTTTCTCAACCACACTCAAAAATAAAAATGAGACTTTTCACAGAAAAGGACTAGTAAAAATAGGACCTTTATTATTAAGTATTTTTATGAGCATTCATAAAAAGTACAGTAGTATTTCCTTATACTGTTGGGGAGAATATAAAAATGGTACAACTCTTCTGATGATCAATCTGACCTAAATTTTAAAAGTACAATTTAGCAGAACAATGTCTAACCATGTATCTTTGATGTATTCACATGCATACACGTATGTACACACATACACTTACCTATATGTATGGAGGTTCTTCTGGAATTTTTTGTAATCACAAAAACCTGAAGTCAACAAAATAATTGTAAAATGCAGAATTATAATTTATCCATTCACTGATTGAAGACCATTCTATCATAGAAAAAAATATGAGGTGTAGTATTGATGTGAAATGTAGTCTTAAAAATTCTGAATTGCTAAGTGAATAAAAGCAAGATCTTGAACTGTATTGTATAGTATGACCCAATTTCTGGGGAAAAATGCACATGAAACTCTTACCAAGGGTTACCTCTGGGGAGGGCAATTGTGGGCAGGTTCAGTGTGGGTGGGGGCTTTGATTCTTCACACCTGGTCAGATTGAGGCTCTCTCAGGCAGCTTCCCCATGCTCTGATGTCCTTTCAAGCAGTTTTCCTCATGTGACACCTCCATTGCCATAGGTTTTTGCTCATGGCGTGCTCTTCCTTTCTCTTTGTAGGTCTGTTTTGTCCATTCTTTAAGAACCAGCCCAAGTACCAGTACTTCAGGACTAGTACTTTCATGAGAACTTCCCAAACTCCTCAAATTATACTACTGTCTTCCCCCTCAGTATTCTTGCTGTACACAGCTGAGTAATTATTCAATTTTTACCTGTTGACTTTCTCCAATTTTCAAGCATCTTAAGAGGAGAAAACATGTGTGACTTTATTTTGTGCTCCCTGCCCTCACACTTCAGTCACTGTGAAGGACAGCACTCAATACTTATAAATAGGCTACTGCTTCCTCCATATATACATGTTACTTTAAAAAAGCAGAACTAGGCCAGGTATTTAGCTCAGTGACCTGCACCTGCCTGGCAAGTGCAAGGTCCTGAGTTCAATCCCCAGTACCAAAAAATAAAAAATAAAAAGTAAAAAAGCAGTATCTTGACATTTAGCTCCTTGGTCTTGAGGCCTTCATTTGTTTTGTTTATTTAGGGATGGGCAGATGGAATAAAGTTGATTTTTCTAAGGGTAAATTCACATTTTATACATCTGGAATTTCCCATTCAAGAGAATCCCTAAAAAACTGAGATCTGGGCTGGGGATTTAGCTCAGTGGTTCTGGCACCTGGCTCGCAAGCGTGAGGACCCGAGTTCAATCCCCAGTACCAAAAAAAAAAAAACAACAACTGAGATCTCATTTATTCACAATTCTTTCAGTAAGCAGAATGCTTATTTAAATTAGCTAACAGCTTTCTATCCTCCCCACATAAATAAACGGAAAAAACCCCACAAAGAATATTTTAGCAATAGGAACACAAGAATGTTAAATCCTTATTAGTGAACATCGATATAACAGTGTAATATCAATTTTTATCCAGTGTAAGAACATTTTAAAGCTTTATTTTATAAAACATTTCAGAGTTCCTTATAACAGCATATCAAAAGTGAAATCTACATATATTGATTTAATACTCCATGTTAAGACCCAAACTCCCAATCCTAGGTAAGAGGTCAAGTTGCAAGATACAAGTAATGAAAATTAAACTATAGGTAGTATTTTAAACAAAAAAAAAATTAGCAACTTTTTAGCACTTAAGTAAAATGAAGCTTTAATCAAAAAGACTTAATTCCACAGTGTCTTTTTTCCAAGCAGTAATTAATCATATCAAGCCTGTGATCCTAAGCTCCAGTGACAGGTATGCTTGAAGCAAACAACATAATTCTAAGTGGTATTCAGCATGTACTATATTTCTGGATTTGATTTTAGAACTTATTCTGGAGTCTAATGAGACAATGACTAGAGAGAAGAGCTCTGAACCACCACCCCCCAGCATTAACTTTTTATGTCCAGCACAGGGGCACATTACAAGATTTAATCAACTTCTCACACTGACTGATTCACCAAAGCATACTTCAGCTACAGTTGTCATTAAGGAACACACCAATTCTTAACAGAAGAAAATTCTGTACTTCCAGTTTTAAAAAGCAGTTTTATGAAGAAGCAACCATTTATATATCTGAGAATACATATTTAAGTTTTCACAACTCCATGCCTTAAGAGGAACTTTCGGAACTATCATTTTGCAGACTCTGTGCCATATATTTACACAGTTCAAAATTTCTACAATATATTAGAAATGGTAAATGGCACAAAATAATCATAATAATCAAAATTTTATAATATTCAAGTTTTCAGTGATCTTTAAAAAAGTATAACTGTCTTTGTTCAGCTAAGATATCCAATTATGGTATATAGAAAATCCTAGATATGTGAAAAAAATTAGTTAAAGAAAATCCTGGGCCAGGGATTTAGCTCAGTGGTTCCGCCACCAGCCTCGAAAGTGCAAGGACCCGAGTTCGATCTCTGGTACCAAAAAAAAAAAAAGAAAATTCTAATACCTTTCAACTTTTTATTTATATTGTTTTTGTGGTACTGGGAATTGAACCAAGGGCCTTCACACTGAGCTATATCCCTAGCAGTTTTATTTTTTATTTTGAGATAAGGTCTCACTAAGTCACTAAATCGCCCAAGCTGGACTTTTAACTTGGAATCCTCCTGCCTCAACCTCCCAGAGTAGTGAGATTATTGGCAAACTCTTTCCCATGGCCCTTCTGACTTTTTAAATATAGATAACTTGCCGGAGATTTAGCTCAGTGGTGCCGCTGCCTGTCTCGCAAGCGGAAGGTTCCGAGTTCGATCCCTGATACCAAAAAAAAAAAAGTATACATTTAAATATGGATAGCTTAAAATGAATTACAAGTTCTGGGCCGGGGATTTAGCTCAGTGGTTTTGGGCCTGCTGCGCAAGCGCAAGGACCGGAGTTCAATCCCCAGTACCAGAAAAAAAAAAAAAGAATTACAAGTTCGAGCCCAGTCTGGCCAATTTTGCAAGACCCTGTCTCAAAATTTTAAAAAAGGGCTGGGGATGTAGTTCAGTACAAAGGCCCTTGGTTCAATCCCAGTATGGGGTGGGGAGGGGAAGACAGCTAAAAAGAAAAGTGCTAGTCTGGCATCTGAGTAATTAAAAAGTTATAACCCCGAGTCACTACTCCGAATCCACTTTAGGTTTCACATAATTTTCAGTCTTAATACCATTATTTTTATTCAGATAAATGACCTTTAGAAATCATGGGTATCACAAATGGCACTTAAGGAAAAGAATCACAAGATGCAAAAAAAAAAAAAATCACAAGATGCTAGGGGAAAAAGAAACAAATCTCAGCAAGAACAGTTCTTTCAAATGAAGAATGTTAATACACAATGGAAGCACAGTTTAGAAATTCTGGGAAGCTAACGTTTCTTATTTGTTTTACTAAGCAATATGAATTAAACATTATAATCTGAAGTCCTTTTAAACCCAAAGCATTCACAAGAAAATGGGCCAGGCATGATGGTATGCCTGTAATCCCAGCACTCAGGAGGCTGAAGCAAGAGGATCACTGTGAGTTCAAGACCAACCAGGACTACATAGTAAGTTCAAGGCCACCCTGAACTACATAGTAAGACCTTGTCTCAAAAAAGAAAATGTATGGCGCTGGGGATTTAGCTCAGTGGTTCTGGCGCTTGCCTTGCAAGCGCAAGGTCCCAAGTTTGATCCCTGGTACCAAAAAATAAAAAAAGAAAATGCAGCACAGCGCATTCTAGGAGTCACAAAAAGTTTCTTCTTGCCTGAGACTTGGGTATATGGGTCTCATTTCTGTTCTCTTACTTTGTCACAAAGAGAACCCAATACAAATCTCCACTTAAAGTAGTCATTTTTGAGAACAGTAGGATCTAGGGCTAGGGATTTAGCTCAGTGGTTCCACTGCCTGCTTTGCAAGCGCAAAGTCCCAAGTTTGATCCCCGGTCCAAAAAAAAAACCCAGTAGGATCTGCATTTTTTTCTAACTTCTCATCCATCCAGACCCTGAGATCTACATAAAGATTTCAATGGAAACTTTTTTCACTTGCCTGCAGACTGAGCTACTATATAACCTACCCTGAAGGGATGGAGGCCTGAAAGTCACTGGCTACTACCAAGGTTCCTCAATGTGTCCTGTTTTTATTATTACTTTTATTTAATATGACAAAGACAAAAGCTCCAGCTAGAAATTTATATATTTCAGAAATACGCCCCCCGGGGGGGGGCTTTACCATTTCCAATTTCAAAGTAGATGCTTCCAAATCAAACAGTATCAAGCTGCTAATTAGCAACTGAAAATAATCAGCTATTCAAATTATGGAAATGCTTGAGGTGGTTTTTCTGTTTATTTTTGTTTTCCCCCTTAGCACTGGGGATAGAGCTCAGGGGTGCTCTACTACTGAACTACAACTCCAACTTTTTTTTTTTTAGATAGGGTCTCACTAAATTGCCTGGCCTGGCCTTGGCCCTAAACTTGCAATCCTCAGCCTTACCCTTTCCAGTAACTGGGATTACTGGCACGGGCCACCATGCCTCCAGCTCCTGGTTTTCATGAAAGCTTCCTCTTATATTTTATAAGGATGGGAGTATATGACATCCACACACAGCTAGTTTCAAGAAATAGTTCTTTTGAGTAAAATTTATCCTAAAACAAATTTTTCCAACTCCTTTTTTTCCAAATTGTTCAATGACAACAATTGTTTAAGGACAACAAATATATGAGGCAGGGTCTGAGATGGCACTGTACCCTTTAAGAAAACTAACACTTTAGTGGACTGGGAAACTTCACAACATAAACTATGTATTTATAGACTTTTTTCTTGGTGCTGCATAATATGAGAAAATATGTTTTGACTCAAAGATAAGCTACAGTACTGCAGTGTAACATGTTCATTAAAGAATCAGCATAATTTAAAAGAAAAGCATAGATAGTATGTTGTAATAATTCTGATATTTTCATTATTTGACTTAAATTACCATATCTTTTTTCTCCTTTTGATTTTACATTTCTTAGAAGGCATTTTTAAATTTTTGAGCTGTTTGAAACAATCATGGATACACTAATGTAATAACATAAATATAAATAACACATAAGCAATATTTATGCACACACATGAGCAGACCCAAACATCAGACGACTGAAGTTGTACTCTCAGGGTTCACACGCATGAGTCTAGAGGTGTTTCTCAGGTCCTGGAGCTGCTTGGCAGGTTTCCCCACACCTTCCTCAAACCTCTTCTCCACCACAGGAAGGACTGTTTCGTACAGAAAGGATGCGTTCTGCCTGATAAAAGCCTTCTTCTCTGGATCCTGCTCACACCGCAGACTGTAATCCACATGCTGAACAGCAACCAGGATGATTTCCACCAGGCTTTCGAGAAGCACCATGTGCAGCTCAGGGAAATACAGCTTCAGCGCCTCTTCCAGAAAGCCCATAGTCTGCTTGGTAAAGGCAACCACTGTGTAGCTCAAGTTCACCCAGCAGTCATCGCCTGTGTACTGCTCAAAGTTACTGACCCCACAACTCCTCATCTCTTCCTTGAGCTTGCTCAAGGCCTCAGGAGTCATCAGGTTCATCCGCCTCCACATCTCCTCCGAGTTGCGGTGTTTGGTGGCTTCAATGATGATCTCCTTGTAGCTGTGCAACGCCCCCTGGATGTCTTTCACCAGCAGAGCATGGATGATGAAGGTGAGGTCCAGCCCAATTTCCCCCAGCTGCTGGCAGTGCTCCTTGGCCACCTTCACACACTCTGCTGCTGTGGAGAGGCTCTCCTTGCTGTCAAACACTTGCTTGCTGAAAGCATCCACAAACATGCCCATGGCTGACCTTGCCCAGACCACAAAAGCAGAGTAGCAGCCACTATCTGTGCCTGCAAAGTCCGTCTCGAATTCCCTTGCAGTCTCCAGCAGGCTGGTGAAGAAGACATGGCAGAGCTTGTGAATGTAGAGGAGAGTGGCCCCTTCAATGCGGAGCTGCCGTATTGCAGTGTGCACAGCTGCTGCCCTGTTTCTCAAAAACAGCTCACATGCCTTTGTGCACTGGCCCAGCCGGATTAGCTGAGAAACTGCCCTTCGAGTGGCCTTGGGGCCACCTCTCAATGAGCGATCTGGGGAGAGTTCAAACATGAGCACCTCAGTGAGCTGCCTTACACGCTCATCCACTTTGGCCCTGAGTTCTTTCACAGGAGGTGAGCTGGGCTTGTCTTCTAAGTAGTGGTTCAGCTTGTCCAGAAGATCAACAGCTCCCTCAAAGTCCCTCTGGGCAATACAGACATCCAGGTCTTCCGGCAGCTCCTGGATCCACTCCACTGAGAGGTCCACCTTCTCTTCCTCTACCTCAGGAACAGCCGGCTCTTCATCGTCATCCTCCTCAAATGGGTTGCTGGCCTTGGCAGTCACTTGTGGGGGCCCTCGTGGGGCCGCTGCCTCCTCCTGCTCCCTCCTCCTCTTCTCGCTAAGGGCCCTCTTGGTTTCCTCCAGCACTTCCAGCCACTCCCGTTTGATTTTGGCATTTTCTGCCTGAAAAATTCGGCTCTCAGGGAACATGAGCAACTTGAACATGTCCTTCATGGGTGGGTTGTCCTTGACATTGACCACAGCCAGGCCGTCCAGCTGGTACAGCGCGTTGTAGCGGTACATGCCCCGTCGCTGGGGCAGCCAGGTGGCCACCAGCAGACAGTCGTTCATGAGGAAGCCGTGCACTCGCTGCAGCTGAGCCATGTTGTCCGCCTCATACTCCACTAGGTCCCCGTTGTACACCAGGTACTGCCCAGGCGTCTCCAGCAGGTGCCTGCAGCCCTCCACCTTCTCCAGGAGCGTGGTCAGCGTGCGCTGCTTGCCCTCCTCGCCGGCGCTGGGGCTGTCGCGCGGGGCGCCCGCTGGCCCCGGCAGGAAGCCGGCCTGGCCACGTCGGCGGTCCCGGGCACCCGCGCCTGGTGCGTCCTCGCCAGAGGCGGCCCCCGCCGCAGTGGCGGGCAGCAGAGCCAGCGGGATGCTCTCTAGGCTGCTCTTCTGCTCGGTCAGCAGGTGGCTAAGCTGGTACATTTCGCTCTCCAGGTAGGAGATCTCCCGAGCCGTCTCGATGAACTGCCGATAGTTCTGGTAGACGTTGCGCTTCAGGTTCTGCGCAGTCTCCTCCGCCAGAGCCTGCACCCGTTGCCGGTGCTCTTGCAGGTCGCGGTCCCCGTCCGACTGCTGCGACAGCTGCTTCACGTACAGACGCGCCTCGAAGCCCCCCGATTCCAGCTGTCGCCGCAGGCGGCTCGCCCCGCTGTCCGACAAGGCCATCGCCCTTGCAGCGCCAGCCTCCACAGTCACTGTCACTGGCCGCCGTCTGACCCCACCCAAACCCCGCGGAACCCGGAGGTTGACGGCGCAGAACGTGAGCAAGACGAGGACGCCTGCGCCAAGAACGGGCGTCGGACACTGCGCCTGCGCCGGGGCCAAACGTCGCGCGCAGTGACGGCACAGTAGACTGGCGTCGCACACTGCGCCTGCGCTGGACTTGAGTGCGGTTGTGACACCAGCGCGGAAACGGTAACGGACTAAGGCGCGTGCGCATCGCTGTGGAACTAGGAGCCGGCTGGGATCTGCGCCTAGCCGGAGCGTGACATAGGGCGTGAGACTATCAGTGAGGAGTAAAGGCGGTAGCCGGTTTTGTGGGACCCTACCCGGCCACTGCCTGCGGTCGGCGTTGTGCTGCCTTTCGCTGCGAAGCCCCCGCATCCTAGTGCTTATGTTCCGGACGAGCCCGCGCTCGCCCTGAAGTGGGGCCCGAGGTCTCATGAAGCCGGTGTAGTCGAGGGTGTGAAGGGAACTGGCAGCGCGATGGATGAGGACCTGACGGTCGCGCTGCGGCTGCAGGAAGAGTGGGATGCGCGGGCCGCCAAGCGCGCAGCGCGGGAGACCCTGTCGCTGGTGGACCCGTCCTGGGAACTGTTGGACCCCAACCCGAACCTGCAGGGCCTATTCGTGCAGTTCAACGACTGCTTTTTCTGGGGTCGGCTGGGGGCCGTGGAGGTGAAGTGGAGCCCGCGCATGACGCTGTGAGTGAGCCTGCGCGCCGCCCGTATGGTCGGAATGCTGGTCAATGGTGCCCCTCCTCTTTTCCCTGGGGCCTCCGGAAAGGAGGCCCCCCGGGGTCCTTGAGGGCTTGGCCGGAGGACACCGTGACGAGGAGTGTGCTGGAACCAGCCCCAACAGTACCAGGACCCAGAGTCCCCCCAGGACATCTGGACCTTACTCTTAGGACCTGGCCCTGAGAGTGTGGAGACCCAGGATTCCTCAGGACATGTGGACCTGATTCCTAGGACCCTGCCTCAAGAGGACCAGGACCCAGGAACTTCAGAACTATGGATCTCATTCCTAGACCCCTACTTTGAGAGTGTCAAAACCGAGATTCCCTAGGTCTAGTGGACCTGACCCTTAAGACCGGCCCCGAGAGTGCAAGGACCCAAGGTCCCTCAAGACGTGTGAACACCTAGGACTCAATCCCGAGAGTGTGCTGGACTTAGGGGACCCTCAGTGAGGATGCTATTCAAGACTAGGGTCCCTTTTTTACCCTCTTAAGTTTTTGAAACAGTAACGTGCCCCAGCATATGAATGAAGTTAGGGTTGAGGTGTTCTGTGGTGTCACACGGGGCGTGGTTTGAAACTATACAGAACAAGCTACAGTAAGGGAGGCTATCAAATTGTTCTTAGAGTACAGTTCTTCATTCAGGTGTGCCATCGCAGCTATGGTTTACTGCTGCTGCTGACTGGCTGGGGAGGAGATTGGGTCCCTGGGGTGACCGTCCTCTTTGAGCACTGCAGCTGTTAGAGTAAGGGCAGCCACAATAATGGCAGCAGCCTCTTTACTGGAGCGCGGTGCAAGTTCTGCTCCCAAGAAGATGGACACTTAAGAAAGCTATCTGAAAAAATATATATAAATAAATAAATAATCTTTCAAAACTCAAAAAAAAAAAAAGAAAGCTATCTGAGCTAGCTGTGGTAGTGCACTCCTGTAATCCTGGGAGGTTCAGGCAAGAGCATCGATCACAGTTTGAGCCCAGCTTGAGCAACTTAGAGGCTTAGCAAGACCCTGTCTCAAGAAAAGGGGGGCTGGAGATATAGCTCCTTCCAAAGGCCCTGGGTTCAATCCCCAGCATGGGGGAGGGGGGACACATGGGGGCAGGATCCTCTTAGTCTGAACTGCCAGAGGAGGAGTAAAGATTTGCTTTTCTATCTGTTTCTCTTTCATGTGTATTTGGTAAATGTAACACATTGTAATTGTTTTCCAGGTGTGCTGGGATTTGCAGCTATGAAGGCCGTGGCGGAATGTGTTCCATCCGTATCAGTGAACCCCTTTTAAAGTTCAGACCAAGAAAAGATCTTGTAGAGGTATTCTTTTTATAAGCTTGATTCTTAGCTCAGTAATTTATAGTCAGTCTTCTGTGAATAAATCTGTATGTTTTTTTAAAATTGCTTTTCCCTTAATACAAACTTGAATTGTGGAGCAAATAATAAATACCTTGTATAGTTATAATGCTGCAAAGCTAAGAAAGGCTGTCAGGCATATTCACTCATTTAATCTCTACATCAGCCATGTTTATGTTCACTGTGGGTTATCTTCATTTTTATAGATGAGGAAATTAAAGTTCAGAGAGGTTAAGTAACTTGTTTAAGTTACATATTTAGAAGCAGAGAAAAACTTAGGATCTGAGTGCTCCCGTTGACACATACAAATTTGGATTATCCACTGTTTGACCACCACACTGCTGCCCTCCCAGGACACCTACCTGAGCTGGCAGCAGAAGTAGTCTGGAGGTACACTTCACTGTAGAGCTGACCTAGTTTACTCCAGATTGGGTTTAGTTGATACCTGAAAGTCTCCAAGATGCATCCAGTGTAACTTGTCCTGCCCCAGTTCTATCACTTGAAAAATTTGCACAAGACAGCACAGGGATGGTAGAAATTGTCTGCATTAGGTAGAAATTGCTTAAAACATGCTAGGAAATCTGAGGAATGGAACTTTAAAGGATAATAATAGGTAATGGATTTCACAACAATGACATAGTTAACACTATTCAGTCGTACACATAAAAGCATACAAGGTCAGCCTTTGGTTAAAATCAGGCGTCGCACCTGTTCTGATCAGTTGAATGTCTTGATATGTGCACTATCCAAAGGCAGTATGTTAAATGGAATTTTGAAGCAGAAAGCTTGCTCTGTCTACTCCGTGCATTGACTTCATATTGCAGTACCCCCAGGAATGGTCTGCCCCATCCCATGAGAAAAAGAAGTGATTATGATAATTTTATGTTACATGTTTTATACTACAGTTTAAAAAGAATAAAGAGATACTAGATGTAAAATGGTATATTAGAAACATTTGATTAATGAAACACAAGGACCGAAGGACAAAGTTGATGTGACCTAAAGAAAAAGACATAAACACTAATTATATTTAATGTGGACGACTATTTTGTTAGAGATATTTGACTAGATTAAAAGAGGCATACTTAACAGTAAACACATGTATGTTAGATTTGAAGGGATAGAAAAATGCATATCACGAGCTGGGGATTTAGCTCCGTGGTTCTGCTGCCTGTGTCGCAAGCACAAGGTCCTGAGTTCAATCCCTGGTACCAAAAAAAAGAAAAACATGCATATCGTCCAAATACAATGGAAAGCTATTGCATCTCTATTAGTATCAGACCAAATAATTTCAAGGAAAGAAGTTTTACTAGGAAAAAAAGGGACATTTTTATAACGTTAAACTATTGAACAAAATACATAATGACCCTAAATGTAATAATATAGCTTTTAAATATATAGACAGGAAGTAAATTAACAGAAACAACTAGTCCACAATTATGGTTGCAGACATTAATACAACCCTTTTAGTAATTTGATGAATTCATCGAAAAAAATAATATGCATAAAACAAAAAAATTAAACATGATTAACCAAATCACCCTTACCAGGAAGCTTAATAGATGAGGAGTTGCTTAAGGAATATGTACTGATTAAGCACGTGAACATTTTTTTTTTTTTTTTTGAGAAAGGGTCTCATTGTGTAGTCTGGGCTGACCTTGAACTTGAGACAATTCCCCCTGCTTCAGCCTCCAAGTGCTGGGATTACAGGCATGTGCGCTATCACACCTGGTTCAGTTTTTTTTTTAAGTAGTGGTTGAGAGAATAAAAGTGTGTGGTAATGGTTTCAAGTGAGCATTTCCTATTGGCAGGAAGTTGCAATATTAAATCGAGCAAGAATAGGAGGGAAATTCTAGTCTATAAAGCATTAACTGAATCATAAAAATGAGATTCATGAAAGGAAAAGACTATCTGGCTTAGGAAGTCAAGAAAAGCCTTATAAATTTAGATTTTATAATGGCCACCACCACCACTCCTACCACTCGTTCTTTATTGAGCACCTTTTCTATACCAGACTTTGGAC
Organism: Heterocephalus glaber; assembly: GCF_000247695.1. The sequence continues at coordinate 18,393,516 of NW_004624775.1, read as the reverse complement.
TAGCTCAACTGTAGCCTTTGCCATAGCCCTAACTAAATATTAGCACATCCTACTTTAGGAATGAGGAACAAAGTGTAACCTGTCCCATGACACAGGCTTAATTAATAATCCTTACTTTTCAGTTTCCCTAACTCACTGCTGCTCAGCTTTGTCATACTGCCCTACAACTTATTCTTGCCAGTTGAACCTAGAAAGCTGAGGCCTAGAGTCCTACTAGACTCCTGACAAGTAGAGATAGGAGAAAAGACTACTCCTGGCTGGAGGAGTAAGAGTAACTTGGAAGGTCAGAAAACTTGTGACATATTTAGGACCAGAATTTATTACAAGCGTAATGGGAAACAGGTATGCTATCTAGAGCCTCAAATCTAGCCTCAATGTGGATACTGGTAGATATAAAAATATTGCCTTGTGCTATTTGCAAGATGTTTAAATTGAGGGCCAAGGGTTTAGCTTAGTGGTGCCACCACCTGCTTTGCAAGCGCAAGGTCCTGAGTTAGATCCCTGGTACCCCCCCCCCCCCGCAAAAAAGATGTTTACATTGAACCAAAAGTTATGAACCTAAAGTTATTTCTCCTTGGGCTGGGCATTTAGCTCATTGGTTTGGCTCCCTGCCTCACAAGCTCAAGGGCCCAAGTTCAATCCCTGGTACCAAAAAAAAAAATTGTTTCTCCTTTGTGAGAAACAGATTGTTGAGAAGCTTTTGAAATGTAGAATAGCCTTTCTTGAATTTGAGTTTTCTGAATAGAGTGACATTGACATTGACTCAAAAAATAATGTTCCTTTTAAGAAGTGCAGTTGATAATTTTTTTTTTTTTTTTTGGTACTGGGGATCGAACTCGGGACCTTGCACTTGTGAGGCAGGCAGCAGAACCACCGAGCTAAATTCCCGGCCCGCAGTTGATAATTTTAAAGTGGGTATTTTCTCAATGACCAATTGAAAATATTTGATTCTCATGTATTTTTAAGCATAATTTTATAGGGCTAAAATTTATTTATGCTATTCAGTCTTGTTCTTCTGAGGGAAATTTCTTTTTTTTTTTTTTTTTTTTTGCCACTGTCAGAGATTGAACCCAGAGGTTCATTCCTGCCAGGCAAGTGCTTGCTCACTGAGCTACATCCTCAGCCCCACAAATTCTTTTTTTAAAAAAATTACTGATGATCGTAGCAGTTACAGGAGCCTGGTGTGGTAGCGCATGACTAATGCCAACTACTAGGGAGGCTGAGGTAGGAGAATTACAAATTTGAGGCCACTCAGGCAACTTAATGAGACCCTATTTCACTTAAAAGGGCCAGGGATATAGCTGAATGGTAGAGGGCGCTGCTTAGTAAACCCTAGTATTCCATGCACGTGCACACTCCTACACATATTATTCAGAATTATGGAAAATATGCTTTCGGGCCAGGGATTTAGCTTAGTGGTTCCACCACCTGGCCCATAAGCACAAAGAGCTGAGTTCATCCCCGGTACAAGAAAGGAGGCGGGGAGGAGAGAGAAAATATATGCTTTTGAAGATCTTTATGGTCTGTTTGTTTGCTTGCTTGTTTGTGATGGAGATGGACTTCAGGCCCTTGGGAATGCTAGGCAAGCACTCTGCCACTGAGCCATACCTTCAGCCTGGTTTTTTGGAGTTTTTTTCGTTCCAATATTAGTATATGTGCTGCTGAAGCAAGCACAAGTTTTTATTTTTCAAAAAGACAATATTCGTACTTTTTTAAAACATAAAAACTCAAGGAACCTTAAGAGCATTTGTTAATTTGTTGTATAAACTTTTATGTGGAGTAATTATTACTATTTTTTGTACCGGGGATCAAACTCAGGACCTTGTACTTCCAAGGCAGGCACGGTGCCACTGAGCTAAATCCCTGGCCCTGGAGTAATTATTTTTATTATCTTAAACTTTTGCATGATTCGGAACTCTAAAACTATAGAAGGGAAATATAGAGAGAAATCTTGTTCTATATCTGTCTTTCTCTATTCTCCCTACCTGTTATAGGAATTATTAGTTTCTTATTTCTTTTTTCTGCTTTGCAAGTATTTATATCTACTTTTATTCCCTTTTCCTGTAACACATTTCTTGTACAGAATTCAATGTGGTTTTTCTGTTTTCATTAAAACAGTACACTCTGTAGCTTTCTCCACATCCTTTTCTAGAGATCTTTTTTTTGAGGGGGGGGTGGTTGAGACAGATCTCTCTATGTAGCCCAGGCTGGCTTTGAAATCACAGCGATCCTCCAGTGTCTGGAGAGCTGGGATTATAGATATGTGGCACCATGGCCAACTTCTAGAGATCTTTCTCATTCTTTTTATGGCTGTGTTGAATTTTGTTTTGTGGGTGTACATTCAGCCAGGGTCCTCTTGGTAAATACTTGAGGTCCTCTTGGTAAATACTTGATGAATACTTGAGGTCCTTTATAAACAATGCCACAGTGAATGCACCTGTACATAAGCCTTTCATGCTTATCTAGGGATTGCTGGCATAAAGTGGTAAATGTATTTGTAATTTTGTTAAATGCTGTGAAGTTCTCCACAGCGGTTGTGCCATTTTGTACTTCCACCAGCCGTATATGCAGATGTTCATTTTCCCTTAGCTTTACTAACAGTGTCATTCTCTGGTTTTACCAATCTTGATGAACAAGACATGGTATCCTAGTGTTTTAACTTGCCTTTCTCTTTTTTATAAATTAGGTTGAACATTTTAATATGTTTATGGGTCATTTATACTTCTTTTTCTGTGAACTCCAGGACATTTTAAACTGACTATTTATCTTTATTTTTGTAGTACAGGGGATTGAACCCATTAAGAATCCCTTTTTATTTTTATTTTGATACAGGGTCTTGGTAAATCACTTAAGTTCCCCAGGCTGAACTTGAACATGTGATTTTCCTGCCTTAGCCTCCTAGAGTGCTGGGATTGCAGGTGTGCACCACTGTGCCTGGCTTATCTGTTTTTCTTTTTAAGAGACAGGGTTTTTCTATGTTTTCCAGGCTATTCTTGAACTCCTGGGCTCAAATGATCTTCCACAGACTCCCAGGTAGCTGAAAGTACAGGTGGATGCCATGATACCCAGCTTTTTCCCACTTTAAAACTGAACTGTTGGGCCAGGGATTTAGCTCAGTGGTGCCTCTGCCTGCCTCACAAGCGCAAGGTCCTGAATTTGATGCCCAGTGCCAAAAAAAACTGAACTGTTTATCATTTTCCTGTTGACATTTGAGCTCTTTATAGTACATTCAGATTTAATAGCCTGTGCTATGTGTTGCACACATAATCATCTGTCTTTTTACTTACAGTGTTTTTCCCATCAGAATTTAAGTTTTTATGTAGGTGAATTTACTGATCTTTTCTTCTAGATTTTGCTTTGTATTCAATAAGGTCTTCTAGGAGCAGAGAATTGTTTATCCAGGATCTTCAGAGTTTTGGATATTTACAAAGTTTTGTGAATATATGCTTATAGATGTTTAAGACCATAAGTAGAGTAATAAAAAGCATTCTTATTTCCAGAAGTGCTATAACAAAATTGTTTTCTGTTTCAGACTCTCTTGCATGAAATGATACATGCCTATTTATTTATCACTAATAATGATAAAGACCGGGAAGGACATGGTCCAGAGTTTTGTAAACATATGCATCGAATCAATCGCCTGACTGGAGCCAATATTACGGTATATAAAGTCTCAGATGTTTATGGTATTTAGTAGTTATTTATTCAGTAACTTCTGAGATTTAATTAAAAATAGGGAACTGGCTAGGTACAGTGGCTCATACCTGTAATCCTAGCTACTTCAGAGGCTAACATAGGAGGATTTCAATTGAGGCCAGCCAGGCCAGCCTGTCTAAAAGGGCTGGGATCATATCTCAGTGTGAAGGCCCTAGGGTTCAATCCCCAATACTGCAAAAAAGAAAGGAAAAAAATGTATATAATAAAAATGGTTAGGGATGTAACTCAGTGGTAGAGCTCTCTGGGTTTGATCCCAGTACTTGTGGGTGTGTATTGGAGTAGATAAAAACAAATACCTTTGAGAATTTTCAGCAGTGAACAAGAAGCCTAAGGAAGCTAATTGGCTTTCCACGCCCACACATTAGAACAGTAGAGTCTAGGTAGGTAAACATTTCAGGCATAGTTAATTCAGGCCTGCAGTACTGGGCTCTTGTGACAACTTCTTCACTTGGTTTTCTTATTGTAGTCTCCTTGAATGCATCCTGTATTCTGCTACCATTCAGAAGTCTTTTTGATTCCTATCTCTGCATAGTCATAGGAGGTAGCAAAGCCTGCGGTTAAGAAGACTTAAGTAACAAGTTACTTGGGTTCATATCCTATCTTGCTCTGCTAATGATTTTCCTGAATCTATCCAGTGTTTCTCTGCCTTATCTTACTCACCTGCAACTAGGGGTAATAACAGTGCCTGCCTGAAGGATCCTTGTGAGGAGGTAGGATTAAAGAAGAAACACGTAAACATTTTTGTACAGCTTGAATACTAATTAAATATGAGTGTGTGTCAATCACTGTATTCATTTTATTAAATAACCTGACTGTTCTTTTTTCTTGTCTCCCCCAACCCCTTAATTGTGTCCTGCTTTTTTGTTAACTGACCTTTGGACCTCCCTGCCTTTCCTCATAAGTACCACAAGGCTCAGTATCTTTCCAGTGGGACCAAACTTTCTTCCTCTGAGTCCTCCCAGCAAAGAGGTTCACTTTTTTTTTTTTTTTGGTACCAGGGATCGAACTCGGGACCTTGCACTTGCGAGTCAGGCTGTGAAACCACTGAGCTAAATCCCCGGCCCAAGTATCTGTATTTTTATTTAGGGGAGGTTTTGTGGAATGAGCAGCCCTTATTAGTGTAGCTTATGTCCCGTTGTATCAAGCTACCTAGAGCAATTTCATTGTATGATACACCATTAAAAACCTTATGCCCAAGTTGTAGGAGTCATAGGAGTTGGAAACAAATCAGATTCAATTCCCTGCCCTTTTTTGCTAAAGAATTACTAAGTGAAAAGTTTGGATACAGTAGAGAGGGCAGCATTTACATGCCTCTGCCCTAAAATTTAATGTCCTTCACTCCTTTCTGCCCCTAGTATAATTTGTACTTACATGCATGCCAAGTAATAGAAATTTTTATGATGGAGAGCTAGCATAAAACTAGTGTTACAGAAGAAAGCTTACCATTCTTTCTTAAAGAATATTTTATTAGAAAGTTAAAACTGCTGGGGATTTAGCTCAGTGGTTCTGGCGCCTGCCTTGCAAGCGCAAGGTCCCAAGTTCAATCCCCAGTACCAAAAACAAAAAAAAAACCCCAGAAAATTAATACTTTTTGATTAGAAAAATGATATATATGTAGGTGCTCCTTATTTTTATACCAATAATAATATTCCACTGAGAAGGTTCCACATAGTGATTTAGGAGTAGTGATTTTCATAATTAATTGTTTTAGTACAGGAGGTTGAACCTTGCCCCCCTTTCATCCTGAGCATGAGCTCTTCACTGTGCTGCAGCCCAACAGGAGTAATTTTCAGCCTTGTGCATGCCTCACTGCTGAGGTGCTTGAGGGTGCTGACTCTCTCCGCCAGAACTTTTTCTTTCTTGGTTTTTGCTCAGGTTCTAAGTAAGACATTATCTAGAGCTAGAAAGCAAAATAAGTCATGTCACATAAGAACTGAAAAGCATATTTACAGAGAACTTTGATTCAGTACGTGGTGTTTTCTAGTGGCTCAGTCAGCAGATATGTTCCCCATGCCCACCACTGATCACTGGTGACCCAGCATGAAAACATTCAAATTCTGTTAAGAGAAATAGCAGTGAACAGCTACAGTATTACCCCCTAAAGCTCACTGTTGAGACACAGGCAGAGCTTTGAGACTCTGGAAAGCGAGCACAGTAGAGGCTTCACTGGCAAAGATGCTGTGTTAGGTCAGGCATTGACAGGAGTTTGGTCCTTCAGAGCTGTTGGTATTGTTACTGATAGGGAACTTTTAAGTTTAGCAGAAGGAATGATTCTTTTCGTTTTCTCTTTTTGTTTTTATTTTCAGTGTCAGGATCAAACCTAGAGCTTCACATACAGGAGGCAACCACTCCATCACTGAGCTACATCCCCAACCAGGGAATGATTCTTACAGTGTTGTATTAGATCTTGTCTTCATCCTAATTTTTTATTATTTTAATATTTTATTTCTGAAGCATTCAGCATTTATAGAGTTGTGGCTTTTTTCAAAAAAAAATTATCTCACATTCTATCTTTACAGTTTAGAAAGTATTAAATTAACTGCTACTGTCTCCTATTAAAATGCACTTCTAGCTGGGGATTTAGCTCAGTGGTTCCACTGCCTGCCTCACAAGCACAAGGTCCCAGGTTCAATCCCCGGTACCAAAAAAAAAAAAAAAAAAAAGAAAAATGCACTTCTGAACTTCTAAATATATTAGCTTTCTTTCCCCAGGAGCTTTTCAGAAATCTCTGGGAAATGGAAAGTTACAAAAAACACTGCTTATGTGAAGTATTTCCCTTACAATTGCTAACTTGCTTACTGAATGCTGAAACCTCCCTCTCTACCCAGGTACACCACACATTTCACAGTGAGGTGGAGGAGTACCGCCGACACTGGTGGCGCTGCAATGGGCCATGTCAGCACAAACAGCCATATTACGGCTATGTGAAACGTGCCACCAACAGGGCACCCTCTGCACATGACTCCTGGTGGGCTGAGCACCAGAAAGCCTGTGGAGGCACTTACATAAAAATCAAGGAACCAGAAAATTACTCCAAAAAAGGAAAAGGAAAGACAAAGCAGCCTGTATCAACAGTGGAGAATAAAGGTACTTTTACACATACTCTTCTATCTTTTCTGTGACCATAGCCAATGTAAACAGTACTGCCCCTCTGGAGAACTGGTATCAAAGTAAGCCGGAGCGCTGTTTGTAGTGGAGAAGTATTCAAGTGTAGCTTTGAGGGAAAATTCCATTGTCCATGAAGTGATGCTAGGAAAATATATTTTGCTTTATGTAGAAGTAAGAGAATAGCCAGGGATTTAGCTCAGTGGTTCCGTAGCCTGCCTCACAAGCACAAGGACCCGAGTTCGATCCCTGGTACCAAAAAAGCAAAAAATACGTATATTTTTGGAGGTTGCCTGTTTAAAATGAAACGAGTTGGGGCCAGGGATTTGGCTCAGTGGTTTCACCGCCTGCTGGGCAAGCGCAAGGTCCGAAGTTCAATCCCCGGTACCAAAAATAAATAAATAAAATAAAATGAAATGAGTCAAAGACACACTGTGGAACACATTGGTGACAGTGGCAGTGGTCGATGATAGTGAGTCCTGTATTGAGAAAGGGTTCAAAGACTCCAGGTGCCAGGGGCTGACACTGACAGCCTACTCCATGTAGTCAAGACCGAGAGATGTTGGGTAGGCCTACCCTTGAAATTGCAATTTTTGAAAAATTGCCTCAAGTGAAATGCAAATCCAATAAAGCAAAGTTTTCAAGCTGGAAAAAAAAAAAAAGTGAAAGTATAAAGTTCCCATGACAGTATTTGAGCTAGAGTTCCTTTCCCTGTCTTGACTTTGCTGAGTAGTTAGGAAATAGAAAGCAAAGAGATTATTAACATAAAAGTAGCAATTCAAGTAATTCCTGAAATGTAAGTCCTAACTATACTTCTTCCTATCGGTTGGGTTCTGTCCATGTGCTCACTGGGAGGAGAATGGGAAGGGATATGACATATATTTGTTAGTATTTCATCTTTAGGCTCTTCCCCTCTCCTGTGGAGCTCAGAGTCACCGTCTTTTGAGGAGCTAACAGGTTGATGTAGTTGATGTTCCTTCCCTTAGGAAGTGTCATTTGGTGCAGTAGGGCCCATGAATGCAAGCTGTGTTTCCCAAATCTGAAATGCTCAGTATAGTCAGGGAGCCATAGAAACTTCTGTGTGAGGGGCTGGATCTTGTTCTGTGAATAGGAAGAACGACAATGAGGTAGCAGGTTTTTCCCTTCTGGAGTTAAATATAGAGGAAAGAAACCCCTTTTGGAGGAGTCATTGTTTCTTGGGTATTGTTCTTTGGCATGATAAGGTTTTTTTTATCTGAATGAGAGGACTCTGCGTTTATTCTTTCAATACCAGAGATCTGACTTCCCAGGATGACCTTCTCCCATTGATGAGTAATTACTGTATGGCTCTTAAGTTAGAAAGAAATATTTTCTTCATTTTGAGAAGACTGTGCATTACTTAGTGTTTGTTACTGCATTAATGTTGAGTCTAGGAAAAGTCTTATTTGCTTCTTTTGCAGATAAGCCCAATAGAAGTGAGGCACAACCGCTAATCCCTTTCAGTGGGAAAGGGTATGTTCTGGAAGAGGTGAGGAATCCATCTTCATCTGGGAAATCGATTGCCTCACGTGCCATCAATGAATCCCAAGATCTTTTAAGTCAGGACAATTCAGCATGTGCTATAAGATCTGATTCTACCATCGAGGTGAAATTCAAACAGAATGGTTCAAGTGAAAACTCTCCTCATCAAGTCCCTCCTGTACACCAAAGTGTCCTAAGCACCTACTTTCCCAGAGTCTCAGTTGTCAACCTAAAGTCTTTCAGAAGTGTGAACGGATCCCAATTGAAAAATGGAACCATTGGTGACATCACTAAACACTCAGTCTCTTCTAATTCTCAAAGGAAGGTTCCATCTTCTAAGACATCCCTGAGAAATCCCTCCCAAGTGATGGCCTCGGCATCTGTAACTGCATCCCAGTATGGACATGGGTCCAAAGACAAGTTCCCAGCCAAACGACCCAGGCTAGAAGACAAAAGCATTTTTGACACCTTTATGAAGAAAGAACAACTACAAAGTGATAGGAGTGAGCCAAATAGTAGTTCACACTTTACAGCTACAACTCAGAGTTCCAGCAGCTTACGCAGTCAGAGTCAGCTGGTCAGCTGTCCAGTGTGTCAGACTGACGTTGTGGAGTCACAGATTAACGAGCACCTAGACCACTGCCTGGAAGGTAGTGCCATCAGTGTTTAGAAGCTGAAAAGTCTGAAAAACGAATCTCACCTGCTGCCTCTATTTTCACACAAATAAATGGCCAGCTGGTAGAGAAGTTCTGGTTGACACTAAGTCTGAAGGTTAGGATCCAGTTCACACACCAGCACAAATGTTCTATTGTATTTATACATATGGGAGATTGTAGTTAACAGTATTTGCTTCTCCAGCTGGGCATGGTGGCACTCCTATGGTCCCAACTACTCAGGAGGCTAAGATGGGAGTTTGAGATCAGCCTGAGCAACGTATGCCCCATTTTTTTTAAAACAAAAATTTTTTTTACATGTCAGAGTGCTACATTCACTCTTGCCTTACTTGCACTGTAGGCCAGGGTTTATTCTGCATGGATAATTTTAAGTACTTTTATTTTTTCTTGCTCTTGAAGATCTTTACATGTGTTAATCTTTTTATTTGTACAATTTCTGTTAGCAATCTTGTCAAGTATTTGGTTAAGTTGAATATTTCTTTAAGTAATAGTATTAAAACATACTTCCCTGGACTGATGTTCATCTTCACAGTGTCAAACTTACCAAAAACAATTTGGAGTGCAAAGTGGAAAAGTTCTTTTAGAGTATTCAAGGTTTTTGTCTTTCTAATTTTTCCCAAAAGCTTAGGAAATGAATTTTCTATATTTCAAAGAATTTTTTCTGTTTCACCCTTAACTAGAGTTGGCAGCAGATTTTAGGTGAAAATAGATAAACAAAATAGTAAAATAAGTAAATTTATTTTGGAGTATTACTAATGACAATAGCCATTATAATTCTGTAGGCCACATTCCATATCCAGTTTAATTTTCTATTAGTACTGTATTTAGCAAAATGAGTGGTTAAAGCTGAGTGCTGGCAAGTAACTGGTATGTGTAGCATAACAAAGTTGCCTAGTTCATGGGAGTCAAAAATATCTGCCAAACAGTATTTCAAACCTTCAGCCAAAATTGAAAACCATTATAATAAAAGGAATACCATTTATGCACTTAAAAATGTATTCTTTTTGCAAATGCAATCACTCCTTTCTGTGTTCCAGCAAAGGGACAAAGATATTTGGATCCATTTACTTCTTGCCCATAGCTGTACTATTTGCCAGAACCTTAGTTGTTCAGTTGTCCTTTTTCTTTGTTGGAATATAATTTGTATGTGGTAAGGTACACAAGTCTGAATAAAGTCAGAGTAAATTTGCATAGAGTTTACCTGTGTGACTTAAAAATTAAAACCTTTGTCTTGCTCAGGGAGACTTCCCTGTGCTTGCCTTTTTCTGGCCAGTGCCCACCATGCTCACCGTCCCCAAGAGCACAACTATTTTCATCTGTTACCAAAGATTAGTTTTAGCCTATTTTTCAGGCTTTATAAAGTATCTTTGTTGGTGTATGTAGCAGTTCATTTTCATTGCTCTGTAGTATTTGTGTGAATATAGAATGGTTTATCCATTGTAAGATTAATGAACGTTTAAACGGTTCTCAGTTTGGGGCTGTTAGAAATAATGCTGCTAAGAACATCCCCTAGTCCTGTTGGGAATACACACGGATTGGCTTGCTGGGTCACAGGGTGTATCTATGTAGCCTTAGTAAATACTGCTAGTTTACACTCATCCTAGCAGTGCCTGAGCCTTTCCAGTTGTTCAGCATTCTTAACATTGTTTTTACCCTGTCTTAATTGGATGAAGTTTTGATATTAAAGCATAAAGTTAAAAAAAATAGTATATAGATAAATGACTATTAAAATATGTTTTTTAAATATATACTGTTAACATCAGTTTAACAAGTGCAATAAATATATTTTTAGTAAAACCAAAATTTTGAGTCTGTGAAGTGTATTATCTTTAGGGAGCATGACAGCCAGCCTAGTGGGGGAGACAGGCTGATGAACCTCAGTGAGCACTTGGTGAGCGCTCTGACAAGGGTTTCTGCCTAGTGCTGTGGAAGAGCCTGAGGACAGACCATTGTGTGTAGCCCAGGACATCGGGGGACAGTGCTGGAGCAGACCCTGTCCAAGTCAAGTCCACTGTGAATGGAGTTAGGTTGGTGAAAGGTGGGAAGGGCCTAGCAGAGCACATGCAGATGAGGGACTCTGCTATTAAAGGAAGCGTGGGTAACCTGGGGATTTAGCTCAGTGGTTACACCACCTGCCTCTCAAGCGCAGGGACTCGGTGGCCTTTTGTTGCCTTATCTTCACATGCTTCAACGATTATGTGACCAATATCAAGCAAATCAGCTACGGTAGTATCTAGCTAATCAGCTACAAGACAAGTCAGCTACAATCGTATCTAGCAAATCAGTTACAGTAGCATCATACAGTGCAAGTTGGGTGTTAACATACCATGAGAACCAATTATGTGCCTTAACCCTAGAGAAGAAATCCACAATTATACTGTAAATATGAAGACAATCCTAGTATTGACCCACCCACAGCTATTTGAGCTAAATATGACAGCTATATCTCCTCTAATAGTAGAAAAGCATTCAAAAGTGATTTTATAGGGTCAACTACAGTGGTACTTCAGTTCTCAAACACTTTTGTTTGCAAAGAATTTGGGTCACAAACAGAATTGGTTTTGAGTTTGATCCCCAGTACCAAAAAAAAGGAAGCATGGGTAAAATGCAAGGGGTGAGAGGGCAGAAAGACTGCAGGCAGAACTGACCTGGCCAAGAGAAGTTTGAGGGCAGGCACCATACACTGTGCGATCCTGATCAAGAGCACCTGGTGACTCAGGTACCCCTTGGCAAGGCTCACATGCCGGCCAGACTTGTTGCAAAGCTCTAGGGCAGGCTGGATGGAGGACAGATGTAGGAAGCATGGAGACACACAGTCGGGATGAGAGGGCTGCTGGCAAGAAAATAGTGTCTGTTGAAAACTTACACCCTAAGAACGGTTACTCCCCTAAATCTGAGTCGTAGCTATCAATTTGTTTTTTTGGTTTTGCTTCTATTTTTCCCCTTTAGAGCAAACTTAATGATCTTAATAGCAGAGCTGGTGATTCTGGCCCCTCCTTTTGAGATGATAGGCCACGGACTGTTTCTATAAAAACCTGGTGTTTTTAAATCAGCATTATCCATTCCCTAGCAAAACAAACTTTAGAAAACCTTGTTATGCTTTTGTAGACTGCAAGTTTATATCCTAACTAGAAATTCTAAGTTGGTTAGGGAAACTACTACAACAAAAGCCTCATAGCATTCCATTGTGCCAAAGCCTAAGGGATTTTTAAATCAAAATGTTTCAATGTGAAACAGTTGATGGAGGACAGGTGCCCAGGTGGCCCTGCAGTGTGGCGCCTGTTATTGTGGTCTCTGTGGTGTATGGATCCTGGTGCTTAAGTGGTTTGCCTTTGTTCTTACTCTCAACATTCTTCCTTGAGGCTTTTTTTTTTTTTTTTTTGGCACCGGGGATCAAACTCAGGACCTTGCACTTGCCAGGCAGGTGCCGGAACCACTGAGCTAAATCCCGGGCCCATTCCTTGAGGCTTTTGTTGCCTTCTTGGCAAATTGTCATTGATCACCAGCAAGTCCACCAGATGAAGTGAAATTCTTTATACGGTTATGTTAAAAGTGACTTGAAAGCTGAAGTTAGCAGGGAAGGATGCATTGTGCTCTAGCTTTATTTCTCTAATATACCACTAGCATGAGGAATTGCATGGTCACACACTTCATCATCACCTATCTTTTGGGCTGCAAAAAAGACGTGAGGACCTTCTTCAGGGACTTGAGAACGCAGTTACCGCACAGGGCTGCTGTGCCTGCCCTGACTTCCTCTTACTGGACGCCAGGTGGCGCCCCTGGTGGGTGAAGTCTGAAAAACTGAAGGTAAAGCAAGCTTGAGGAGAGAAACCAGCCCACAACTGCACATCAGCCCTAGAAGGGAGAGAGCTGGCCAGGACCTCAGTCCTGTGAGAAGATCCAGAGGTCAAGAAAGTGTGCTTGCCCAGTGAAACAGACTGGTCTCAGGGCACCATCTTCTCCCCACACTGGCCTTCATATGCCACCCTTCACTCTGATGACCAGCATCACAGTCTGATGAAGGGAAAACCCAGCCCACAGTGTGGCTAAACAAGTGTCCTCAACATGAATGTGCTTGCCAAGGCAGGACTGCGTTCTGCTGGTCCTTGAATCACACCGCTCCTCCTTTGCCCAGGTGTAATGCTCCTTGCTCTGGCCAGTCCAGGTAATCTGAAGTCCCTCTAGAACATAGAGTGTCCTTTGCCTTTCCTCAGAGGCCTGAGAGAGGAATGGGCCTTCTAGATTCCTGGTGGTAATTCCTTTTAGATGTAGTGACTGGAGTGTCAACACATTTGTTTTTTGTGACTCTAAATATTTTGAAAAATCAGCTCACCATTTCTAGTCTTAGTTTCTTTAGATGTAATCTGGAAACAATAATTGTGTCCTCTAGATTCCTGGTGAAGGAGAATGAAATGCAATGTGTTTCTCAAGTTCCACAGTTATCTAGCCATTTGCAAAAACAGAAACACTGACACTGTGTACCTCTTGGAAAAGTGGAAGTGTACTTCAAGCTAGAAAACCCTAAGAACCAAATCATTTTTGGATAACAAGCATTCCTTGGAAACCAAATATATGAAAATCTGGATTTACATGAAAGAAACAATTTTTTTCAAATGAGATTCCACATAGGTTGTTTTTAAATGTGTGTGCACAGCTTTAAAATAGCTCTATAAATTCATGTGCATACATACTTATCTACAACCAATGGGTTTTTTTTTGTTTTTGTGTGTGTGTGTGTGTGTGTGTGTGTGTGTGTTTTGTACCGGGGATTGAACTCAGGTCCTTGTGCTTGCACAGCAGGCAGCAAGACCACTGAGCTAAATCCCCAGCCCATACATACTTATCTAAATGGTTTCATTTATAAAGATGAACCAGAATTGACCTTAGTTGCAGTCTTAATACCAAACACATACATGGTCCCTGTGGTGGGATCTGCAGCCAAGAATTCAGCCTCTTGACCTGACGGGAAGCATCCACATCTCTGTGTGCGTAGATCGCTATGGCGCATGTCACAGTTCACACGTGTCTGTCCTGCTTCCTAGCCACACGCAACTATTTTGTTCTCTTCACTGCTTCTTTTCCATGCCATTTATTATATTTAAAATTGAATCTATTCTTCCTTGGTCATTTTGTAGCTTAAACTCAATTTTAAATAATTTTGTCTTTTTCAATTTCTTTGCTGACTTATTGGGACTGGATATTGTTAGTGTTTTGCCTTATGGTTCAGAATTTTTATCAGCTCTGATTGTCATTTTGCATTTACAGATGTTGTCTTCCCTTTTTTGCTCATGTTGGAAAGGTTTGTTTCCCTTGTCTTGCACAAGCAGCCAGGTCTGCAGGAGGGGTAAAAGGGGCTTCTGTGGCCCACTGGGCCAGAGTCAGCATGTTTTGTTGGTGGACAAAATGCAGTTTTTCCAGACATGGCGCTTTGGTAAATGAGATGGGGAGATTGGAGTCTCCTTCAATTCTGTACTTTTCTCTGTAGGACCCTTGCTTCCTTCTTTCACTTTATCACCAAGAAGAGATATCATGTCCCCTTCCAAGAACAGCACCTTCTCCAGACAGCCATCTCCAACTTTGTGACCCTTCAAGCTCCTGCCTCTGGGTGCCCTGGTTGGTCAGCACTCCACATGCCAGTGTCAGACGCACCAAGATTTCCATCGTGCACACTGGGGCCCCTAATTTTCTTCCCTATGTATTGCCACTGCTAAGTCCCTCTTGCTGTCATCTCTTTGCAGTATGCTCTCCACCACCCTCACTTTTTTTTTTTTTCCTGGTATTGGGTACGGGACCCAGGGCCACGTGTGTGCTGGGCACCTACTCTTCCTGCTGACCCACACCCCAGCTTCTTGTGACACGTAGGCCGTGACTGGCTCCAGTGTCAGTGCCACCCCTCTGCTTATGTTTAAGCAGCTGTCTTCTCTGTGGCTCCGTTATGGCACAGGCACAGGCAGTCAGTGACCTTGCTCTTTGGTATGGTTTTGGAAGATCAGGACAGAGATTTAAATTGAGGGAGCAGCCCAGACTCTCAGGAGAGCCAGGAGCCCAGGAGCTTCTCTCCTACACAAGAACACACGGACAGGGCCACCAGGCACTTAGGGAAACTCACATGAAAAGATAAAAGCTAAACTAAAAATAGCTAAATACTGTACCCGTTACAAAGAAGTTTGTTTTTGTGAAAAAAAACTAGAAAACAAGAAAGAGCTCTTGAAAATTATAACCCTTTTTGTAGACATGAAGCTCTTACTGCTTAATTATCTATTATCCCATAGAAAATAGATGTCCCCTAGCAAAAACCAAGATCCACAGTACGTGGGAAAGATCAGACCAGGTTTTAACTATAGACAGGTTGACCACATAGTTGGTTAACAGGAACTCCAGAAAGAGAGCAGAGAATGGAGGTGAGGAGTAAAAAATGAAGAAAATCAAGAGATGCCCCAAACAGCACTGCAGCTGAGAATATGCACACATTACAGCACACTGGGAAACCAGAGCCCTGGGGGTGAGGATATTCTGTAACCTTCCCCATAGAAAAAGCAGGGAACATGTAAAGAATCAGGGAGAGGGACACCTGGTTTCTCAGCATGCACACACAGGAACAACCAATGAGGCAGTGCCTTCAGAATCTGAGGATAGTTAAGTCCTCAACTCAAGTTCCATACTCAGCCAAGTTACCAACTGTGGTAGTAAAATTTAGATACTGGTATGAGAACATTTAGTAGCTACAGGAAAAATTAGAGGCACAATGAGGAAGTAAACCAAGAGAGGACACAAGATCAAGAAAACTGGAGAGCCAACAATGGGAGAGAAGGGAGTCCAGGGAAACAGCTGTGTCCCAGGCTGAAAGGACTGGCCCCTGGAGGCACAGGTTTGGGCCTCCCATAGGACCCCAAAGAAAACACACTATGTCTGGGGATTTAACCTCAGTGGCACTGTGCCTGCCTTGCAAGCACAAGGTCCTGAGTTTGATCCCCAGTACCAACGCCCCTCCCCCCAAAAAGAAAACACACTAACGGGGAAGTAAGTTGTGGAAGAAAACAAAACCCATCGTGGTGGACTATACACCTGGCCTTTGTGCAGCACAGTCACAATGGAAACATTGTTGGCCAGACATTAAGGACAGCATAATCAAAGAGTGGGTGGACAAGTGGAGTCATGCCTGTGTGCATGAGGCGTGAACCCTGTGGTCTATTGGTTTGGGTGGCAAGTGAGCAGATAAGGCCTAGTCCTGGGAAGCTAAGACCAAAAGAATTGTTGAGGAGTTGAAACTTGTTGTCTTTAAAGGAGAATGTGAGATTACTGGACTTTTGGGATTTTTCAACCTGTACAGAATAAGTTGATTTAGTTATTTAAAATTGTCAGGTTCCCATCCTGGTGCCTGCCACTGCCAAGCTGTTACAGTTATTTCCTGGCCCTAATTGTGGATGGAGATGAAATCTGCTGGCTGCTTGATACACTTGGAGAAATGATATGTATGGGTTTTTTGTAAAACACAGGAACATGCCAACTTCCCCAAAGTCACAGTCTCCATGAGATGAGGCCTCCTCCAGCCTCCCTGACCCTGTGACATCCTGTCCGAGCAGACACCCTCACTCAGCCATGTGGCTACATGGTTATCCCTATCTGGTGCAGAGCCTTCTATCCCTGTGGACTCTGTGTAGGATCCCATCCCTGGCTTGTGTGGGTATCCTCTAACATCTCATAACCCAGTGGGTATCAGGGGTGTCACTGTATTTCAGGTGAACCAAGCCCCTGAGTGATCATGAACTGAATCTGCAGCAGACCATGCAGAATCCAGGGGCTCTATCTGTAACCTCAGAGGTGCAAAACATATCTTTGAAGCAACAGAGATTGGATATGGAGATGATGGGAGTGGTGAACAGCACACACAGAAAACAGACCCTATGAGATTTGGTGTCCAGATACTGGAATATAGCAACATAAGGAAGAGAAGGGAAGTGGGCTCCCAGACCCAGAAAGGATCTGAAGCAAAAATTGAAGCCCATGTTAGAGCAAAGAGGATTTCAATGAAGAAAGAAGTGGCAAGCAGTGCCCTGAGCCCTGACTCACTTCATGGGAAAGGTGGCTTGAACCTGCAGATGCACAGTGACTACTGGAGACCTTAAAGGCCTCCAAAGAGAAACACACCAGTGGAACAGAACTTTGGACACAGCAGTCTGCAGTAACTGGTGAGTTAATCGGGTTCAGATGGTCCCCAGGAAAGGGCAATTGGCTGGTAGCCACTTGGAGAGGGGACAACTGAGCTCAGAACTCAGAGCAGTTGTGACATGGCTCCATCAGGGTGATGCTGAACCAAGTTCAAGTTGGCAGGAGATCAAGGAGCCAAGTTCAAGTAAGCAGGAGCTACATGGGAGTGTTGCAGGCTGAACAAACTAGGCTCCAGCATGAGCTTCAGAACTAAAGGTGCAGGCTTGCTGGGATTATCCACTACCCCAACTTAAATCTATGGCTGGCTTGTTGGGATTAATCAATACAGATCTGGACTCCGTCTGCCCACTTTGTCTACCAGTGACAGCAGAGACATGCCTTGAAGTGGACTTTTGGGTTGTCCTTATGTATGTGTGAACACTTTCTAGTTTTTTGTTGTTGTCATTCTCTTGTTTTTATTTCTTCCTTCTCTCTTTGCCATCATCACCAGTTTCCCAAAGTTTGTGTATCTTTCTTTGTCTTCTAGCCTTGCTTGTAATCTCTTCGTCTTCTATTTATCTACTTTTCCCTCAAACCCCTTTTAAATTTTCTCCCAAGGGAAAATTCGCCATACTGAGGACACAATTACTGTATACAATTTTCTGGATTATTTTATATAACCACAAATCTAGTGCATATAGTTAAAGATGGCAAATTAATATTTAATCAGTTTGTCATTTTCTAGGCTGTGTTTGATGCTATTATTATTGCTGATTGTACTAGCCAAGGTGACATAATTTGGGGGGGGGGGGCTACCGAGGATTGAACTCAGGACCTTGCGCTTCCAAGGCAGGTGGTGGAACCACTGAGCTAAATCCCCAGCCCTGACATAATTGCTTGAATCAGTTGTTCTTCCTGGTATGCCAAGATGAGATTGCCTAAGGGTCATAAATGATACTACAGGCCAGTGCCAAAGAACCAGGGGCTAGGTCAAATAGGCAGCAACTTCTCATCCCCAATAAATTGAAAGGGTAGGATTTGGGGGTGGGGGACGGTACTAGGGATCAAACTGAGGATGTTGCGTTTGCAAGGCAGGCTTGGCACCACTGAGCTAAATCCCCTGCCCAGGGGTAGGATCTTGCATCAGAGTCAAAACCCCAAAGCCAGCTACACCTAGAAGACATCTCTGAGAAGTAGTCATTTCCTAAGGATTCTAAATACAGTGGACCCTCAAGTTATGACTGAATTCACATACTAACAACTTGGGTTAATTAGGTTAATGGAAGATTCGTCTGCCTCTTGTTATCTATAGTATGTACCCAGGTAAACAACCCAGGAATTAAACTAAAAAAGAAAAGAAAATGAGAAGACACTTAAGCAAGATGCAACCCCAGACTTCCAGCTCACCAGGGGGCAATGAAGGGGAACTATTTGAAAGCCAGTGGAAGTAACAAATCAGATGAATGAGGTTCTAGAAAAACTCAAATCAGAAATAATTTTTCAGATATCTACAGAGATGGTGACCATAATGAAAAACTTGGTCAGTGACTCTAGAGCAGACACAGATAAAAAAAGGGGAGCTCAGGGCCAGGGATTTAGCTCAGTGGTTCCAGTGCCTGCCTTTCAAGCACAAGGTCCTGAGTTCAATCCCTGGTGCCAAAAAAAAAAAAAAAAGGAGGAGCTCAGGAAAATAATGGAAACCATGAATGCCCAACACGGGAAAGAAAGGGAATCCATGAAACAGATACAAACAAATATCTGGGAGATTAAAAATTCCACTGAAAGTATGTGCAGCCGAATGAGCCAATGTGAAGACAGAACATCAGATCTAGAGGACAGGTTTGTGGTTAGAGATCATGAAAATAAAGATTTCTTTAAAATAGCTAGGGACCAAAAAAAATTCAACAGCTGCTAGATGATGTAAAGAAGAATAACATAAGATTGATCAAAGTCTATTAAAAAGCAGGAGATATTGCAAGTGACATAAAAACCTGTTCACATAAGGGCAGGACTTCCTAAGCAGGGAAAAAGAATTTGACATACAGGTAAGTGAGGCATATAGAATTCCAATGAGCCATGATTAAAAAAAAAAAAAAATCTACTCCAAGGGATCTAATAGTCAAGATTCCAGAAAATCAACACAACAGAATATTAAAAGCTGTTAGAGAAAAGAAACAAATCACCTATGAAGGAAAGCCCTTTAGAAACACAGCAGACTTCTCAACACAACCTCTCAAGAAGTATTTCATGCCCTAAAAGAAAACAACCTCCAATCCAGATTGATGTACCCTGCAAACTATCTTTCAAAACAGATGGAGAAATAAGATACTTCTACGACAAGAACACCCTAAGAAATTTATGACCAGCAAACCAGCTCTCCAAAATGTTCTGAAGGACATTCTAGACTACAACTCCATGAACCCCAACAGAATGAGTCCACCAAGAAAAGCAAGCAATTAAACAGAAAGGGGAAAACAAGGGAACCAACAATAGGAAAATAACATGACATGGATAAGTCAATACATATCAGTTATAACCATCAATGAAAATGGTCTCAATTCACCAATCAAAACAAACAGAATAGCAGAATGGATCAAGAGGCAAGATCCAAGAGTATACTGCATACAAGAAACACATTTAATTCAAAAAGAAATTCATAGACTGAAAGTCAAAGGATAGAAACCAATATTAAATGCAACAGAAACCCAGAAAAAACCAAAGGTAGCTATTTTATTTGTAGACAAAGAGGATTTGAAGCCAAGACTGATTGAGACAAAGGTCACTATATCATTGTAAAGGGAACAATCCAAGAGGAAGAGATAACAGTCACAAATATATATGCACCAAATACCAGCGCACCGAACTATATAAAACAAATAATAATGGACATGAAAAATCAAATAAGCACTGATACAATTGTAATGGGGGACCTCAATACTCCACTGTCACAAATACACAGATCAACTAGACAAAAAATCAACAAAGAAATATCAGAACTGAACCAAACTTTTGAAAAACTGGACTTAGTAGATGCCTACATAGCGTTCCACCCCACAACAGAAGAACACACTCTTCTCAGCTGCACACGGGACTTTCTCCAAAATGCTAGCTCATAAAACATACTTAAGTAAATGCAAAGAAACTGAAATTATCCTATGCACATAACCAGATCATAGTACAATGAAATTGGAAATCAATGGCAAAAAACCCCACAAAAACTTCATAAACACATGGAAATTAACACCCTCCTGAACAACCAGTGGGTCACAGATGAAATTAAAGAAAAAATTAGTTTTTACAATTAAATGATAATGCCAATACAACATACTGGAACTTATAGGATGCAACGAAAGCAATCCTACGAAGGAAATTTGTAGCAGTGAATTCCCATATCAATAAAACAGAGCAAGCTCAAATAAATAACCTAATGTTGAACCTCAAGCTTCTAGAAAAAAAAGGGCAAGTCAAGCCCAAAGCCTGTATGAAAGGGAGGAAATTATAAAGATCAGAGCAGAAATTAATGCAATTGAAACTAAGAAAACAATAGAAAGGATCAATGAATTGAAGTTATTTCTTTGAAAGATCAAATAAAATAGACAAACCCTTAGCCGACCTTATCAAAAAAAAGGAAAAAGACCCAAACCCATGCAATTAGGAAAGAAAAGGGTGAAATCACAATAGATCCTATAGAAATCCAGAAGATTATCAATACCAACTTCAAGAACCTGCATTCTAGGGGCCGGGGATTTAGCTCAGTGGCGTGCCTGCCTCATAAGCACAAGGTCCTAAATTCGATCCCTGGTACTACAAAAAAACCAAAAAACAAACTTGTATTCTAATAAGATGGAAAACACAGAAGAAATGGACAGATTCCTGGATACATATGAATTACCAAAGCTGAAAAAGATGTAAAAATTCTAAATAAATCACTATCAGTCAATGAAATTGAAAATTTAAAACCTACCAAAAAAAGAAAAACCCAGGCCCTAATGGACTCACTGCCGAATTGTACAAGAAATCTAGAGACCTAATGTTGCTACTTCTCAAACTCTTTAATGAAATTGAAAGGGAAGCAATACTCCTACTCCCAAATTTATTTCAAGAAGCAAGCATTACCCTGATTGCAAAACCAGAGGATCCAACCAAAAGAGAGTTATAGGCCAATCTCCCTAATGAATATAGACACAAAAATCCTCAGTAAGATACTGGTAAACAGAAAGTAGCAAATCAAGATTATATACCATGACCAAGTAGGTTTCATCCCAGAATGCCAGGATAGTGCAACATACACAAATTAATAAATGTAACACACAATATTAGCAAAGCAAAGTACAAAAACCTATATGATTATCTCAGTAGATGCTTTGACAAAGTCCAACACCCATTCATGATAAAAACCCTACAGAAAATTGGAATCGATGGTCTTTATCTCAATCAGATATGTCACCTATGACAAATCAACAGCTAACATAATAGTAAATAGACAAAAATGAAAGCTTTCACTCTAAAATCAGAAACAAGACAAGGATGTTCACTGCTACCATTCTTAGTGAATATAGTTCTGGTAACATTAGCCAGAGCAATTAAGGCAAGAGAAAGAAATAAAACATATATGAATAGGAAAAGAAGAAGTTAAATTATCATTATTTGTGGATGACATGATACGCTACATAGAAAACCACAAAAACTCCACCAAGACTTCTGGATTTAATTACCAAATTCTGTAGTGTAGCTGGATACAAAGTCAATACTCAAAAATCAATAGGATTCCTGTAAACAAGTAACAAACTCACTGAGAGAATTTAGGAAAACAACACCTTTCACAATAACATCCCAAAAGAATGAAATACCTAGGACTCAATCTACCAAAGGAAGTTAAAGACCTTTACATGGAAAACTACAGTACTCTGAAAATGGAGATTGAAGAGGATATCAGAAAATGGAAAGATATCAGTTGTTCTTGGGTAGGAAGAACCATTATAGTGAAAAGGGCCAAACTTCCAAAATTGTTATACAGATTTAATGCAATCTCAATCAAAATACCAATAGCATACCTCACCGAACTAGAGAAAACAATCCTAAAATTCACTTGGAACCAGAAGAGACCTAGAATAGCAAAAGCAATTCTGAGCAACAAAGGCAAGACCGGGGGCATCACAATCCCTGACTTGAAATTATAGTACAAAGCTACTGTGATAAAAGCAGTATGGTTTTGGCAATAAAACAGACCCAAGGATCAATGGAACATATTAGATGATGGAGAAACAACTCCAAACATACTCAACAACCTTATCTTTAACAAAGGAGCCAAACACTGGAAGAAAGACAGTGTTTTTAATAAATGCTGCTCGAAAAACTGGCTTTCCATGTGCCAAAAATTAAAACTAGATCCGTATCTTTCACCATGCAGTAAGTTAAAATCGAATGAATCAAAGATCTAAATATTAAAATATTATTAATATTAATATTAAAACAAACTCTAAATCTGCTAGAAGATAGACGAGAAAGAACTCTTTAAAACATCGGTGTAGGCAAAGACTTTCTGAACAAAACTCTGATCACACAGGAACTATCACAAAGAATCAACAACTAGGATCTCGTCTTATTAAAACGCTTTTGCACGGCAAAAGAAACCACCAACAACGTGAAGACAACCCACAGAATGGGAAAATTTTTTTGCCAGCTGTTCCTCAAAGGGCTACTATCTAGAATATAGAAAGAACTCAAAAAAAATTAGATTCCCTCAAATTTAAAGACCCAATCCAAAAATGGGCATCTGAAATGAATAGACACGTCTCAGATGAAGTAGTAGAAATGCAATATATGAAAAAAATGTTTGTCATCACTAGCCATTCAAGAAATGCAAATTAAAACAATGCTGAGATTCCCGCTCACACCAGAAAGAATGGCTTTTATCATAAATCAATGAATAATAAATGCTGATCAGAATGTGGGGGAAAAGGAACCCTGCTCCATTGTTGGTGGCAGTGTACATTGATGCAACCATTGTGGAGATTTCTCAAAAACCTAAAACACAGAGGTTCCATTTGACCCAGCTATTCCCTTTCTTGGTATTTTCTAAAAGAAAAGCATCATATCACAGCAATATATGTACACCCATGTTTATAGCAGCACAGTTTGTAATAGCTAAATTTTTTAAAAAGCTCAAATGCCCATCAACAAATGAGTAAATAAAGAAGTTGTGGGGTTTTTTTTAATACAATGGAGTACTACTCTACTGTAAAGGATAAACTTGAGACATTTCTAGGTAAATGGATGCACCTTGAGACCATTCTCTTAAGTGAAATAAATCGGACACACGTTTAAATATTGCACTATTTCTCTGGTGTAAGAAACTGAAATGGTAAATAAGAAACAAGATGTTTAACAGATACTGGAAATAGGAAGAAAATGTTCAAATGGGAAGAGGAACTAGGGAGAGGGGAGGGAGAAAGGAAGGAATGGAAAAGGAAAAAAAAGAATAGAAGGAAAAAAATGGAAACCAAGCTTTTATAAATGGAGGGAGGAGAAACCCGAGAGAAGTGTCTGTGCCCCTTCCTTCTGCAGCACGGAGGTGGTACAGACCCAACAGCTCTGAGAATTAAATAACTTTACTACAAGGACAAGATGTCAAATGCTGAGAGTCCCCATGAGGTTGTCCCCAAGTGTTGCTAAAGTTGCTGACTCTTGGGTTTAACTGTTCTCACTCTCCCATCTGTTGCCATTTCCAAAAAGTAATACCACATGTTCTGGGCTAAGCCAGAGATGTGTGACAGAAGGACAGTAACTGGTCAGAGGGCCCATGATGAAAGCCAGTGCATAATATTGGGTTAAAAAACAAACAAAAAACAACAGGTGGAAATAACCATAATTTTTCAAGAACATTTATACATCTTTTTAATTAGATTAGCTTTACAAGCAACTTGAGAGCTCTTTCATAAGGAAACACTGCTTTTCAAATTACACGACTTTATAGTCTGTCTTGAAATTCTTTGCCTGCTATTGATAAAGGTCTGTGTTTTACAGCTGGTTAATGTATTGAATAAAAACAGTATTATGAAGCTTCATCTTTAACCAGGATTAACACATATAGGCCACAAATAGTTTTAAATAGTCTTGCTTGGTGACAAGTTAACGGTCCCACTAACATGAAATGAACAGATTTTAAATGGATATTAAAGAACTGGCTATCCTGATTTCTGAATCTTTTCACAATGACTGCCAAGAAGGTATATAAACTTCTCCAAAAAATATACAATGTAAGACCTGTCGGCAAGCACAACCAGGGACAGTACAGAGTGATACTCTGTGCACCTGCAGAGGTAAACATCTGGGTGGCGTATGGACTCCCAAAGTAAAGGGCTGTTGCTGTACATGTTGACAATCCAACAAGCCTCCCATCAACATAAACGATTCCTACACACCCTATAAACGACAGTGCTTTTGAGCTGTGGCCTGACGCAGCACACCACGCTGCAGACCAGGTGGCAAAGCTGTGCATTCCCAGGTCGGGCAGCAGAGGCACTTACTGGCAAGGTGTCGCTGAGCATCTGGAGAGAAAGAGAGGACTCGGAGCAGACCTGAACATGGGCAAGGAAGACAACTGAACTTTCTCCTGCAAGTCCCCCAAGTGAGATCCCAGTACTGACTATCTAACCCCCAAGTCCACTTTCAGGCTCAATTTTTTTTTCATGTTTTACATGAACAGTAGCAATCTTTTAATAAAAATTACTGAGCTTTCCATAGAAAAGGTCTCTAATTGAATACAAACTATACAGATGCTGAAACTGTCCTAAGTTGAAATATACAGAAATAACTCTGTATACTCAATTCTGGCAAAGATTAGGACAGAGCCAGAAAACCCAAGGGACAAGGTCTTACATCCATAATTCATGCAAAATATGGATACTGCCCATTGGGCCTTGCTGAAGAGCCTAAGGAAGTGAAACCTATGATGTCCATCCCAATTCAGTTTTGTGTTTTTTGCAGTACCGGGGATAGAACCCAGGGCCTTCCCACTGAGTTACCTCCCTGGCCTTTATTTTGAGACATGGTCTTGCTGAATCACTAAACTGTCCAGGCTGGGCTTGAACTTGCAGTCCTCCCATAACGCTGAGATTGTGGGTGTGTACCACCATGCCCAGCTCCAATTTGTTTTTTAAATACCAGAAGTCTGGGAGGCCTGTGTGATTGTGTAATAGTCCCTCTTTTTCTAAAAAGTAAAAAAGATCCATAAAACATAAAAATAAAATATCTGGTTTTACGCTGTTTCTCTAAGCTAAACATACATCTTTCAGCACTGGTCAGAAGGCTGCATCATGTTAGGGGAACACTGCGCAGCTGTCTGAGGAGCCAAGAACATGAGTCTACAACTCTGTATCTGTTTCGCTACCTCTACAATCTGCCTTGGACACTCTTCAGCAGAAATAAGGTTCTGATCTGCAGATCAGACAGAGTCCAGGACTAAGGGAGAAAACACAGCAGTAAATTTGGAAGTAATAGTTCACTGAAGAAAAGCAAAAGGAATAATATTGGGTTAAAAAACAATCTTCAATCGGGACATTTGTGTCTACAACTATAGGAGACATCTGCAAACAGAAAAAAGCCCTTTATTTTAGGAACTTGATGCTGAGGGCAACCTCAAGTTCATTTACTGCCAGTCACTTTAGTTTCGTTTTTGTTTTTTAATGAAAAGATTAAACCCTTCTTACTGTGTATTTTTTCTTGTAAAACATGTTACTCAGCAGTCAATGGTGACTGTTTTACTATTAGATTTCATTATTAACAATGTCAAAAGATGACAGCAGCAATCTTTAAGAGTTCAATTAGTGTAAGACAAGACAACAAAACAATCTGGGTTTTCAGTTGGTGATTAAAGTGCTCCTTTAAGTCAAAAGAAAATTAGTCATCAGTCACTGGCAACAATCATTGTAAGAGGTCTTTTAGGGCAAAATTTAATAGTACGAAGAGGTTTACAAAAATAGATTGATGTTATTTTGAGGAATAATACTGTAATTTCAATTCAGTTTTGATAAATTGTACCTAATCATACAAAAATTACTCCAAATTCAAATTTGATATAAAAAAGAGAGATGAAATGAACTCAGCTAGATGACAGATCTGGCAAAATATAAGAATGAAAAAATTCTATGTAGGGCACTTATTTCAGGTCCAGATAGAAATGCCATTTTCCCTCGATAGCGTCTCCTCTTCCTGTCAGCAATCCCAGATCGAAGCTGGCCATGCACTGGTCTTCTACTCGATGAGACATGGGAAAGCTGCTTCTGTTCCTGGTGGAGAGCCGACCGGGCCTCTCCACCTCTTTGCCCCAGTCCTTCATGTTCACATGCTAACAAGCGGCGCCCAGAGTCCAGTGAGGGGTGCTGCTGGGACGTGAGCCACACTAGGCGTCCTTATTGACTGAATCTGAAGGCTTATTGAGTTCCACCCTCACACCTTTTTCACCTGCAAGGAAAAAGCAAACATTCATTCGCTAAGCCCCAGACAGCCACTGCTTCCCACTGTGTTCCCAGCACTGGGGACAATATCACAGCCTGTCCCATGGGCCCAGCCCACACCACCCTTGACTTTCTCCTGTGACAGGTGCCTTCCTCAGAACTAGGCTGTCTACAAAGAGATAATGATTTTATCTCCTTTTATTTTAAGAGCAATTTGGGCTACTTTAATATAGCAGAGTGTTCAGGGTCACTGAAAGCACACAGATAATGACTGACAATACACAGAAAATGTATGTACACTTCGTTTTTATATTTCTATAAAAGGCTGATGCTTGATTATCAATGGCTCAGGAAAATAAGAGTGAATCAGTAACATGAACACTGAGCAGTCATCTAGAGAGATAAGGCAGGGTTAAAGGAAAGCCAGGTGAGCGATCCATCAGCTGAGGGACACAAAGGGTCAGTCCAAGCACATAAACCTGTGCATACCAGAGGACTCAATGTGCTCATCTGAGGCACCGCCTGGGGCATTTCAGGTCATCTCTTGTGCATGAATTTTCTCCATGTCCATGTGTTCCTTGGAGGGTGTGTGGTTAGAAAGACATTCATTTCTTTCTCAGGGAGACAGAGGCAGCCAGTTGCCACAGTTTACCTGTGAGTCCAGGAGCCCATGGTTGGAAGGGACAATCACAGAATAATTCAGCTTGTATTTGAGTAACTTATTCAGGCCTCTTTGCTTTAAACTTTCCTAATCTTTGGACAATTTCCTCCATGAAAGATAACAGTGAAGATGACTTAAGAAAAATCCTTTTCTAAATAAGGTAACTAAGGAATCTGACAAAATGTGGAATGACCTGATACGGACAAGGGCTGTCCTAGGTTCTCTGAAAGCACTTTGTGTTGGCAGGGTGTCTTTGTTCCAGTCTGCCCTGGCCCCAAATGGTGTTTACCTGTTAGATATTTTACTTTAGCTCTCGCTCGCTCATCTGCATCAAAATACCAAACAGTTATTGCGTACCTAAAAGAAAATTTAGAATAGCATAAGAACGGTCACAGTGGGGAGAGAGTGGCTTGGTATCACGATGGTATGGTTAAACCTGCAAATGCCCCAAATATGCCCAGACTGGAAACATATCAGAGGCAAAGGAGCCCAGGAACAACTCACTCACTTGCAGCCTCAGAGCAACAGGCACAGCAGAGGCCAGGGAGAGGCCCAAACTGGCGCTACACAGGGGACCAGTCCTTATGCCTTTTGAACACTCACTCAGCCTCTGTGCCCTCCTCGTGAAGCTCTTGCATACCAGAAACGGGCAGTAGAGGAGTAAAGGACTGTACCAAGAGCACAGTAACAGAGGAGGAGATAGGTAAGAGCTGCAGGCATGGCCCTGGGGCCCTTTAGCAAGGGGAGGCCAGCGTCCTGCAGTTTCTGAGGACACTCAAAGTCACAGGGAAGGATAACAGTGTTTAGTATAAGCTGGAGTCATCAAGGAAGAGTTAAACTACGCTAAGTAGTTTTTAGGATTTTATTACAATGATGACATTATTTTAATGCTTAGAGTTTGTCTAAGCTTCATTTATCTGAATCGGTTCACTTATCTGGACCATTTTATTTTACAAATCCATGAGGCGACCTGGTTTATTCGATCCTATAAAGCAGTGAGCCCTGATGCAACAGGAAGAAAGTGCCCAGAACTCGAAAGGACAAGCATGCTCCATGGCTCCATGCGATCCGCAGATCACAGCAGTTCATTTTCTGTGGACTCTAGTCAGTGTCCTCAGGAAAAAGCAACATTGGCCAAATGAAGAGTCAGTGAGTGGTCCCAGGTGAACTGTGTAACAAGCTAAAGAGTCAAGGGCACAGTGGAGCCAGCATCACCTCTGGGATATTGAGGAGCACAGGTCCCTGGCTGGTGCCCTGACCGCCACACTATTCTTCCCAGGGAGCCACCACCTTTCCTACCACCGAGCCTCTATTTTCTCACTAGAAAAGGGGTTCAGGTGCATAACCCTGTATCTCTTCTCACCACAAACTTTCAGTTCACAGTTAAGAGTCAGATACATAGACTGGCTCCCCTGAACCTGAGTCCTATAGGCATGTGCTACAGCTGCCATCAGGCATCCAGCTTTCCAGTCCTTCTTGCCCCCACTTCTCACTGTGACTGCACTGACAGAGGGCTGCAGGGACAAATGGGCCTGGCCCTGCAACCCCTCTCTTCGCGATAGCCCTCCTTCCTCACCACTGGCCTTAGTTCACTACCCCAAAATGTCCAGCACTTCTCTATCTAGAAGGCTACAACCGAGGCGAACTCTGGCTCCTTCAAAAAGAAGGCTGTGCAGTGCTTTCTGGGTCAGAAGTAGTGAGGGAAGCAGTGGGGACAGAGAAGGAACCCAGAATGGCCCAGTGCACAATGTGACCCTGTCACCCTGATTTGCCCTTGGGGGTCTTGAGAGCTCTAGCCACAGACTGCTCAGCCTGCTACCCATTTTGTGATTTAGGGTGGTGACAATATGGCTTAGAGGGAAGGGAAAAGGTGGGGGGTGGAGAGTGTAGCCCCAGAACCTGGTCCCCACTGGCTGCCTCAGACACCAGTGGGGAACCCATCAGTCTGCTCAGTGCATGTCCCCGTGGCCCCTCTGTGGCCTCTCACCCAAGTGTAGCAGTCAATGCTGCAGTACACTCTCATCGCCTTAAGCCTTTTCCTGAACACAGAACTGGTGACTAGAAAATAGGGCTGCTTCTGACAGTATTTATGTTCCTAACAATGTTTGCAATAACTTCTGTTTTAGTCTTGAGTCATCATAAATGGTAAAAACAAACATTCAAAAGAATGCAATAACATAATTGTTTAAAATATTACATCTTGTAGAGAAGTCTAATGAAACTGAGGCTGAGTCCAGGAACAGGGTGATTTTCCCAACACTCCCCTCCACACTTGACAGCCCTTCCTCCGCCTTTTCCTTCCTCTATTTCTCGTCACTGCTGCTCCCGGTTACCCCATAGTTTTCTACTCTGTATCCATTTTCCCATATTACCACCCCTCACCACCTTTTAAAGATCCCTTTCCTTCTTTACCTTTCTATCCCCAAGTAAAAGACATGGAATGGGACTTAGCTAACAGGTACACAGCACAGGGGCCCAGGGCTGGGAGGGGGTGGCTGTGCCGAGAGTCGCAACCTTTAGCCCTGACTGTGATTGCGCACCAGCGCTCAAATTAAGACAACTGTGAAACTTTCAGTCCATTTCGAAATCTCTGCCATCCCACCACACTTGTAACTAGGTGTCTAGTGTTGATCCTAGCATGTCCCTCCAATCTCATACGTTCAGATGCAGGACTTCGGGAAGGTGACTGGATCATGGGAGTTGCTATACTCATCAGTGGATTAATCCACTGCTTTACAGATGACTGTGCTTTTAGGAGGTGGGGCCTGGTTGGAGGTGGGTGTGACTAAAGGGTGCATTCTTGTCCCTGGCTTCTCCCTTCTCTCTCTGCTTCTTTGCCAGCATGGGGTAGGCAGTTTTTCTCTGCCATGCCCTCCCACTGTGCTGTTTCTGCCTTGGTGCCGGCCAAACAAAACTCTCCTCAAGTTGGGAGCATCTGGCATTTTATCCCAGCACCAGGAAAGTGCCTAGTACACCAGGTATAACCTGCAATCCCTTGTCCCACGATACTCTTAACCAAGTTTAGGTAAAAGAATACTACCTTGTGGCATATGCTGGTTGTACTTCATGAGGGTTGCGACGGTCAGACCAGAAAAACAGCAGTCTGTCAAACTTGGGTTCAATGTCAGCAAACTGCGCTTTGCCTTCTGGAAATATTCGAAGTATACCTCCACTTACCTAGGAAAAGAACCAAATATTTAAGTACAAACAACCAAAACTACTACTGGGTTCAATTTAGAGGGGAAAAGACTATTTTAATGAATCAAAATTCTTTTTTTTGGGGGGGGGGAGGGACCAGGGATCAAACTTGGGACCTTGAGCTTGAGAGGCAGGCGGCAGAACCACTGAGCTAAATCCCTGGGCCCTCCAAAATTCTCAACTGGAACATTAATGAATACATCTCAACAAGGTATAAAGATGAGTTGACATTCTTCTTTTTTCTTTTTTTAGATATAGGGATGGAACCCAGAGCCTTTTCCCTGTGCTATATTCCCACTCCTTTTTTATTTTGAGACAGGATCTCACTAAGTCAAATTCCCCAGGCTGGGCTTGAACTTGCGAACCACCTGCCCCAGCCTCCCAGTGAGTTGTTATTCTATGCTCTGAGCTGGACATGCTGGCACATGCCTGTAATCCCAGCACACAGGAGACTGAGGCAGGAGTAGCACCTCAAGTTTGAGACCACCCTGGGCCATACAGTGAGTTCAAGGTCAGCCTGGACCACATACTGAGAGCCTGTCTCAAAAAAAACAAAATAAAACTCAAAATACCCAATCCCCCCCAAAAATGAACACAAACTAAGTACATGCTCTGATGCAAGGAAAAATTCCACTTATTTTGCTTCAGAGATTTCTGTAAATACGTAATGAAATACTGTCCAAATTCAAAAGTCCAAAAATGATGCTTGAGAGTTCTAAAAATGCATCTTACTTATCCTGCTAACAATCTCCTTAACTCACTTGTACAACAGATACATGTGAGGCTACCCTGATGAATGGCTTACCTTGACTTGTTGTATGGAGTAAACACTACAGCATACCCTAATGTTCAACAGACCAGTAACAGGGCAGTTGCAAGCTTAATGCCTTTTATTTAAAGGTTTCAGGGTATGCGCAGAAAGTGCCATCACTTACCACACATCAGCACCATTGGCAACATGCTCCTCACCGGCACCCACGCTCTCCCGTCCATACTGGTGGGACACAGTGAGGACTGATGCTTGCAACTCAAGTCCATACACAAAGGACTGTTTCTGGTTCACCTCACCAAACCACTCTCTGAGTTCTGATGGGCTCACGTCCTAGTACTGCCAGTACTGCCTGAACAGCAGGTGCACCGGGAGCTTGGGGGCCTGGGTAGGGACAGGGAGGAACCAGACAGACCTGGCCCTTGTGTTCAAAAGTCTGGGGAGACTGAAGCTGGCAAGATCCACCCCCAAGGCACTCTGTGCCTCTAGTAACTCATCTCCTAAGCAGGAAGACTCCTAAAGGTAAAGAGAATTTACTCCCTGATCCAGATGTCATGGAGCCTATGCCATGCCTAGAACTTGCAGTGAGAGAGAAATGTTCCTGGGGCTGGTCCACAGCAGTGCCACACTTCGGCTCCTGGGGCCCCTGCCCATCTCCCTCAGGTGCAAGTAGTCAGCAAGTCCCTGGGCCTCTGCCATCCATCTAAAGAACTCCAGACTGGGGCCCCCTTCCCACTCTAGGTTCACCAGGAAAAGTGCAGGTGCTGTGTGGAAAACGGTTAAAAACAGCCAGCCAACACTTTGTTCTTCCCCTGGAAACCTTCCCCACGTCTATACCAGTGGCTTCCTACATGGGATCTGTCCTGACAGCTGGCACAACCAGCGGCAGCTGGAACCATCCTCTCTGAGGGCTGTGTCCCCTTCTGCTGTGACCCAGGAGTCCGCATGCAGCACACACCAGTCCCATGTGGCAAGGGAAGTTTTCTGCTCTGTGTATAAAAATGCCAAGAGCTGACTTCTCCCTATGTGCTAATTTAAAACCAAAACGGTAAAAAATAAAATAAAATAAAACCAAACTGGCCTTATCCAGGTCATATGTGATTAAAATATTAGCCCGGAAAAAGCCTAATTAGATCTAGAAGTCAGGAGTTGATAAACACGTTTCTGACTTTCCAGATATTCACAAAATCTGACAAAGTATCAAGCTGGCTGTTTTTCCTTTGGTGCTAGGAACTGAGCCCAAGGCATATTACCCTGAGCGACATCTTCAGTCTTATAAAACAATTTTCATTTTGTGACAGGGTCTAGCTAGGTTGCTCAAGTGCCCAGGCTGGGCTCCTCCTGCCCCAGCCACCCAGAGTGCTGGTATTACAAGTGTGTACCAGCACACCTGGCTCAAAAAATCAATTTGCGCTGGGCATGGTGGCACATGCCTGTGATCGCATCACTTGGGAGGCTGAGACAAGAGGATCACCACAAGTTCAAGGCCAGTCTGGACTACATAGTGAGTTCAAGGCCAGCCTGAACTACATAGCTGAGACCCTATCTTCAAAAAAATTTTTTTTTAAATCGACTTGTAAATTTTAACTAAAATCACACCCATCTGTAATGTACCTTGGGCTCAAGGTAAATTACCAGATTTCTCTACTTCAAGCTCTGAAAGCTCTAGAATCTGTAAAACCATGGGAATCTGGCCAGCAGTCAACTCGTCTGCATGCTGCACTTGGATTAGACAATGGAAGCTCTTTAAACCAGAGTTATAGGCGCCCTCGAGCACACTGTGAGCTCATTCTGGCTTTAAACACTTCAGGAGGAAGGGAGGGAGGATTCCATCTCTGCACCCTTAGGACTTAGGTGGTTTCTACTTGTGTACTGGGAGTAAGGGGGTGTGTTTTAAAACTTTTTTGATTTTTAAAGACTCAGCCTGCTAGACATGTGTTCACTTTGTGAGAATCTACTAAGCTATATGCTGTGTTCACTTGCACCATATGACTGTTTTACTTCAGGCTTAAAAAAAAATTAAATACAACAATCAGTGATGGCCTGTGGTGCAGTAACATCTGATTTACTTTTAAAAATCATTTATTGAAACTTAGGTTAATATTAAAGGAATATAGTTTTAAAACAAGAGATTACATATACTGTATATTCAAACTGGCTTTACAGTGTTGT
Organism: Heterocephalus glaber; assembly: GCF_000247695.1. The sequence goes on along the minus strand of NW_004624775.1, from coordinate 18,360,114 downwards.
TAAGTGTCAATAAACTTCTAGTTTTCCCATAATTAGGGTAAGACAGAATCTGGCCTGAATATTCAGCAACACAATGCCATATAACATCTCTATTAAAATGCAAAGAATAAAACAGCAAATAATCCATAACAACTACTTATATAGATCACCTTCACCTAGAGCCATTAGGAAAAAACTGTTCTCAGATGTATTTTTATTAAACTACTAAAAGGAAGTTACTTTAATAAGGTCACTTTTATAAAAGTTTAAATTTTAGACAAATCCTTCAATATCTGGAATAACTGAATCTATTTTTCCAATATACTGGTGGTTTTGCATAGTTTTATTGAGGCACAATTGATATATCAAAAAGGGTCATATTTAATGTATATAACAATTTGATGTGCTTGGACATATCATGCACAGGCTTGTGATACCACCAATCACCACAATCAAGATGAAAAACACACTGCCACCTCCCAAAATTCCCTATGTCCTTGTCCTCCCTCCTTCCTTTTTTTTTTTTTTTTCATGGTTAGAACACTGAACACAGGATCTACCCTCTTAAATTTTTTTTTTTTTTTTGGCACCAGGGATCAAACTCAGGACCTTACACTTGCCAGGCAGGCACTGTGCCACTAAGCTAAATCCTTGGCCTTACCCTCTTAAATTTTTTAAATGTACCACACCATATTGTTATCTACAGGAATCTCACATAGGCTGTGTGTGGTACATTACTTATTTGTTTAAAGTATGTTGGCACTGTATTTCTTTTCAAATACATTTCTGTCTATGTATGAGATGGAGTCTTGCTATGTAGTCCAGGCTGGCCTTGCAACTCACTATATAGCCCAGGGCTGGCCTCAAACTCAAAATGATCCTCCCATCTCTGCTTCCCAGAGTGCTGGGATTATAGGCGTGCACCACCACACCCAGCTCAATATTTATTTATTTTATAAAGACCTAACCCAATACCTGGGACTGAAACTGGTCTGAGAGAATTTAATTTTTCCAAGTGTTAAAGATAGTCTCACCTAATATTATAAGTAGGAATCTTAATATTTGTCAGAAAAGAATACCCATGAGAAAAAGATGTAAGTGCTCAATCGAGCTGCCTACCTTGGCATCCCAGTCTTTATTTAGATAATATATACATGTCACACATCTTCCATCTCCATTTGGATTATCCACGTGGCGAACATAACCTGTTCCATTGCCTGGGTAACAAGCAACCATGGCCTGCAATAACAATAATGATTTTTAAAGTCTGTATGTGGACCTAAGGGAGAACAGCAGTGTATAAAAAACAGCCCTGAATTTTGGCTGCTCCGACTTACACTCACATTCTTCTCTCTTACAGGATTCACATGGCAGGTAACAGGCCAGAAAGCTACTGACATTTATATAAGGAAGCAGGAGGATGGGGGACAGTCCAGGGCCTGGGGACTTCAGTTGAGCATGACAGAGGGCCAGCACTGGAGATCAAGGAGTGGCACAGCTGTGGTCCCTGGGTGGCCACAAGCCAGCGCCCTGCTTGAAAGAGCAAAGGTCAGGAGTTCAAACCCCATTGCTGGATCTTCACATACTCTCATGATCAAGGTCAGAAGAGTTTCTATCATGCTCCACCCACGGAGTCTCTTCTTTCTCCCTGCTCAGAACACCTGTGTCCCACACCAGAGAGGTGGGTGGTCCCAGACACCATCTGATGCCTTTCTGAAAGCCACTGGCAAAGGTGAACATCATTCATTCATTAACTTATTTGCAGTGCAAGGGATGAACCCAGGGCTTCATCCAAGTGCTCTACCACTGTACTCCACCATTGGTGAAGATTGGCATAATTTAGATGGGTAACTCCAAATATCAATTCATTTAATGTTTGTGATTATTTTTTTAAATACTAAAGAACAAATTAGTATATTGACACACACCCCCCTTGCTTTTGAGGCAGGGTCTCACTTTGTGTATTGCAAGCTGGCTTTGAACTCACTATGTAGCCCAGGCTGGCTTTAAATTCACAGTGATTCTCCTGCTTCAGCCTCCCCAGTGCTAGGACTAAAGGCATGCGCTACCACACCCAGCCCGAACCCCTCTTCAAAATCAGAAAGAAAACCATGTTTTTGCTTAACCTGTAACCAGACACGGTTCAGAAGATTGCTGGGTGTTAAGCATGGAGTGGGAGAGGAACCCCAATACAAAGCACAAAGTCTCTTACATCCTGTAGGCTTATGTGCCTCATGATCAACTGAAATGGCAGGGCTGATTTAAAAACATTCCCAGGCCTGTAATCCCAGCCCTTGGGAGGCTGAGGCAGGGAGATCCTTGTGAGTCTGAGGCCAGCCTGGGCTACATAGTAAGTTCAAGGCCAGCAAGCTACATAGCAAGACCCTGTCTCAAAAACAAAAACAAAAACAAAACATCCCAGGGAAGAAAACAAAGACAAAGATGTTCAACATTGCCAGTTATTCTTGAAATCCTTTACTTCTCCATGTATTAAAGTCAATGGATCCACACAGATATATAAAACATTCAATTACTCTTCCCTTATATTAAGACAAATGACAAATGCTAAATTTTAAAATTCATGTTCAACTGATCAGAGAAACAGTGACTCAGTGATTCCATCTCAGGGGACTAAGATGCATTTTAAATTTCATCCTTTTTTCCTTGTGGTACTGGGGACTGAACTCAGGGCTTTCATACTAAGCTACATCCCAAGCCTTTTATCTTTTAGAGCCTAAATTGCTCAGTCTGGGCTCAAATTTTCAATCCTCTTGCCTCAGCTTCCCAGAGTACTAGGATTATAGATGTGTACTACCACACCCGGCTTAAACCTGTATCCCTAAAAAGAAAACAATCTGGCTGCCTTAGGCATCCTGACTTGCTCTAAGAGCAGATTTCTTGGTGACCTTACAGTAGGTTTTTATTTTTTTCTAACTCAAGGCAAACTGAGACTCAAGGCTTCTTCTTTTAGCACTGGGGTTTGGCAAGGCCAGGAGGTGGCACAGGCCTGGGTGTGTAAGACTGTTCCATGAATGGCGAACCCAAGTGATTCCATCACCAGCTGCCAGAGAAAGGGTCTCAGAGCAAGACTCAGATGACAACCACAAGAGGCCACCGATTTAACATCAGAGTTAACGCCGGTGCAGTGACCTAGGAAAGTCATGGTGAGTTAAGAAGGGGAGGAAACTCTGGACTCAAACTCCTTCCTACAGCCAGTTCATCTCAGAAGGTAAGCTGGCTCCTCTGACCACCTGGCACTCGCCCCTCTGGTGTGGAGAAGAAAGGGCAAACCTTTCTCCAGTTCACCCCATCCATTCCATCCATCCACTTAGCAAATCTGTCTTGAGACCTAGTACGTCCAGGACAGGGCTAGGGCGACAGTGGTGAAAGGAGACCAAGTCTCTGGCTGTCATTTATTATGAAATGTGATCCAATAAACATGGAATGGAATGTTCAGTAGCAGGAAGTTATCTTTCCATGAGCTATGGAAGAAAACTGAGTAAGGCTGCAACAATGGTGGCATGATATTCTAGGACACCATTAGGGCAGAAGTCATTTCCAAGGCACTGCCCTCTGAGCAGGCAGGCCACACCGGAGGGGGACAGAGGGGACATTTAGGGGTGGCAGCTACTGTGGTTGGGCAGCGTGGAACATAAGAGAGCTGGCCAGGGAGGCTGGGTTGAGCAAGCAGGGCTAGGAGCCCAGAAAGAAGAAAGCCACACTAGGCAGCTAGACCTGTAAGCCAAGACGGGAAACACATCTGCTTGGTGCTTCAGGAAGAGCAGTTCCCATTTTGTATGAACGAAAACTAACAACGGCAATAACCTCAGTATCACTCACCACTGACATTTACTGGGTGTTTACTATTTGTCAAGCACTATTCTCAGCGATTCCTGTGTAATAACTCACCTGACATACCTGGCGAAGTAAACACCCTTACTCTCACCTTCATTTAATTGTTAAGAAAGTGAAGGCCAGAAAGGCTAATGCGTGTCTCAAAGCCTGGCCAGGTGGATGCTGGGAATCTGGTTCACAACCCATGTAATCAGCCCCGGCTAGACTGCTGGGATGGAGAACAAAGACGTAAGTCAGCTACTGAAGGCAGAAGATCACTGTGGTGCACCAGCAGGAAGAAGCACGAGGCTGACCCTATAAATCAGTCATGAGGTTGCCGTTAACCATGACCCAGCCCTGGGTGAACAAGAAGGAGCAGTGTTGACAACGTGTGTCCAGTAGGAAGGGTATCCCAGCATGGTCACGAGGAGCTGGGTACCCCAGAATGGAATGCAGCTGGTACATCAGAATTCCAAGTAAGATTTTTTTTTAAAGGATGCAATGAAAGTTTTAAACTTTCAAAGTTTCAAAGAAAAGTTTTAGTTTAATTAAATAAAATGCATTAAATTGCATTAAGTTTTTTCTTTTTCTTTTGGTTTTTGAGGCCGGATACAGTTCAGGCTTGGCCTTGAATGCTGGGTGATCTTCCAGCCTCAGACTCCTGAGTGCTGGGATTACAGGCGTGTGCCACCACACTCAGCTACATTAAGTTTTCTGAACCCTGACATAGCTGAGCTACCTGCATCTAAACATGATTCCAAGGGCAGTGTTACAGTTTAGATCTGGAATGTCCCCCCAAAAGTCTCATGTATTCATGTTGGAAGGTGACTGGATCAAGAGCACTGTACCCATCAGTGAACTGCTGAGTTCACAGCTCAAAGTGCTGCTAGGAGAGGGAATCTGTCTAGAGGAAGCAGGCCACGCCCTGGCTCCTTCCAGCTTTCCGCTTCCAGATGCCAGGAGGTAGTGTCCCGGCAACATGAAACTAACAGGGCAGCCATCACCATGCTGGCCTTGTAGCACTTCCTCTCTTCTGCTCAGGGGCTCAGGACACTGGAGATTTAGACAGGAGGAGAGGAAAGGAGACACGTGTGCTACTCAGCCTGCATTTAACCTTCCACTCAATGAACTACCAATGCCAGCTGGAGCAAAGGTGGTAATCCTGATTTTGGTTGTAAAAGAATAAAAATGGGCAGCAATAAACCCCAGCAAATTAGAAAGCCTGAAAAGGAAACAACACAATTCTCACATGTAACTCTGAGGCCATGCTCCTAGGCCATCTCAAAGTGACCCCAACTTTAAATACTTCAACTTCCCATGAGGAAAACCTATTCAACATAAGCAAAACAACTAAATACTACCTTTCTTCCTCGCTGGTATGAAAATATACATGTTCAAGGATGTTCTTAAGATAGGAAACACCATAAATGTGTTTTTCCCTCTGAGAATAAAAGGAAGGAAGAGGCTTGTGATACCTCTTTGGAGTCTGAAGGCGTTTATTTCAAGCATTAGCACACTTCAATATGAAGGTGAACCAGTGAACTTTTGTTTTTAAAATTTTCCTTTTTGAAGTGAATTACTAAAAATCAGATTCACAGCTAAGAAAACTAAAATTTGATGGTACGTTACCTGTAGCCTCCAACGTTAGCAGTTGCTCTGGAAAAGAACCAAACACAGAAACCACACATAAGCTCAGTCACAGCTAAGGAAAGCACACAGGTTAGGGTAATAAACACCATAAGACAGGCATCCAAGCGCCCACATACAAAGACATGACCCACTGTCATGGGAATAGGGCACCTGGAAAGACCTGAGATAGAGACAACAACAAGTGAAAATCATAAGTCTGCCAGAGCAGGGAAAATTCCAAGTACTAGAGGGAACAAAACAGGCGCACAAAGGGAGACTACAGAAGACACAAAAAGGGAACACCGTGGCAGATGTGTGGTGGTGACATGGGGGCAGAGCAGGAAAGCAGGCAAGCAGCTTTGGAGGTGATCACAGAATTGCTGAGGATGGTCACCTTGCAGCCAGAACTGGCTGGATGTGCACAGAATCACTTGGGCTGCTTCCCAAAAGCAATGACCCCTAGCCCCTCCACCTGAGATTATGGATTTGAATACAGGGGATGAAGCCTGGGGTCCTGTACTTTTAAACAAGCACTCCATTCTGACTGGCAAAGGGCCAAGAACAAAGGGCTGGGAATTGTGATAAAAGAATAAATCTCAATTTCATAAACATCACTCAGGCTACTTGCTGAAGATGAAGGATGACTTGGAAGAAGAGGTTATAGACCCAGAAACGAGAGATAGGAGTCAGAGTAAAGGGCAGTGGAAATGGAAAGTGCAGGGTGGTCTACAGCTGTGGTGAGGGAGGAGGAAAAATTCACACTAAAAATTTAAACATTAAAAATATCCACATCAGGGGCCAGGGATTTAGCTCAGTGGTGCCACCGCCTGCCTCACAAGTACAAGGTCCCAAGTTCAATCCCGGTACCAAAAAAAAAAAAAAAAAATCCACATCACTCGCTAAATACTGACCAAGCACTTACCAGGTATTTGGCACTGTCCAGGATATGGAATGAACAGAAAGAAGGGTAACTGCCTCCGGGGACACTACTCCACAGGAGGAGAAGGGGCAGAACAGCTAAGTCCACACACAATATAATGGGTCGTATGCTGGAAGGGGGACTAGGAAAAGTAATGAGGAACGGGAAACATGGTGCTGGGGATCATTTATAGAGATTTCAGATGGACCTGAGGGAGGGAGGGAAGACAGCTAAGCAAATCTGAGAGCTGAAGAAAGGGCTGCTCTAGGCGGAAGCAATGGCAGCTTGTGAGAAGGTGAGGAGGAGGCGGAGGCGGCGGAGGTGGGGCAGTGTGGTGCAGAGAAGGGCGCCGGGCAGACACAGGGTAGGAGGGAGCCAGGTAGGCAAGGGTAGGGCAGAGATCATGGAGGGCACTGGGGGCCACACTGGAGGGAGTAAGAGGGGAGGCGTGGAGGGTTCTCAGGGGTCTGATGGCCATGCAGAGCTGCGGGAAAGGGGAACCACAGCCCAGGCCCGTTCCTATTCCCACAGCTGTACTAGCACGCTAATCTACAATTTTCTCAATGATTTAAAAATCACACAAATGAAGGAATTCACCAATTTAACTTTTCTGAGTAGTGGCATGTACAACTCTCACACACCCAAGCCAGTATCACAAGAAAAGCCTCTGTGACCTGAACTAGAATCAACACAATGAACTCTAATGCAACCAAAGTAAATCTTAAATGGCAAGAATCACCATACAAAGGTCAAAAGCAACAACCACCATTTATTGAGAAACTACTACGCGCAAGTCCCCATGTTAGTCATTCTTTCACTCGATTCTTACAATCCCTGGGAGACAGGCATTATTCTCATTTTGCACGGCCAGCTATACAACCAACATGGGTAAGGCAGTGTGGCAGAACACACATCTTTAAGGAAGAAAAGAAAAAAAGACCCAGGGATTCTGGTGGACCATGAACTAAAACAGCTGCTGTGCTAAAAGCTACTGCAACAGGAAGAGACTGAGCCATTTTACCAGGTTCTGTAAACTCAGACCACATCTGGAGCCTGCATCCACTTCTAAGGATACATGGGAGAAACAACGCTGACAAGCTGGGGTCAGATGTTTAAAAAAACGAGTGGCCCCAGTGGTTGGGGACAATGCAGTTGGGGATGGGGTAGCAGGCTGGGCAAGGGACGACGCATTCATGCATTCTGGGGCACAGGAACCACATTGGTTATGTGTAGCACCACGTCGTATGTATGTTTTCCAATTTGCAAAACTGCTTTTCCGTCACCAAAAGGACTGCGAAGTAAAAGGAAGAACACAGAGAGTAACCACACGGGCTCAGGAGCCAGGTTCTCTGCACACGAGCTCTGACTGCACTACTGACAGCTGTCACTCTGGTAAGTGATTTAACGCTCTGTCCAACCCCAGGCCTCTATAGTGAAAATGGTAATGGTTTGCCCCCTGCAAAGCTAACACCCTAGCACAAGAGAGTGCAGAGCGTGGTGCCCAGAGACACTGACACCAGCTGTGCCCAACCACGAGGAACCATGGAGAAGTCCCGAGTCCCTGGGATTGTTTCCTCACTTGAAAAGCTAGGATAGGGCTGGGGATTTAGCTCAGTGGTTCTGCCGCCTGCCTCGAAAGCCCAAGGACCAGAGTTCTATCTGCAGTACCAAAAAAAAAAAAAAAAAAGAAAAGAAAAGCTAGGAGATCACCACTCAGCCAGGTGAGCCAGATGTGGTGGTGCACTTGTAATCCCAGCACTTGGGAGGCTGAAGCAGAAGGATGGCTGCATGTTCTAGGCCAGCCTATGCTACATAATGAGTTCAAGGACAGCCACACAGTGAGACCCAGTATCAAAAAAAAAAAAAAAAAAGGGACTGGAGGGTGTTGTGCAAATGCAATTTCCTTCTTCCTTGTCAAACATCTTCACCATAGTGTCTTAGAGTGCCTGCTATGGTGCCAGGCACCTTGACAAGTGTAATCTCCATGCTCTCAGTGAATCTTCACAGTCAACAACCGCCACTCTCTCTCTACACTGAAAGACAGGAGGCTTGGAGTGGCCACAAAGCTCTCAGTCAGCCAGACTGAGAAACCAGGCCTACTGGGATCTCTGGCCCTGTCCTAGGCCTCCTCTCTACATGGCCTTTTCTATTTATATGTCTCTACAGCTAAGCTCAGCAAAATGCCTCATGTAAGCAAGACATGGTACTCACCAGTAATATCAGCACTCTGAGAGGCTGAAGCAGGTGGATTACAAGTTCAAGGTCAGCCTGGGCAAACTTTTAAAAATGTTTTTAAATAGTGGGGGACAAGGTGTGGTGGCACACGCCCATAATCCCAGCACTCGGGAGGCTGAGGTGGGAGGATTGCCAGGAGTTCAAGACCAGCCTGGGCTACACAGTGAGTTCAGGGCCAGCCTGAACTACAAAGGGTGACACTGCCTCAAAACACCAAAAAAAAAAAAAAAAAAAAGTGGGGGGACTAGGGATGTAGGTCAGTGTGAAGTCCTGGGTTCAATCCCCTGTACCCCCAAAAATCAAGAAAAAGAAAGAAGAAAAGAAAAAAAAAGAAAGAAAAAGAGCATATGGCCAAGCCCATCAGAGCAATGGGCTCAATTCAGAATTTCTGTGGAAGCCCTAGTAAGAGACACTCCCTTTCTTGTGTGTTCCCAGGATGCGATGCTGAAACCAGGGTGGCTGAACTGCTGTCACCTGAGCAGGGCACACCAGACTGTAGCCAGTATAGAAAGGAAAAGCTTCTGATTTTGATTCTGAGTCTGTTGGTGGACCAAACTTCTAACAGCTGGAGCCAAGGGATTCACTTTACTGGTGAATGTCTATGGTTTGCACACACCCATCTGAAGGACCTTTTGTTCTGTTTTGGCCATTTCTATGTGAGAAGATCTGGTACCTGGTGACTCAGAAGAACTCCCAACCATAACCATAACCATAGTCCTAAATCAGTGACTCAGAATATACCAGAGCTCCTTTCAAAGAGCATCCAGTGGAGGCCTATTCCCCAGTAATACAGAACACATGCCCCCTGCAGTCTCTCACTCCAGAATCCTAAGAGTCACCCCAGACTGAAACTTCATCCGTTATCTAATCACAGGGTCCTGTTCACTATGTACAGCTGGACAGGAAAGAAATTTTCCTATCCCTGGCAGACAAAAGCAAGGGCAGGGTGCCTCCCACCTTTCATGAGCCCTCAAGGGGGCGCCCATCATCCTCCTCATCTGCCCACCTGTGGCTGTTTCCCATCCAGGACAGACGATGGCTAACTTCTTTATTCCTCAACCTCACCCTGCAAACTCACAATTTTAGTTGAATCCAATCTTTGCATCTCCCCCAGCCAAGTTACTTAGCATCGCTGGAAAAAGTTATAACCCTGCAGACTGACAAAACTATAAGTTGTTCCTGACTTCAATGTGATCTTCAGAACTTCCTGGCAATTTCCATGTTCCTCATCAGATTTGTTGATATTCCTCAAAATGGCTATTTCAAACCTCTATGACTCACCTCACCCAGCCAGTATTTTAGCCCCAACTTACCTATTTTCCCCCAGTACTGGGGTTTAACACAGGGCCTTTTCACTGAGCTACATCCCCAGCTTTTTCATTTTGAAGCAGTCCACTACCATGTCTGGCTGACTCAACTTTCTAATTCACTAGATGGAGATGTTTTCTATCCACCTGAGATACTGAAGACAACCAGGTGACACTTCCTCATCTTCTTACCCCTAGGTTTCTTACTGTGGCTAAACCTACAACTTTCATCATCTGATTCTCTCAGAGGAATGGCTGGAGTACAGTATAGTGCTGCAGCAGATAAAAAGAGCTGTTCTTTCTGCCAAGGGTCACTGGAATTTTAATATGCATACAAATCACCTGGCAACACTGTTACAAATATTCAGATTCAGTAAGTCTGGAGCCAGCTCAAGGTTTGCAGCTGGTCTGAGGGCAGTATTTAGAGCAGCAGGTTCTCAATCACATCCAGTCTCATCTCTTCCCAGACCATACTCCTAAGTCAGTTCCTGTATTTCCCCTGTCTTCAGCATCAGCTTCTCCATGGGTGGCCCCCTTCCACAATATATTCCGCATTGTCTATTCTAAAATCAATCCTCCTCTTTTCTGCTTTCAGCTACCCCTAATCTTTCCCATTCTGCTTACCTCCACAGACAGGTTTCTATGAGAAAGAGTGTTAGGTCAATGGTTCCAAATTTCCCTGGCTCATAGAACCTTAAGTGACTGTAGTTTTTCCATGGCACTCTCAAGCCAGAAGTACCTAATAGTTACTTTTGTTAATTAAAAAAGGCCTAATCACTTAGTTTTAAAACCATAACAATTTAGTGCCTCCTGGGCACTGCTCAACTTTCAAAACCTTGGAATCGAGATGGGACACCAACAGCCTCAATTCCTGTTCCACACTGATTTTCAGGAGGGAAAGACTTTCTATCAGACCAAGTACTAAGAATTCAGCTTCACAGAGAGATGACATCACCAGAAGGAACATAAGGATCTAATGTTGTGGCCTCCAACAGATGTTGGTATGTTGCCCTTGAAACTTAAAAATATTCTACAGCGTCCTTGCGAGCTTGCTACAGTGCTCTGGGGTGCCTAGGTATACGACTTGGATAAAGGTGGGTCTAGGTCATCCTCAGTGTTGCAGCATCCCCACTGATTAGGAGGCTGCTTGAAATGCACAATCTGGAGAATGACCCAGTCTACTGCTTCAGAATCTCCTTTTGAACAAGATTCTCCAACTGACTCATGAGTTCAGAGACCAAAAGCGCTGGTGTATAGTCCCTGTCTACCACCTCCACTTACACTCAGATCGCTGCCTTCAAACATCTGCTCTCACAACACCAATGAGGTTATCCCAAAGTCCAAAACTGCTCCCCCTCCTTTTTTTTTTTTTGGTTCCGGGGATCGAACTCAGGACCTTGCACTTGCAAGGCTGGCACCGGAACCACTGAGCTAAATCCCCAGCCTCCCCTCCTTTTTAAATAAGAGTGATAAATGTTCTTTAGGTCCGATCCTAACAAAGCCTCTCTAAGTTGTCCGGTATTATTCATTTCGAAGCTCTGCTCTTCTTTGTCTCTGAACTACCACTGTCCTCTCGTTACCTTCCTCCTCTTTCCCCTTGAATTTCCCCTGCCCATTCCTCCACAGGTGGATTGGGCTTCATTCCTCCTGTCAGTTTTTGCCACCAGCACTGTTCTTGCTCCACATAACCTGCTCAGTCCCAGGGGACAGCATTTCAATCTCTGGCTGACCACTGTGGTCCAGGCTGTTCTCCAGAGCCTCAGACCTACAAAACTAACAATATGGATCTGCACAGGTGCAGCAAACCCAACAGTTCAAACAGCTTATCTGCATTTTCCCTCACCCACATGGTTCTTCTTTCTTTCACTGAATGGCATATTGTTCAGCCAGTTTCCCTAGAGAAACTCAGAAACCATCCCTGGCTCACCCCTCTCCGTTCTTTGATTTACACCATCAATCACATCTCAAAAATGCTTGCTATGTGGCCATCTGTGTTTTTATTATGTTTTGGTTTGTTTTGCTTTTCAGGTGGGGGGAAGTACTGGAGATGGAAACTGGCCTCAGGCATGCTAGGCAAGCACTCTACCAGAGCCACATCCCAGCCCCATGCTGCCAATCTGTGTGCATCTCTCCATCCTCAGTGCCTCCTTATCTTCTGCTTGGATGCCAATCACTGTCTCTTAACTCATGCCCTCCTGCAGGACTGCCATGCCTTGCTACAGAGTATTCCCCACATTCCAAAATCCACATATCCCATTTCTTTATACTCCCCCAAAACCGTGGCCTATCAAAAAAAGGAAGTGAATACTGTATTTGTTTCTAAGGCTCCTGTAACAAACTGCCACAAACTTGATGACTTACAGTAACAGAAATTTATTTGTCTTGCAGTTCTGGAAGCCAGAGTCTAAAAGCAAGGGTTGGTGGAACCTGCTCGAGCTGCCCTGAGCAGCCTGAGATAAGGCAGCATATTACCTACTTTAGAAAAGTTAAGAAAATATTTATGAGATTCATACAATCAAGAAAATGTAAGCCAATTGTTTGGGGTTTAAAAGACCTGTTTTTGTGTTTTTTTGCAAACTTGCTGTTTGTGAAAGCCTTCTAGAAGAGTTGGAAATGTGCTCTGGGTATCTGAGATCCTAGAAGTACATTTGTATGTCCCTCATCAACTGGGAGTATAACCAATCCCAGTTTTCTTAGATTCAAATGTGAATTAGGATCTGTCAGCCTTCACCCTGGATTCTGACTCTGATTCAGGAGATCTGCAACAGGCCTTAACAAGATCATGACTTTGATACAAACCTGGGGAAAACTTAAGTGTTTTAAGGTCAACGGGAATTTTACTACTGGCCAATACTGATACATGAAAAATGAAACTACTCTAATATTTATGCTATCAAAACAATGTCCCTTTGAGCAAAATGTCTGAGTGTGAGTTTGTCTTTGCTGAAGTTAGAAATTTTGATGGTGCATTTCAAAAATTATTTCAATAAGGACTCATTTGATAAATATTTGCCTTATCTCAACTTTTTAAAGTGAAGAAATTTCTGTAATGCACAGAGCAAGATCAAATAGGTGACCTGAAAATAAATACACCCCTCAAAACATGCATAAATAGAAACATGCTTTGCATGATGTCACTAAAAGGTCATATTCTAGATTCAGACTGTTCTGGATTGTGTAATTTATTGGCTGCATGATTTGAGACAAATTTTTAAGTCTCTCTGGGCCTCAGTTTCTTTAACTGTAAAATGAGGAAAATAGTGTTTGGTACATAGGAAGCACCCAATCAACAATGGCAATATATTCATACAAAAATGTTCATTAACCTGTCAATGCTACTTCTAAAAATTTTTCTTGGAGCCGGGTGTGATGGTGCACGCCTGTAATCCCAGCACTCCAGAGGTCAAGGCAGGAGGACTACCATGAGTTTGAGGCCAGCCTGGGCTATTTAGTGAGTTCAAGGTCAGGGTGAACTACATAGTAAGACCTTGTCGCACAAAATTAAATAAATAAATGAATGAATGAATAAATAAATAAATTTTTCTTACAAAAACCTTCTAAACAGGCACAAGAAATGTGACTTCAAGAACATCTCAGCCAGGTGTAGTGCATGCCGATAATCCCAGCACTCAGGATGCTGAGGCAGAAGGACTGCCATAAGTTCAAGGCCAGCCTGGGCTACACAGTAAGACCCTGTCTCAAAAAACTAAAAAACATCTAATATACAATTATTTATCAGAAAAATAACCTAAACTTTAACCAGGAGGAGCTAGGTAAATAATCCACAGTGCCATCTTTCACTAGCTGATGTTTCTCAGACTCCACCCTACTGCACAGGAGACAAGATCGCGTCATTTTACACAGAACAGCACCTCACACTCTGCTATCTAGTCACCAGATGGTGGACACTTGGGGTGTTTCCTATTTTGGGCAATAATGAATAAAAATGCTCAAGTCTTTCGACGGACAAGCCTTCTTTTGTCTTGGTAGATAAATACCAACCAGGGGAATTCCTGGGTCATATAAGTTCCTTTTTAACTTTCTGCGAAAGAGGCAGTGTGTTTTCCACAGTGGCTGTATCATTTTGCACTCCCCCAAGCAATGAATGCATACCAATTTATGAGGATTCCAGTTGCCCCATGTCCTGATAAAACTTGGTACTATCAATGCTCTTAATCTTAGCCATTCTAGTATATGTGTACCTTGTGGTTTTAGTTTTCATCACCACAATAATCAATGGTGTTGTGAATCTTTTTATATAGTAGCCATTTGTATATCTTCTCTTTTGAAATATCTATCCCAGTCTTTTGTCTACTCTTCTGTTGGGTTGTTTCAGAAATAAAAATTATTTTTATATTCCAAATACAAGTCATTTGTCAGATAAAGACTTTATAAACATAAACCAAAAAAAAAAAATCTGTATTTTCATCTTAACAGCGTCTTTCAATAAACAAATGATGTTAATGCTGACAAAGTTCAATTTATCACTTTTCTTTTCTTACAGTTCAACTTTTGTGTTCCAGGAAATCACCTATCTTGAGATCACAAGGATTTTCTCTTGTGTTTTCCCTTTAAATTGTGTGGATTTAGGTCTTACTTTTAGATCAATGATCCATTCTGAGTCAATTTTTGTGTAATGTGTGATGTCAAAGCCAAGGCTTGTTTTTCCCATATAAACGTGCAAGCATCCCAACACACCATTATTGGGGGGAGGGGCCTTTCTTGCCAAAATCTAAACTATCTCGGTATCTTCATTTTTTAAAAAATCAGGGCTACTGGGCAGGGCGGCAAACACCTGTAATCTCAGCATGGGGGGTAGGTGCTGAGGCAGGAGGATCACTGCGAGTTCGAGGCCAGTCTGGGCTACATAGTGAGTTCAATGCCAGCCTAAACTGTACAGTGAAACCCTGTCACAAACCAACCAACTAACTAACAAACAAATCAGGGCTAAGGGTATGGCTCAGTGGTAGAGTGTGCTGCTTACACAGAATGTGTGTAGGGGAGAAATCAACTATCTTTTGAGTGTAGGTTTACTGTAGAATTTTTAATCCTATTCCATCAATCTGTACCTATTTATTTTTAACCCGTAAATTATTTGGGAGTATGTTGTTTAATTTATGGGATTTTCAAGATTTATTTATTCTTTTTTGGTGGTTTTTGCTGCTATTTTGGTGTACTAGGGGTGGAACCCAGGACCTCGCACATATTAGGCAACTACTCTACCACTGAGCTGCATCCTCATCACTTCCTCCCCCCATTTTTAGAGGTACTGAAGATTGAACCCAGGGCCTTTATACTAAGCTACACACATCCCCAGCCCTTTTTTTTTTTTTTTTGATACCGGGGATCGAACTCAGGTCCCTGCGCTTGTGCAGCAGGGGACAAAACCACTGAGCTAAGCCCTCCAGCCCTTTTTTTGAGACAGGGTTTCACTAAGTCACTAACTTGTCCAGGCTGGGCTCGAATTTGTGATCCTCCTGCCTCATCCTCTCAGAGTGCTGAGATTACAGGCGTGCACCACTATGCCTGGCTTCTAGTTTTGATTTCTAATTTAATTCCACTGTGGCTGAAGAACATACTCTGTATGATTTCAATTCCATTAAGTTTACTGAGACTTGTTTCCTGACCTAGCATGCAATATGCTCTGGTGTGTTTAAAGGAATGTATCCTGTGCAGGATTCCCACAACATCTATCAGTCAGGCTGGGCTGGCTGGCAGAGTCTGAATCTTTTACATCCTTGCTGATTTTCCACTTGTTCTAACAATTATTGAGAAAGAAACATTGAAATCTCCAAATTAACCATTAATTTGCCTTCTGCTCCTTTCCAGTTTTTTTTTAAAAAATAACTTTATTATCAAACACACACACATACAAAAATTAAAACCATTCAAAGAAGAACAATGCAAGGGAAAAAAACCCAATAATATTCAAATACAGTAGAACTCAACCAAAACAAAACTGAAAAGCACTTAAACACTTTTCCATATAACTTAAGAAAAAAAAAAATCTCAAGCACCAACAAGACCCCAGAGGATGTGATTTGTTTCAGAAAGATCCCCCAAACCAGCCCTGAACAAATAGTGGTCCGGAAAAAAACTGCAGTTAGCTAGCAGACTCCACATAAGCCAAACTTCTCCCTAATTTAAATTTCAACACAGTCATATGACACGCAATGGAAACACAATCTGAGAAACGTTATTAGGCCATTTCATCCGTGTGTATCCTTAATTACACTTTCAGTTTCCCACACTAGAGAAACTATTCGGTATTTACACGTGTGTCCTATTTATTTCACTTAAGAGGATGGCCTCAATATGCATCCAGTTAGCTATAAATGACTCTAGTTTTTCATTCTTTATAGCTGAGTAGTAATCCATGTTATAAAAAAAAACACATCTTCTTTATCTAGTTTCCAGTTGACGGGCACTAGGGTTGTTTCCAAACTCTAGCTATTACAGACTGTGCCACTATAAACATAGGTGCACATAGATCACTGTGGTATGATTCTTTTAATTCTTTGGGGAAGATACCCAGTAGGGGAATGGCTGGGTCAAATGGGACCTCTAGCCCTAGTTCTTTGAGGTATCTCCATACTGATTTCCACAGTGGTTGCACCAGTCTGCACTCCCACCAACAATGGAGAAGGGTTCCTTTCTCCCCATACCCCGCCAGCATCTGTTATTGGATGATTTCTTTATAACAGCCATTCTTTCTGGGGTGAGGTGAAATCTCAGTGTTGTTTTCATCTGCATCTCTCGAATAACCAGTGATGCTGAACATTTTTTCATGTATTTATTTGCTGTTTTTACTTCTTTGTCTGAGAAATGTCTGTTCATTTCAGATGCCCATTTTTGAATTGGGTCTTTGAATTTGGGGGGGGTCTGATTTTTTTCAGTTCTTTATATATTCTCCATAGTAGTCCTTTGTCTAAGGTACAGTTGCTGAAAATGTTTTCCCACATTGTAGGTTGTCTCTTAGCTCTGTTGGTGGTTTCTCTTGCAGTGCAGAAGCTTTTTAATAAGATGAGATCCCAATTGTTGATTCTTTGTGCCAGTTCCCGTGCCACTGTGGTTTTGTTCATAAAGTCATTTCCTATGCCACTGTCTTCAAGAGTTCTACCTAACTTACCTTGCAGCAAATTTAGTGTTTCTGTCTTAATATTTAGATCTTTAATCCACTTCAATCTTAGTTTAGTGCATGGTGATAGTTATGGATCTAGTTTTAATCTCTGGCAGGTTGAAATCCAGTTTTTCCAACACCATTTATTAAAAAGGCTATCTTTCCTCCAATGAGGGTGGTTGGCTCCTTTGTCAAAGATGAGGTGGCTGACCATATCTGTAGTTGTTTCTGCATCTTCTAATCTATTCCACTGATCCTTGGGTCTGTTTCTTTGCCAATACCATGCTGTTTTTAATCACAGTAGCTTTGTAGTATAGTTTCAAGTTGGGGATTGTAATACACCCAGCCATATCTCTGTTGCCTAAAATTTCTTTTGCTATTCTAGGTCTCTTCTGGTTCCAAATGAATTTTTGGATTGTTTTCTCTAGTTCTGTGAATTATATTGTTGGAATTTCAATCGGCATTGCATTAAACCTATGTAATAGTTCTGGAAGTATGGCCATTTTCACTATATTGGTTCTTCCTATCCAGGAACAAGGGATGTCTTTCCATTTTCTTATATCCTCCTTGATCTCCTTTTTCAGAGTGCTATAGTTTTCATTGTAGAGGTCTTTTGCTTCCTTTGTTAGACTGACTCCTAGATATTTCATCTGCTCCTTTCCAGTTTTGCTTCATGTATTTTAGAGCATTGTAGTAGTTTTAAATTAAAAACATATTCACAAGGGAGCAAGCTCTTTCCCATAATATGCAAGATTTTTACAGCTGAAATATATTTACAGTTTCCAAACTCAAAAGATACCAAATGCTATAATTACAAAATATTTAAGCTGTATTATTCAAAGTATCCTGTAACTCAAAGCAGTAACTCTTCTATATATACCTAAATAGTGTTTCTTTTTTTTTTTAAACGAATTTGCATGTCATCCTTGCACAGAGTCCAAGCTAATCTCTGTATCACTCCAATTTTAGTGTATGTGCTGCCGAAGCAAGCACCTAAATAGTATATTTCTATAACCAAAATACATGTAAGTCAAATTCAACAACAGACACCAAATTCTATGAAGCTGACAACAGCCACCTGAGACACAATTAAGGGTAAAAAAGCCATAAAGCATGACTGAAAAATAGGCAAACTCCTAATTACCCTCTCTTACGTTAGAGAAGGAACAACTTTCAGGATTTGTTTTTAAAGTTTCCTATTAAGTTATAGACTACATGGCTTAAAAAAAGAAATACTAAGTAGTACTAACAAATAATAAAACAATGAAATCTATGCTTACATGAGTAAGAACTATAAATTCATTTATGAGATTTTTTTTTTGGTATCTGGGATCAAACTCAGGACCTTGCGCTTGTGAGGCAGAGGTGGTGCCATCATTTATGAGATCTGATCCACTCATTATAGCTTATTTGTATGCACGACTAGCTTTTAAATTCATTAATATTTAAGGGGGTTCAATTTTTAAATGTAGTTTAAATAAGTAAATTCATGATTATAAATAAAATATTTATTGCCTCTTGCCTTCCTCTGTTAAGGGGAGGCCTGGCAACAGAGAACCTTCCCTGGTCGAGTTACTTTACTACTTGCTACGTACTATTATCAGAAATGGCTCAAGATGCCTTTCCCAGCTGGCCATAGGTGCCTCCCTGCACAATAGACTGGCTTTAACTGAAAATAAGGGTCTGATACCCTAGTGTAAGCAAGTCACATTCTTGATCTAAAACTGAATCTTAAACGTTAACTCATGATGCAGTGTTAGCCAACACCTTAAACAACAGCAAACACTGGCATTAAGGAAACCCAAGGCCAAGTCCTAACAGCCTGAAAAGGGCCCTGGTGCAGAATTATGACTGAAGCTTCTATTTTTAAAACTTCAGGCTAATCTTACTGAAATGCCACTTTTAAATACAAACTAAAACAAAAGCCAACCACACCTGAATATGTGCCCCAGGAGTGGGGGACAGGACAGAGGAAGGGAAGACTCACAGTCCGGGGTTTGTCCTTAGTGATAAAGGTGCTCAGCCTTCCACAGGACAACTGCGCATCTGAGTCTACAGCAAGGAAGAGCTGAGCACTGTGTCTGAACACTGTCTGGAAGGTGTACCCACCCTCCAGGCAGAGATCCAGGCTTAGCCATGGCTGCTGTCCTGGTACGCACTAGTTAACTTTTGTTCTGTAACAAGATCCCAAAAGGCAAACATCTTTCAGAAGTCTTCACATGCACAGCCCTTGTCACAGGACTAACTGGTAGCCCTCTCTCTGTAACTTCACTGACCACACTCTTGGGGAAACCTTAGGAACAGTTCTGCAGTCATGGGGCCAGAAGAACAATGAAATACAACAGAAGCCCCACTCTACCGCAGCCTGACCTGAAACTCTGGAACAGTGGTTTTGTTCTGGCTTGAAATGGAGCTGTCTTCCAATGGGGGTTTGTAAGGTGGGGTCCGTGGACAGGCTTTAAACTGTGCGCGTGTGCGCATGTTGGGGTGAGAGGTGACAGGTTCCACTGTCCCTAAGGAGTTGGCACGCAGGCAAACGAAGCTGTGCAACACTGGCTTGTATCACTGCTCTGGAAATACTTGTAAGCTGTCGGGGAGGGGGGTTATTTATCATCACACTTGATTTCTAGCTGAAATATCTTTATTTAAGAAATTTTATTTGAAAACACTCTGGGTTGTAACTATCCCAAACAAGCAATAAATGCACATAAATTATCTGTGGTAATGATTCACTCTTAGGCTAAATTCCTTAGCAACTCTGAACTCAAGAGAATGAACACATATTTCAAGTGTCCGAATTAAGTAGAATTAAGCAAAACTGGAGAGAAAAATTTTTTTAAAGGATGAAAATGTCTAAACGCATGCAAGGTCAAGGTGAAATGACCTTTACTTGGGCAGGCTCCTGTGGTCTGTACTCTGCTGCTACCTTCCTTTCACACAGTGATGCCGCTTATTCACCAAGCTGATTCAATGTCTGAATCTAGAAATGTGGTTCAAGCCAGAAGGTTTACTGATCATGAAAGAAGCATTTCTCATCTTGTCTAAACTACACCCTCTTTAAGAAACATAACTGAAAAACTTCCTGTAACATACCTGGAATTCTGAATAAATAATAGTAGACCAAAGTAACTTTAAAAGTTTAAATTTTTCCTTTTTAAAGTTTTGCTTTACACATCAGTCATGCGGGACTGATGTTAACCTTGTGCCTGCTTGCTAGCTACAAGCCTTTCTCGTCCAGGTCACTGAGGAGGGCAGATAAATAAGAGTTTATTTTCAACATCAACTCTCTCTGCTGCTTGTTCAAGTGATATGCATGTATGTCCTGGGGCTTCTCTGGTTGAGGCGGGTGAGAGGTAAAACAAGCAGACTTCTTCCCTTGGGACTCGGGACAATCTGTAACCCACTGCTGGCCTCAGGCATGGGGAGGGATACGGGATTTCACTTCACCTTCAAGCCATACTCCTTCTAGTCCTTGGGGCTAAAAACAGTTGAAGGCCAGGACAGTCTAGGTTATTTTTATCAGGAAAATTAGGGCCTAGAAACAGCCTAGTAATCACAGAAAGGAGTTGTTCACAAGGAGACAAAAACTCTTACAGACTTTAAAAACATCCTTGGTTTTAGAACTGGGAGGGAAGGTGGTGGGTGGAGGTGAGGCGCAGGGCAGAGGGTGTGCGGGCAGTTCACCAAGTATCAACGTGTGCTCGCTCATGTGCTCGATTCACAAAAAGGAGGATAGCACTCCATGGCTGCCCCACCTACCCACCCTCCTGGAGAAGAGGGTTTGGGAATAAAAGGCAGACACTGTTTTTTGAGTAGGGTGAGATCCATGGAGAGTCCGGGTGGGGGCTCTTTGGGAAGGAAACCTCACCCAGACTCTAAAGTAGGTAAAAGATTTGAACTGCTGGGCAGGGGTGTGGCAATGGGCAATGGACCAGGAATCCCAGGTGAGCTGACAGCAGAGAAAAGGGGAGTAGTAAAGAGGCTGAGGCTGGCTGAGAGCACTGTCCTCACAGCAGCCGGCAAGCAATAAATCCAAAAGAAGCACACCATACCTTCCAACAAACCTCGGAGGGTTTTTGTTTTGTTTTTGGCAGTACCGGAATTAACCCAGGGCCTTCACATTGATCTATATCCACAGCCCTTTTTTATTTATTTTGAGATGAGGTCTTGCTAAGTTGCTAAGCTGCCCAGGCTGAGCTCAAACTTGCAACCTTCCTGCTTTAGCCTCCCAGAGTGCTGGGATTACAGGCAAGAACCACCACAATGGGCTGTAAGATTTTCATACCTGTTGGTAAATTTACACTGTACTGTACAGATGAGACAGTACACGAACAGATTAAAATCTCAGTCACAGTAGGCAGTGGAATTTCAGATGTGACACTCCCCATGTCCCAGTGCACAAAACTGAGAACACCAAGGTGACCAAGATGGGGCACTTTCCTCGTGGGGCTCCCAGGAGCAGTACCCGCAGAGACTCCAAGGAAGGCACAAACTCTGAACACCCCCAGCCCCATCTACAGAAAGAGCTGGGGACAGGCAGAGAGGAGGAAACCTGGGCAGGTCCAGGGACCCGCAAGCTCCTGGACCAGCCCAGAGAACACAGCAGGAAGGGAAATGTTCTTTTAAAAGGAGTGCAATGGGCAGACTGGTCTAGAAAAATACAAAAAGGAAACAAAAAAGCTAGACCTCAGAACAGAGGAGAAGATGGGTTTCAACAGGAAAGTGTAAATGGGAACAAGGAACAGAGACACTCAGGAAATAATTTTTAAGTAAGTAAAACGGTCACACTGATAGAAGAACATCTTCCTCAGAGACACTGGTTTTCCAGATGTGGATCTTCTCCCTGGCCTCTATGATGGCTTCTGCCAGAGAACCAGACTCAACCAAAGACTCTTGAGGTTACCCTGGCAGCTGTGTGAGGTCTTGCACATCTGGGAACAGACACCCTCAAAGGGCCACAATTCGGTGCTGCCTTCACTCAAGACAGCAAGGCCCCAAGGGCAGAGAAGACCCCGTCACCGGGCACCGCGGCACCTCAACACTCAGCACAGAGCAGGTGCTCTGTGAGCACTTGCTGAAGAAACAGCCGAGTTCAAGGACAGGAACATGTTTGGCCTTATTCTTGTGAAACTAATGCTTCACTGTCTGGCTGGCTGGAAGTGGCTGCAATTCTCAGTGAGTTCTGAGAATGCTCATCAGAAGTTTTTTTATTTAATCTTACTCTTTGGGTAAGCAGGGTGGAATACTATTATCTGTAGTCACTGTGTTTTACTCTCCAAGTTGCACCAGTGTGTGTAACACCAGACATGTGGGATTCCATTGGACTGTGGGCAGCAAGGGCAGGCGCAGAATCACCATTGAACTGTGCCCTCCTTACAGTGTCCTGCTGTCACCTATCCAGTTCACACTTGAGCACTATGAAATGAAGCCATGAAAAATTTCACTAAAGCTGGGTGTGGTGGTGCCAAGCACTTGGGAGGCTGAGGCAGGAGGACTGCCATGAGTTCGAGGCCAGCCTGCACTACACAGTGAGTTCAAGGTCAGCTTAAACTACATAGCGAGACTGTCTCAAAAAAGAAAAAAAAGAGAGAAGAAAGAAAAAGTAAAAACACATAAGAATGTTAAAAGTAAAAAAAAAAAAAAAAAGAATGTTAAAAGTTTATTATTGGACTCCAGATCTTCCACCTCGCCTGACATGTCAGAAGTCTTTAAGCACTGCTGGGAAGGAGTCTGGTAAGGAACCAGCAGAAAAGAAACTGAGGAGGAAAAGGGCAGATAATAGGGAGAAGAAATGACTTCCACTCCTGGATCTCAAGCTCCTGAGGAAGGAACTTAATAAAGATTCATCAGATTCCTCTTCACAGACAAGAGTTACTACTAGATTCAGGCAGAAAGGAGAGCCCAGGTTAAACCCAGACCGTCAGTAAGGAGGAGAAACTTAATAAACCAAATGAAAGCTCAGCTGGTCTTCCACTTGCAAAGGAATTGAGCTTGTTGATCCGGGATCTAAAGGTGAAACGCAACAGGAGCGATGACTGTGAGGGCTGCTCCTTAAACCTCTGCAAAGAAAAAGTCACAGGCACCAAGAATGCATTCCTTTCTGCCCAGGGAATCCTTGAACCCTCAGGAACCACCAGGCGGGCATGCATGGATTCTGCTCCTGAGATTCTCCGCTCTTGAACAGTCCTCAGCAAAACGAAACAAACAAGAAGTGGATTCCAGTTGAACAGTCCTCAGCAAAACAAAACAAACAAGAAGTGGATTCCAGTACTGTGTTGTACTGGCAGTCCCAGCACTCTGGGAGGCTGAGACAGGAGAACTGAAAGTCTGACCCCAGCCTAAGCAAGTCAGCAACTTATCCAGACTAAATCTCAAGAGTTAAATGTTAAAAAGACCTGGAGATGTTCTGGGTTCAACCTCAGTATGGAAAAAATATTACTGGCCTCACAGAAGGTGGTGAGCCTGTGGACCCGGCAAGGATCCTTCTTGGTGCAGAGCTCTCTCTGTTCCAAAGTCTCTTGCTGCCTATGATGAAGCTTTGTTCATTTACAAGCCTGCAGATTACTCAATGTAGAGAAAGACCTGATGTCATCTAAACACATTTTTTTTTTTTTGGTTTTGTTTTTTTCGAACAGGCTCAGTTCAGGCTGGCCTTCTTGAACAGTCTCAGTTCATGGCCCAGGTGCAGTTCTGGCTGGGCTTGAACTCCCTATGCAGCCGAGGCTGGCCTTGAACTTGAAGCAATCCTCCAGCCTCAGCCTCCCAAGTGCTGGAATTGCAGGTGTGTGCCGCCACAACCCAGCTTCTAAATACATTTCCTACTGCCACTGAGTCAGGTGCATGTTTGTGACCTGCCCTCAAAACGTAACATTCATTCATACCATTACTTGTCTGACCATATATATAAGGTAATAAAATGAGAAAAGTGGGGTGTGTTCAAAAGTAACTAAAAATATCCATGGGCTTGACAGCTGTTACAAGACAGATTTAGATTTCTTCTTCCCTTCTTTTTAGTTGAGGAATGACTTCTCCTGGTAAGAGGAGAGAGTCTTATGCCCATTCCAGTTAAGATAATAATGGTGGAGGGAATATGGCTGACTGTGTAAAACTTCACATTGTTCCATATAAACTCGGCAGACTGTCAGCAGCCTGACAGACAGTCAAAGCTCGAGTTCTTCAAGGTGGGGTTTTTTTTGTTTTTGTTTTTGTTTTTTGGTACCAGGCATGGAACTCAGGACCTTGGGTTTTCAAGGCTAAATCCCTGGCCCAAGGTGGGACTTCTGTTATCAGAAAAATCTCCTGTGCAGGTGGCTCTAACTTGCTCTCCAACTGCCTGATTCAGCCAGGTAAGTGAAGAGATTTCAGCGATTTCAGTCCCTGGATGTTGGCTCCATTGCTTTTGGGCCCGTGGTGAAGCACAGCACCATGGCAGGGGCACAGGGCAGCGCCAAGTGGCCCACTTGATGGGGGACAGGAGGCACCAAGAATGGAAAAAGCCTGGGTGACTGATATGTTCTACCCAAAGGAACATGGCCCAGGTGGCAGAGTGCACTTCTATGACTGAGTTACAAAAGACTGGAGCCTCCATCTTGCTGGAGCCCTCTACTGCCTCTGCGGCCTGCATGCGAGCTCGCAGAAAGCAAGCTGCCATGTCAGAGAGGCCCGCATGGTGAGGAGCTGAGTCCACCCCAGCAGTCCTCAGGGAACCAGCAAGTGGCCTGGAAGCGGCCCCCTCCCCCAGCACACAGCCAGGCTGCCAGAAACCAGTGCGTGGTAACCTTCATCCATCATGGCTACTATTTTTTGAGTAACGTGTTACATAAAAATCTAGCTAATACACACTAAGAAACAAAGTCTAGAAACACAGAGGCTTCAAATCCTCCCTACAGACATGTCTTCTTATAGGGATGAGCAGAATGCTAAGAACTTGGCGAGAAAAAAAAAAAAAAAAAAAAGCTACAATTAGACACTGAGGAAAAGCAGGAAACACCGAAAGATAAAATGAAGAAAAATAACTGAAAGGCTAAGACTCACAGCAGTAACTGAGTACCAAAGGTTTTCAGGGTGGAGTGGGAACCATGCATGGAAGCAGCAAGACTTTGCCTAAGGGGGAGAAACCACTAGATTTTCTAACTAAAAAGCAATTTTTGAGGAACCTATTTCAAATCAGACGTGGGGGCACACACTTGTAATCCCGGCACTCAGAGGCTGAGAGAGGATAGCTGTGAGTTCAAGGCCAGCCTAGGCTACATATGGAGATTCTGTGTTAAAAACAAAAAAGTGATTACAGAAGTCAGCAGAAGACATAGTAGGGGTGAAAAAATGTCTAGAGACAGAATAGAGGATAATTATATAAAAACAGAATCAGAGCCTCTAGTCACCTCTTACAGATGAGAACTGAAAGTGTCAACATTAATGAAAAAATTTCAAGTGAAATGAAAAAATTAACTCCCCAAATTCCTGACTGGTCCTTTTCAATTTAGTGGTTATATCTGATGTTTCTTATTCAGTTTTGATTTAGAACTATATTCCCAGCCTATTTTATTTTTTGTTTTGAGGAAGGGTCTCATTAAATTGCCCAGGATGGGCTTGAACTTGTGATCCCAGTCTCCTAACTAACAGTGCTGGGATTATAGGCATGGACCACCATGCCTGGCTCTATTCAGGTTTTAATACTCAAAAACTAGTCTTGCCCTGTATGGTAGCACAGATCTATAATCCCAGTACTTAGTACTTTAGTTGCTTTAGTTTTGGGGGTTTTTTTTGGGGGGGGGGGTTGTACCAGGGATTGAACTCAGGACCTTGCGCTTGCAAGGCAGGTGGCGAAACCACTGAGCTAAATCCCCGGCTCCTATAATCCCAGTACTTAGGAGGCTGAAGGAGGAGGATCTTAAATTCAAGGCTAACATGGGCTACATAGTCCCTGTCTCAAACAAAGAAACCAAAAAACTAGCCTTAAATTGAAGTTGTTTGAATTAAGATGAGATTGTAGGTTTCTTGGTCCCAGGGCTCAGGTTTGACCTTTCATGTTTTAAATTACCTAATACCTTCCCATACTTTCTAACCCCACCTCAAAGGCAAGATTAAGTTAAAGGCAAGATTTCCTATGATTAAAAGTCCTCGGGGCCAGGGATTTAGCTCAGTGGTTTTGCCACCTGCGCGCAAGCCCAAGGACCCAAGTTCAATCCCTGGTACCAAAAAAAAAAGTCCTGGATGCCATATTCTAATTTTAATAGCAGCAGTATATGATAGCTGGTATTTTAACTGTACCTCCCATCCTAAGTTCTGTGACAAGGAGGCAAGAACGTCACACATTTCTGCTGTGTTCCCAAGTCACTCAGTACAGTCCCTAAACTACATTTTCTCCTTCTGTACCCACTACATTAGGAAGGCTAGCAAATGGTTCTTTGTATCTTATAGTTCCGTGAACTACTTCAGAGAGTTTATGGTTACTTTACCCCTTCCTGGTGTTTTTGGGGGGGTTTTTTTGGTACCAGCGATCAAACTCAGGACCTCGCGCTTGACAGGCAGGTGCTATGCCACTAAGTTAAATTCCCAGCTTAATTATTTGATTTTTCTTTTTTTTTAAACAGGGTCTCTGTTGGTAAATTGACCAGGCTGGGTTCAAACTTTCTATCTTCTTGTCTTAGCCTCCCAGAGTGCTGGGAGTATAAGCATGTGTCACCACACCCAGCCTGATTCCTTTTTATTGTTGGAGTTTTGTTGTTCTGACACAAGGTCTCACTATGTAATCCATGCTCTCAAACTCCTGCCTCAGCCTTGAAAGTGCTGGGATTATTTATAAGTGTGCACCACCATTCCAAGCTAGCATATTTAGCATAGACTGTGAACAGCATATTTAATGAAGATGTTTATTTTGTACTTTGAATCTAAATCTGGTCTTGCCTCACATTAAGCCATTCGATCTTCTCCAAAGTTTCCGTAAATCTCAGATTTTGCATATTTCTTTTTACTCTGCTTTTCAAGGCCCCTTAAGTGAGCAGTTCACGTGAGAGGGCAACTCATGCGAGAACACAAGCCGTGGGGTCCTGAGCGGCCACAGCAGGCACAGCCAAGCTGAGGAATGTGGAAAGGGGTAACACAGAACTTCTTCCTGTGGCTACGGCTGGGAAGTGTCAGCATTTACAGCTGCTGCTATAAATGGAAACTGAGCCTCCGGGCAAAAGAAAAGCAGAACAGTCAAGGCAAGACAAAAATAATTATTTCTCTCCAATCAGCCAAGCCAAAAGCCTGAAGTCATCCTTTACTCTTCCTCTTCTGCCTCACATCTAAACCATTCAGAAAACCCCATGGACCCTACATCCAAAACACATTCAGAATTCAATTAATTCTCACTGTGTCCACAGTACCCATGCAAAGCCTCTGTCACTTGGCACCTAGACAAAGGCAAGAATTTCCTAACTGGTATTCCTGCTTCCTTCCTCTTTTCTCACGTCTAACCACACAGCAGCCACAGATATCTGTCTGTCTCTCTTTTTGAAAGAAATGGGGATTTACTATGTTGCCCAGGCTGGTCTCCAAATATTGGGTCTGAGTGATCTTCTTGCCTCAGCTTCTTAAGTAGTTGGGACTACAAGGTGTGAATCACTATGCCTGGCTTATAGAGCTCTTTTATTTTTATTTGGGAGGGGGTTATTTATTTATTTATTTTTTTTAGACAGGGCCTCCCTATGTAGTTTGGGCAGGCCTTGACCTCACTATTATACCCCAGGCTGGCCTCAAACTCATGGCAAGCTTCCTGCCTCAGCCTCCCAAGTGCTGGGATTACAGGCGTGTGCCACTGCATCCAACTACAGAACTCTTTTGAAATAAACTGTCCAATGGCTTCTCCTGTCACCCACACTAAAACCCAGAGTCCCTGCCACAGCTTACAAGACAAAACTACACAAACTGCTCTCTTCTCTACCCCAGGGCCTCACCAGTCCCATATCTTGGTGGCTCCCTGACCGTCTTCTCAATGCACCAGGCATGTTTAATGTCAGGGCTTCTGTGTCCGGTATTTAATATCCTTCCCTGGAATGCTCATTACTATCTGTCTACAAGGCTCCCCTCTCACCTCACTCACATCTGTACTCAAATATCTTCCTATGCTGATCTCCCCTCATTCTTATCTTGTTCATTTCTGCCACCAGAATGCCAGGTATTCCTCACCCACATGCCTGCTGATGCCCCCAGGCCTCCGGGACAACACAGGCTCCTGGGCCACTGCCTATACATGGAGAGTGTTCATTTGATATTTGCTAATGAAAAGATTATCAAAACAAGACTCAGAGAACACCAGGATCCAGAGTACTCAGTAAAGAAATGGGATCTGGGATGGTAAATAAGGAACAGAATTCCAAGTTCGGGGACACTGTGGTGATTTCAGCGGGCACAGGGATGCTGCAGCTACTGCCCAAGCCTTCAGCTAGTTATGGAATGTGTGATTATAGAGCGCAAAACATCCCACAGAGGTGACGGGAGAGTTCAGAGTCCGGACTAGGCAACGTGGCAGGAACTAAACTGTTTCAAGGGAAGACTCTGGCCAAGGACAAGATGTGGATTCAGCCCAGTGAGTTATCTCGCGCCAAGATGCAGCTGCAGAGGACAAGCAAGTGTGCAACAGGGTGTTGGGGAAAGGAGGTGGGTGTGAGCAGCACAGAAAAGTGGCTTCATGAAAGCTGCTCAAGAATTTGATAGAATAAAAGGGAAAAATTAAGTAAAATTAAATAAAAATAACTTAAGCTGCTCACAGCAATCTAAAGACATACCAGAAGGGCCCAGACTTCAAACACCATGGGAGAAGGGAAGAGACAGAGTCAAGCCTGAGAGGGGAAACCAGGGAAGGGGAAGCTCCAAGGGAGGAAGGAAGAAGGGAGGCTGCCCCAGGGAGCGGCTCACACAATGGCAGAGGAAAGCCAGCTGTGGGGAAGCACGTCCCTCCCGCCGAGGGAGCCGAGCCACCTTGAGAATCTCCTGGAGGAAAAGCTACTCTGGGGGTCAGATCAGCCAAAGTACAGAATGACAAAGTGGAGCAGAGAAGGAAAAGAAAGCCACAAATATCCAAACGGCAAGAAACATGTCAACTCAGTTAAGCAAGAACATGTAGTTTCTACACAAGATGCTGATGGAAGAGGGAGTGGAAGGCCAGTTCTGTCACTAATCAGCTCTGTGTCCTTGAACAATTCACTCAACCTGAGACTTATTTCCTGTTTAAAAATGGGGGAGGCAGGGGGTTCTAAGCCCCCTCTCTCCAGCTTGTACATGAGGGAACAGGAAGAGAAAGCACACAACTCTTAAGGGGTCAGAAAAACAGGACTTTTAAAATGAGAAAGCCAGGCATGGTGGTGCACCTGTAATTACAGTACTCCAAGAGTTCAAGGCCAGCCAAGGCTATATAATGAGTTCAAGGCAAGCCTGAACTACACAGAGAGACCTTGCTTCAGAAATTAATTAATTAATTAAAAATAAAATGAGAGGAGTAATAATTAACAACAGTTCTTTGTAGTACCTCAATTTAGAAAGTACTTCACAAAAAGGGTTATATGTACTCCTCACTGCAAGACTGAGAGGCAGAAAAAAGTTATCATTTAATACCATTTCTGCTGGGTGTGATGGTGCATGCCTGTGATCCCAGGCTGAGGCAGGAGGATCACTGCCAGTTCGAGGCCAGCCTGGGCCACATACACACTGAGTTCAAGACCACCCTGAACTACATAGTGAGACCCTGTTTCCAAACAAACAAACAGAAAAACATATCACAGGCTGGGGATTTAGCTCAGTAGTGCCACTGCCTGCCTCGAAAGCACAAGGTCCTGAGTTCGATCCCCGGAACCAAAAAAAAAAAAAGAAAGAAAAACATGTCATAAATGGAAGATCTGAAATTCAGGGGGATCCAGCAACTTGCTCAAGGGCACAGTCTTAGCAATAGACCCAAGGTCCTACTTAGATCTAAAAGGAGCACAAAATCCTTTATCCTTCTGTATTGAGATAGTCCTCCTCCCCTTCCTCAGGGTAACTAAAGATGTTCAAGGTATTTCTGAGACTCATTGGGTAATAAGATACAAGAGCTATAATCATGGCCCCAAAAAAACTTTTAGTAAAACTCCTTTAGAATTAAAGGTGCTCATTTACAGGTAAACTAACTCATTAGATGACAGTATTTTCTTACAAAGTTGAATTTGGCTCACCGCAACCTAGTAACTCTACCCTTTCCAGGACCATCTCTTCAACAGCTGCCAGGATGGCTGCAGGTACAATATTCCCAGCCTGTCTGCACACAGGATAACTGAATGACCTTGAATTCTGATGCACCTATTCTACTTCAATTTGCAATGTCCAGGATTCTAAGAGGAGAACAAGAGCAGCAGAAGCAATGGAGAAGAAATTTTGCTTGGTTCTGTTTTTGCATTTATTTAAGCTTAAACACTATAAGTTCATTTCTTACAGGTCTGGAGGCTAGAAGCTGAGCTCAAGGGGGGATGGTCAGGTTTGGTCTTTTCCCAGGTCCTCACAGGGCAGGTTGTTTTCACCTCTAAAAGGACTGTCACCACATCTCTATGGTACCAACAATAAAGCAGCAGGATGTGCCTCATTCTATTCTTTACTCTAAAACGCCACCATCAGCCAGAGCTGACTAATTAACTGCTGTACTAATGGTCTCATTCTATTTTGTTACTTCTTTTCCTTACATATGTTAAACTGAACAAATGAAGTTTTCAGTTAAATTGCAAAAATTATGCTATCCACATGATTCTAGGAATTTTATCCTAACAGGCAAATGTTTTCCCTCAGAGAAATGCAATGGGAAGGGTCTTTGTTTCCCCAGGATCATCTGCATTCCTTTTGCCTCCACCCAGCCAAGGCTCCGGTGGGTTTCCAAGACCCCACAGGACCTCTGCAATGAACAGCAGACTGCCCTCCTTTCTACTGGACAACCCTGCAGGGCTCCTGGCAGGAGAAAGGGTGAAGAATCAAAGGGCAGTTTAAGGGTAAAAGGGGAAATCCCAAAGAGAAGACCAGAGAAAGTGGACCACAGAGCCCAGTCACAGCAGTGGCAACAGTAGGTTTCTGTTTTTCTCCTGTATTACTTCACCCTTCCCTGTGGTTCCTCTTTTAAAGTAGCTGGATAAACAGTGGCCAGATAAGCAGGCGAGAAGTCAGAAGCAGAAACCAAAGCCCAAACTGTATGAGCCACAGTCAACCACAGGCCCACTGATTCCCAGGCCCTGACACACAGAGAACATGCAGTATAGACGAAGTCAGGGAAAAAGAATATTAGATGCTTGGTCAGAAGCAGAACTCAGGTCTTAATGTTCCACAGTATTTCCAACAAGCAAACAAGCTTCTAAGTCCCCTTTCTTCATCCACAGCCAGTGATGAAACCGCACGCACCCACCTGCCTCTGTGAACAGAAGTACACATTAAGGTAGGAATTTTTAAAGTCAGTGTAATATTATGAAGGATAATAAAATTCTTTATTGAAGACCCCCTCTGCAATCACATATAATAACTATATTCTGACATCTTTTAAGAGTTATAATTTTATAAGTGAGCATGATTCAGGTGGTTAAATATAAAATGGCTTTTAGGGCCAGGGATTTAGCTCAGTGGTTCCGCTGCCTGCCTTGCAAGCGCAAGGATCCAAGTTCAATCCCTGGTACCAAAAAAAAAAAATGACTTTTAAGTCATTGCATGAAATAAACATTGTTCAGTGTTTGATAAAAAGCATACATAGCCCAACCAGGGAGGGTAATTATTCATATATAAAACTAATGGTATTCACCCACTATCAACAAAAATGTAAACCAAACTTCAATTCCAGTAGTGTATGAGGTGATGGACATCCTCTCATCCAAAGTCCCACCTGCATTCAGGATAGTGGGAAAAGGATGGGCCCCACCGCTGCTTCACCTGAGCAGCCAAATTTTTGAGAGTGGTAGGCCTTAGCCAAGTCTGAGCTGAAACTTCCTCGAATGTAAATTAGGAACAATACTAACCACTTTACAGGATTAAGATTACTGTGATTGTATCTGTACTGAGCCTAATCTGGTCCCTAGCACCCTATGGTTGCTCAACAGCTGGAGGGAGTGTTGTGATTACTTCTCATACCCCCAAAGCAAGCACTTTTGTTTTTTAAGGGACACATAAATTACAGGTTCAGCTGCCGCCTGCTGCACAAGCGCAAGGACCTGAGTTCAATCCCCAGTACCAAAAGAAAAAAAAAAATTACAGGTTCAAACATGATTACTAAAACTCTTTTGGCGAAGAAGTACAATGAAAAGAATTCCCTGAGACCATTCACAGATCCCAAAATTGTGTCCCTTATTTTATTTATTTTTTGTTTGTTTTTTTTCTTTTTTCTTTTTTTGGTAACCGGGGTTGGAACTCAGGACCTTGCACTTGCCAGACAGGCAAGGTGTCACTGAGCTAAATCCCTGGCATGTGTCCCTTATTTTAAGATAGGCATAAGATCAAATCCAAATAGTGTAAAAATCCATCCTTCCTTTATTTAGTTGCTTATTCAGCAACAATGTGACGTAAACCCCTACTTTTTACTTCAGACCCCTCCACCAACCCACCACCAAGAGGGAGGAGTTGACATTCCCTAACTGCTTCCAGGAAAAGGAGATGGCTCTAAAAGCCAAGGTGCCTGCTGCCCCTTTCATGGGGGAGGACAGGAAAAGAAAGAAGATGGGAAAGAAGAGGTCTGAGCCTACCTACAAAGCTGAGTTACCTGCAGAAAGCAGATCAGGGAAGATTTAGGACACCAGGTTCTCCATGGTTTTCACTTAAGCTCATGCCCCTGCTGCACTGTGCTCAGTGTCCACATGCTCAGCCCTATTCCCCACTCTCGCTTCTTTCCTGCTCTTGAGTTCATGATTACACTGAAATTTGTGATCCACAATGACCTTCTTTTTTAATACAAATGAAAATCTTGTGAAAGACCAAGGCTGAGGCTTAATCAGACCCCTTTTCCTTCTTAGCTTAATTTTAAGCGACTGTTTTTTTCCCCAAGACTACTTAATAAATAGGTGCTTTCATCTCGCAATAAATCTTAAAGATGTAAATCAGACCTCACATTGTTCTTCCCCAAAACTTTCCTCTTCAGAACTGTCCTTGTAGCCTCTGCTCAACCTTTTGGGCAGCCTGAGTCGCACACTGACTGTCAAGGCAGTTACACACACACACTCGTAGCTTCGGGAAAGAGCCAGGCTATGTACAAGTATGTGCGTGTAATAACTTTCCACGAGACAACATCTCAAAACTCACAACATCAGAGACTGATGGAGAGGCTGGAGTGGGGTGGCCCCGGAGCAGGATACAAAGAGAAGATTTAGTTCTGGGAGGTAAGATACCGAAGAGCTGCAGGAGTAGGAGCACTTTGCTGTTTACCTTGCGGAGAGAAAGGAGGGCCTGACTGGTCAAACGCTGCCCACTGTGGGGTGGGGGCTGCAACAGCAAAGAGAAACCAAGACTCCACCAAAGTGAAACTGGGCGAATGCCTTCCTGCCCCAGTTCCGTGCTGCAGTTTTCCAAGAAGCTACAAAACAGCTTTTTGAACAGAGGGATCACATTAACGAAGCGAAGAGAAGTAACCTGTGCTAAAAATGCAATCTGCCTCCACCCAGACGTGCAAATGGAAACATCTCTTTCCCCGCTGTGCAGCGGCTTGCAAAACAGTAGGGACTGGGAGCGTGACCGAGCTGTAAAGGGTGCAGCCAAGCTCTTCCTGGATGCCGGAATCTTTGCCTCAGATGTGCTCAGGATGCCCCGGAGTTCCGGCCACCGATTCTCAACTGAACGCGCAGCGTCCGACGCTCGATCAGAGTGGAGCGAGCCACAGCTTGGCAGACCCCGGAAGAAAGGGGCTAGGCCTCGGTGGTACCCTAATCCCCCCAAGGTGGGGCTGACACCCCAGCGAGGTGTAGAGTGCGACTGACAGTGCACAGAGCGGCGCCAGAGGTCAGCCCCGCGATCCGCGCAGGGCAGCGCGCGTGGACAACTCCTGACCGGTCCCCGCGTCCTTCCCACTACTCCCCTCCCGCCCTCTCCCCCGACTCACCTTCGTGCGCCCGTTGATCTTGTAGCTGCCCAGCTTCCCATTGCAGTGACGGATGAGGTCGTCCATGCTGCTCATAAGCAGCCCGATGGTTTCGCAGCCAGGCTCCTTGCCCTCCACCCAGGTGATCTGGTCGCCCCGGATGTCCTTGGACGAGTCGCTCTTCTGGCTGACCAGCTGCCCGTCCGTGAACTTGCCGGTGTCGTGCAGCGCGCGCACCTCGTCGCCGATCTGCTGCCCGGTCTCGCGGCCCAGGAAGTCATCTACCACGCAGATGCCGTGCTTGTTCATGCACGGCACGATGTACTCGAGCGCCAGCTTCAGCGCGGGCAGCGGCTTCGTCTGCCCGTTGGGCCGCGGTCCCCCGGTGCCGCCGCCAGGTTTCAGTGCCTCCCCGGGGCTCAGCAGGGTGCGCTCGGGGCGCGGCGAACGCCGGGCCGGGGACGCCTCGGGGTCGCGGCGGCCTCCGCTGGGACCCCCAGCGGCGTCCCCGGGGGCGGGCGCGGACGCGGGATCGGCGCCGTCCCCGCGCGGCCCCACCGTTGTCCGGGCCGCTCCCCCAGCCCCGGGAGCCCCTTTGGGCCCGGCCTCGCCGCTCTGGCATACAAGCTTGTGCTTCTTCCAGTCCCGACGCTGGTGCTCCTTGGAGCAGTAGAAAGAGCTCCGGCAGCGACCGCAGCGCAGCAGGTTCTCCATCTTCCCGCACAGCTCGCAGTACTGGCGCTCGCGCTCGCTGGCGCTCGGCCCGCTGAGCCCGCCGCTGTCACTCGCCATGGCGGAGCAGGCCGGGCGGCCGGCCCGGGGCGGCAGAGGGGCCGTCAGAACGTCATGCCGGACCGCGCGCTCCGGAGACCCTCAGCGCCGCATCGCGGCCCGCGGGACCCGGCTGGCCGCCGCCCGGGCT